>JXTC01000083.1:897038-983872 GCA_002914845.1 Trema orientale | reverse complement strand
ATAATGAAAAATTACAACCAAATCGAAACATCAAAGTAACTTTAAAATTTAAGTTACAACCCAATCGAAATGAAAAATCTAGAATATCTTAAATAGATATATTAGATAATAATTCATCTTATAACAATAAGTCTAAGATAGCTTAATATTTAATAAAAGGTAGAACAAGTTACAACACCAACAAATACTTCAACCTTCAACACTGCAAAAAGCAAACATGTATTAATCTAATATAAATATTATACTAGAATACCATTGCAAAGAATTACCGAAAAACAAAAAAAAGATTGAGCATATACCACTTCGGATGAAATGAATCATAAAGAGAATGTCCCAGAGAAATAAAAATAATCAAAATTCGACTTATTATTTCCCAAGTAATTAAGACATAAACCAAAGTTTACTTGCTAAATGCTTAAGTAACCATGACTGAATGTGAAGGGAACAATTCCTATACTCAGAACGGTCTATCATTATTCTGTACAAAGGAAATTGATTGTGTTTGCTTTATTATTTGTTTTCTCATTTGTATTAATTATACAAGATATTTATAAAAAATCGTTTCCTGGTTGCGTTATCATTTCCTTGCATGTTATATAACGAATCAATAGGCATCAGTTGGTACTTAATCTCCTTGATCATAAGATTACTTGAAACATTTATCTATTTATCTATGATTAACAAGGCTAAAACTAAAAAGGAAGCATAGTCTCCGAATGAACAATCAACTACTCTCCCAATCAATAATCAATTTTCGCACAATAAATATTTTAACACCATTATTGAATCCATAGAAAACATTGCAATCTGCCAGTCCATTTTAATCAGAAGACAAACCTGATAGAACTGTATTTGGCCGAGAGAGCTGAGTTTGGACGAGAGGGCAATGGAAGCTTGGGCACGGCTGAGACGAGAGGACGACAGAGCTTCAGCTTGAGCTTGAGCGTTGCCCAACAGAGAGAGGGCGACGAAGCTCGGGTACGGCTGAGACGAGAGGGCGGCGGACCTTCAGCTTGAGCTTGAGCTCGAGTTCCGCCCAATAGAGAAAAGGCGACAAGGGGGTGACGGAGCTCTGGCACGGTTGACAAGAAGGCGGGCGACGGAGCCTGAGCTTGAGCTCTACCCAACAGAGAAAGGGCAACGAGAGGGCGATGGAGAGGCGATGAAGATCAAGAAAGACTGCGAGAGAGAGGGTGACAACGGTGGAGGTCAAGAGAGACCGCGAGAGGGGGGGTGACGGAGATAGAGATGGACAGAGATCGCGAGAGAAACGACGGCGGCGAGAGGGAGTGAGTGTGAGTGAGTGAGCGAGCTTGTGACTGAGTGTGAGGGCGTGTCTTGTGTAGGAGGCTGAGGGGTGAGAAAGCTAAAACCTAAAAGATGTAACCCTAGAGAAAATGGGCTAAAATGGGCTGTGGTGTTGTGTGTTGGGCTTACAAATAAAATGGGCTGCTAACATATAAAATTTTAAAAGCGTACGTATCAAAGTATGTTCGGCCGGTTCGGTTGAAAACCGAGAATCTGTGTCTGAAACCGCACACCGCACCGCACCGTTCGGTTTGTGATTTTTCCAAACCATAACCGACCTTAAACGAAAAAAAACCACCGGTTTTGGTGCGGTGTGGGTTGGTGCGGGCGGTTACCGCGGTCTAACGGTTTTTTTGAACACCCCTAGTTTGTACATTGTGTTTTGGTTATTATCAACATTGATCCTAAGATTTAATATTTGTTACATATTTATACTCTGACACCAATTTAGATCAGTTAATTTACTAAGATGATTTAAAAAACTTATTCTCAGATCAATTTTTATATGATTTATTTTCAATTTTTTAAACGACATCTTAGTAAATTAATTGCTCTAAATTGGTGTTAGTGTATAAATTTTGTATCGTATTTCAAATCTAAAAGGTGAATGTTGATAATAACCAAAACACAAAGTATAATTTGAATAAAGTGTTAAACTATAAGAAATAAAAGTGATATTATTCTTTATATTAAATGCCGGTAAATTTGTTTGAAATACCGAATAATTTAAAATAAGGACCTTATTTTAATGACTAAAGTCTAAGCCCCTCTTTGCCTATGTTCTCCAAGCAGTACCACTTCAACTTTGCTTCGCGTCACGTCAATTGGATAATAATTCAACAAAGGCAGCTCGCAATTGTCATGACGCGAGTCCGACTGTCCAAGTACCCATTGATCCTATATGCTTGGATACTAAAAGACCTTACACATAACAAAGACGTCCAGGAATCGGGAAATTTTATGAACGTTTAAATACTACAAGAGTTGTCAAGTTTTGGCCCAGTTTTAAAGACTTCTAATTTTATACAACCTTTTTTAAAAAAAAAAAAACTGTATAACATTGTTTGAGATGTCATGAAAAATGCATATCCTGCCCATAGGTACTAAATAATTCAAATATTCTTGGACATATAGTATATATGATAGATAAATCCATTAAACAGATTACTTGTTGAGAGAGAAGTCCTAGATCAGGGGGGCAAAATTAACCTTAACCAATAACGTTATCAAAACTGAAAGCACCACTTTGACTTGGTATACATTTATTGAGTTGTTTCCGTTTGTTGCGTTTCTAGATATGTGACGGAGACTAGGAATAATGCAAAGTGAAAACTGGGAAGGTCACGAAGCAGCTGGAATGTAGTAGCCCACGTAGCATCTTTAATATTTAGTTTTCAAAAAGACAAGAGCAAAATAAGCATATTCACTAGATCTCTCAGCTCAAGGACCTTGTGGCAAACTCCACTGACTTAATTCAAGAAAAGGAAGAGGGAGAATTAAAATAAGAAGAGAGAATAATACATTGGATTTGGAGTAATCAACTAGAAAATTCATTGTAAATTGAAAAGGTCAAGGTCCTGTGTACAAAAGTGACAAGAGGAAAGACATGGATAGAACTCGAACCCACTACGACATGGACCCTCGCTATGAAGTCATCCGGTCCACAACACAACAGTCTACAAACATATTACAAACACCTTCCAACAATGAACAGAAGACAAACCATTTTTTTTCCCTTTTTCTTTTTCTTTTCTTTCTTCCTTTAAAAAAAAAAATCACAACTGCAACATAACACAGACCACAGATTTTGGTGGGGACGCTCTGTGATCATGGCCTGCCAGGTATTATAGTCCTACTGACACAGAAGAAAGAGAGACAAGTTGGGAAGAGCAAAGAGGAAAACCTGTACAACCAACCAGCCACGTTATGCTTCTCTCTCCTCCAACGAAAAATACCAAAACACTACCAGCTATCGAAATTGGAATCCAACAGTTTCCCATGTGCGTGCACCCAACAGCCTGGACTCTCTTCTTTTTTACTTCCTTTCAGACCCTTTCTTTTTTTTCTATTCCAATTTTTATTTATGCTCGATTTGATCGCAGGGACCCCCTCTTTTATCTTCTTTAGCATGCGACTTTTGTAATATCTTTGCTGGATCTATTGTATTTCATGTGACTCCTGACAAGCTGCCCAGCTGCAATAGCAGACATCAGAGAGAGCTCACCAGCTAATACCGAACCAGCTACAATGGTGGCCAAGAGCCTCGAGTTTGCTCCTGGCGACTCTTTGCTTGCACCTTTCACCCCAAGCAAATTCAAGCACGCAGATTGAGAGGCTAGTTGAGTCCCACCTCCTACTGTACCCACCTGAAAGGGAAATACAAGTTCATATTAATGCTTCTTCAATAATTCCAACCCGTGAACCTCAAAAACAACCATGATTCATTGTGTGGGGAACCTCTGGTTTACCTCAATAGAAGGCATTGTCACAGAGATGTGAAGATCCTTGCCATCGTTGACTGCTTCCATCATGGTAATGCAGTGAGAACTCTCGATGTTTTGTGCTGGATCTTGGCCCGTGGCTATAAATACTGCCGATACAATGTTGCTGGCGTGAGCATTATATCCACCAAGAGCACCTGCAATGGCAGAGCCCGCAAGGTTCTTGAGCATGTTAAGCTCTACAAGAGCATCTACGTTGGTTTTCAGAACCTTCTTCACCACCTCTTCCTTGATTACAGCCTCACACACAACTGATTTACCACGTCCCTCAATCCAGTTTACAGCAGCTGGTTTCTTGTCCGAACAAAAGTTGCCTGTCAGCAAGCAAGAAAAACATGAAACTGGACTGGTGTGATACCAAAATGACATGGGAAAATAAAATCTGTTTACCACCACAAAAATACAAAAAGAGGACAGAAATATGAAATAAAATGGGAATGGAAAATGACCTGGATGCATACCGATAAAAGAGAGAAATATCAACAATTAGCATGAGTAAAGCGATGGATACCAAATGAAGACCATCTCCTTAAAAACATTGACATTCAATAAAAAAAAAAATGGCAATGACAGTGACGTTAAACATCCAAAATATTTCTTTCTTATTTGGGTGGGTGAGGATATAACTTCTTGACAAGTCTACCAGTACGATTAATTACAGACTATGCATATTTAAAACTACGACGAAATGAAAAACGAAAACGATGTCCTAAAGAATGATTTCCAGCTTGTCCTTGTGACAAACCAGTCTTCCCCCAATCAGTGAACTGAAACCAACCACTTACAATAGTAGTATACGGCAAACATAACAAAATAGGACGTAACGTTTTCTTGAAGCTACAGAACTGCTCATATGAAGAATACAAAAAATACTAACCAGAGATGCCAATAACATCCATGTCAGGGAAGTCGTTTTGGAGGAAATCAAGGACATTCTGAACTCCTTTGGAAACCATGTTCATCCCCATGGCGTCTCCTGTGCTGCAGCTAAATCTCATATACGCATTCTTTCCAGCAATCGCGCACTGAATACCTTGGAGCCTCGCAAATCTACTCGACCTGGAAGTAACCCATGTCTCAAAAACCCATTAGTGATTAGACTAAGAATTTTATGATTTGCTAAATTCTAATAATTATCACTGACTGATGCATCTGACATCTGAGCTTTAAGTGAGGGACAGACAACTTGACTAAAGATTCAACCTTTACTTGATTTTCTATTCATTCTTTTTAAACATTTTTTTTTTCTTTTGTTAATATAATTTCCTTATGATTCCCAGATTCACTTCCATGCTTTATCTATCCATCCCTGTTTACTCAAAACTTTCAGGAATTTTTAATTTCTGAGGGGAAAAAAATTACTGCCGTAAAACAATTTATCAGTACCAAGAAAAAAGAAAACAAACCCGAGAGTTTAAAGACCATAGACACACTAAAGAAACAAACAAAATGAATAATATGATTAGAGACGATGGGACCTGTTAAAGACGAGGGAAAGAGTATCGAAATTGACGGGGTCCTCCAAGAAGAACTTCAACTCGGAAGCTCTCTTGGCGGAGGCGAACCTGACAACGGGAGCTCTGGTCATCCCGTCCCTCAACAAGACGCTAGTGGCCCCACCCGACAAGTGGATGGCCTTACACCCTCTGTTAGTACTCGCAACCAAACACCCCTCCGTCGTGGCCATCGGCACCGAGTACTCGAACCCATCCAGCAACAGCGGCCCCGCAATCCCCACCGGAATCTGGACGTACCCAACCGGCATTTCGCAGCACTGCCCCAAGATTGATTCGTAGTCGAACCCTTCAAGAGGCAAACCCTGGAGCGACCTCCCCGTCGCCCTCTGAAGCGCCTCCCGCCGAATCGCCGCCGCCCTCTTGCAGTCGCCGAGCTTCGATTCGAGGGAGTAGGACGGGAGCGTGCCCTCCACCACGGATTTCACGATCTCCTCGTCTTCGTCGGAGGAGAATGCCGGGAGGAGCTGGCGATCCAGGGTGGGGGCGCGGACGACGGGGCAGGCGTTGATGAAGCCGGGGTCGGCATCGTCGAGGTCCCAGGCGTCGTGGGAGGCGCGGGCGATGAAGGACTGGACGAAATCAATGCCGAAAAAGCCGAGAAGGTAGATGAAGGAGGCGATGAGGGAGACAATGGCGGCGATTTCGGGGAGGGTGACGACGTGGAGAGGGGTGGAGTTTCGGATCTTGTCGCGCCATCGGTGGAGGAGGTAGTAGGCGACGGAGAAGAAGAGCGTGAAGAAGACGGCGTTGGTTAGGTAGAGGGGGAGAGGGAGGGCGTCCGACGCCTTCGGGGAGCGCTGAATCTGCTCAGATGGCTGCCTCCGGTGGTTGTCCTCCGCAGAACCCGAACGAGCTGGTTTGGGTGGCCGCCGGCGGACGTCCATTGGAGGCGCTCCGGCGGACGGAGGGAGACAGAGAGAGAATAAATAAATAAATAAATAAATAAATAAACAAACGAGAAAAAGAGGGGGAGAGAGAGAGAGTAGTGAGCTTCTTTTTGTGTTTGTATTTTGTGTCAAATTATCAGAAGTGTTGTTTGTGTATGGAATTGGAATTTTGGAAATGAAGGGGTGACCGACGATTTAGGAGTAGTAGGAGTAACACTAGGGGCTTTTTATTTCATGGGGGACGGCTCAAGTGTGTACACGTGTGTGTGTGTGTGTGTGTGTGTGCCGAGGTCATGGATTTACTTTGACCTTGGGCCGGTCACAGCTCAAGCTCACTTTGTTACCACTTAGTCACGTGCGAATTGGGCCCAATATGGTCTTTAGATACCTTCCGTAAAGAGTATTTTTATTCAAAAAAAAAAAAACCAAACAAACAAACAAATAAACATCCGTTTTCAAAATGAGTTTTATCAAAACAATTTGCAAAATGGCCGAATATATCAAGTTCTTGGATTTACTAGAAGAGCCATTTATCAAAAATAATGGATAAAAAAAAACACGCCCATTTAGTGTAACGAGGTTAAAAAAAAAAAGGGTCATTGCTTATAAATACCTCTATAATAAAAAAAAGGGGGTCTTTTTTAACACTTCATTTTAATAGAAATCGATGCTTTTATTTCGATAGTGAAGTCACATCATCTTTTTTTTGTTCTTTTATTTTTTTATTTTCTTGTGTGTAAGTTTAAACATTTTATACTACTTTTGTCGGACAAAAACTAAAATTTTGTATTGTCTCACAAAATTTGAGTTGTAAGATTTTTAACGAGACAGACATAAATAAAATTTTTGTTAATAGTTTATTTGCTTGTTTAGTTCTACTAATATTAATTAACACTTAAATTAATTTGTAATTGTACGTAAAATTATTTAGGATTTTATAAAAAAATAATTTTAAAATTAAACAATTTTTTTTGAACTAAAATGAGCCAGCCCATAGTGGGCTAGAATAGATCGACCCATGATGAGCAATATATCATGGGCTGACCCATCATATCTCGCAGACCGGCCCATCCTAGCCCATGGGATGCGATAGGCTGTGCGCTCTTTTTCTTCGGCGGGTCGTCCCGGCCTATGAAAACAATGGGCTGGCCCGAGCTGAGTGGCCTAGTGTTGCATCTCTGGCAACAAGGTAAAACAATGGTTATTGCTTATGAAAACCTCTATAAAAAAGGTCTTTTTTAACACTTTATTTTAATAGAAATCTCTTCTTTTATTTCGATAGTGAAGCCACATATATAGTTATATATAATGAATATATAGCTGATATTTTTTTTTGAAAGAATATATAGCTGATATTTAGTGTTACTACAACTGAAACATATGTATTTAGAAGAGATGAACCAGTCATTTTTCTCGCAAAATGATTGTTTATATTGGACATTAGTAGATTAGTTTTAGAAAAATTTAGGTAGATGATCAATATTTTTAATTTGATTAAATAGATGTCCACTTTTAAATTTTATAACTAAATGTCCAAGTATATATATTTTTACACCTGGTAGATATGTTTATCTATCAATTTCGGTTACTGTACTGAAATGTATTGGGTATATAATTTTTTATGCTTGATATATAAAATTTTACACTTGGTATATAAACATATATATTGGAAATTTTACTATAACATTTGCTAAAAGGATATTTACTTAAATTGGGCCCAAAATTTGGTCATACTTCTATAAGGTGCTTAGTTTTATACTAATATGTATCAATTATCTTTTATAGTAAGACTGATTGACATATCGTGGAACTCGTAAAAAGGGCCAATTTTACATTAAACGAAGCAAAACAAGTGCACAAAACAAAGTTTGAAAAAGGGTAAATTGCAAAAAATAAAAAATAAAAAAACTTCCGAGATTTATATGTTCTGTAATTTAAACTATGAAATTTAAATTCTGTAAAATAATATGATGAGATTAAGAATTTCCGAAAATTAATATTTTGAGTTAGTTTTTTAAATAGTTTTTTAAATAACCTTAACTAATAAAACAATAATATTTTCAAAATTAAGGAGAATAATAAGGATTAATTCAATTTTAATAGAGGATATTATTTTTTTTTCTTACCAAAATTGTTCAAAAAGTCAGTATAAGGTATTTTATTTAAAAAAAATTTTAATCTCATGATATTATTTTATACAATTCAAATTTAAATATTTAAATTACAAAACACTCAAATTTAAGAATATTCTTTTAGAGTTCACAATTTAAAAAATAACCATTTCCAAAGAAGTGGCCAAGAAAGGGGAAGAAAAACATTGAAAGCAAGCTCCGCGAAGTGGGCATTTTGATGAGACGAGACCAAAAGGAGTGAGAGTGGGGTCAGTGGGCTGCTCTAATTATTTGCACACCCCAACCATACCTGTTGTGAGAAAAAGACGTATGTAGGACTAATTTGGGCTGAAATGACTTTTTTATGTTTTTTCTGAAAAGTGACATTTTTAAGAGTATTAATGATGTTTTGATCTATAATTAAAAAAAATTTCATTATGAAAAAGTTCTAAATAATTTTTCATAATTAAAAAGTTTTTGACACTATTAAAAATATTATTTTTAAAAAATACATAAAAAAAATTATTTTAGTCTAAATTAGTCCCACCCATGTCCTTTTCTCCCTTGTTGTCGTTACATTTCTCGTCCAAATAACCGGCCGTTCAACCTCACGTGGTCATATAGGAGAATTTAGGACGAAGCATCACTGTCCTGTGTCCTGCCTTTTTTCCTTTTTTTTTTTTAATATTTATTTACCTTTTTATATTTATTTACTTTTCTTTTTTCCTAAAGGTATGATTTGCTTGGTTTGGTATAACTTTGAAAAAAAAAAATAGTGCATAATAGTTAATTAATAGTGATATCCTTAGTAAATAATAGTGCAGCGAATCTCCCCTCAAAAAAAAAAAAAAAAAAGGTATAACTTTGAAAACTCTGTGATCTGTCACAGGCCATGGGAAAGGAGGTTCGAAGCTCCTTAAATTTGCATAAAATGGCTTCACTGAAAAACATTCGTTCGACGTTCATGTTTCTCTGCTATATATTACATTGACTAGACAGTTACACTACTTGTCATATATTTCCTTAACTTTAGCAATTCTCGTGATTTAAAAACAGAAATTACGGTTTCTGATTGACGTACATGACATTTTTTTTGGCACGTTGATATTCACGAAAAATAATTGGCGTGGAACGAAGTGTCATTTCCTTTTCAAGACTCAAGATCAGGAATGGATGAGTTTTCATTTTTCTCGTGTTCAACATGAAAGCAACTTGGCCTACACATTAGATACTGATAAATTGGATGCATTTTTTGTGCTTAAAATGAGAGTATCCATCTGCCTACTCTTCATAAATGTTTTAAAACAAAATAGCAATAATCAATTGTCTTTGTATTATTTGGTCTCAGTAATTTAATCTTTGTTCTGGAGGATTGTTATTAATTGAAATGACGTTTTTTTTTCCCTATTAAAAAAACAATAAATTAAGGAAAATTATGATATTGAAACCGAAAGGCAACGAATGGGCTACCAGTCTACCATATCATTCGCACCGAACAAAAGTTGTACAACTTTTCAACCTAAATAATTAAATAAAATAGGAAACAGGAAAGCTGGCTTTCATCCTTTGAATTTAACAAATCAACAAACTAGAGGGTTCAATGATGCCATAGATAGATGAAAAAAAAGAAAAGTCCGTCAAATTAAATAGCAAGAGCCGTCACAACCTGTAATAATAATAAACTAATTGATGTCTATTAAGGTTAGCTCAGTAAATAAAGTGAAATAGGAATTTGTAATAATAATAAACTAATTGATGTCTACTAAGGTTAGCTCAGTAAATAAGGTGAAATAGGAATTAGATAGTAAATTAGGTGTTCAACTCTTAAAATGTATGAGTTATTTTTTTTTAATTTGTAATAAGTAGAGATTATTAGTTAAATTTCATTTAAAAAAAACTAATCGATAATGTTAGAATCCTAAGCATTATCATAATTTTTTGATACCAAAGCGAAAAAGAAATATTTATTTAGTACTAACGCATATGATATATTAGTCAGTGGCGGAGCTATGATCTTAACTCATGGGAGCATATACTTCTAAACTTTGTTGAACAAAATTAATGCATAAAAAAAAGTTCAAAATAGTATAAATGCTAAACATAATAAGTAGGTTTTAAATTTTTGTAACTGTTTTTAAGTAACCCATTACTACCTTTTGGACAAAATTTAATTGTTAATTTGCCCCATTGTGGAGAGTAAGGTTATAAATGCAAAATTTTAGAGGGGGGGAATAGTTTTTAATTTTGAGCAAATATACATAGGATATGAGTTTAAATTCAAAATTTTAGGGGGACAATTCTTCATTTTAATCAAATATACATAAAAAATAAAGATGAAGGAACAAATTCTGGGGCATTAGTAGCTCCGCCCCTGCTGTTAGTTGTTATTATTGCATTAGTAAATTCAATAACATTACTAAATAAATGATGACAAATATTTCATGTGTTATGTTATAAAAAATATATATATGTATATTTTACATGTGTTGAAGATAAGAATTGAGATCTCAGCATTATTCTCAATTAATTACCCATTGTCAGAAGTCTGGTTTATTATTAATAGTAATCTAGTGAAAAGCGCTCTCTCTCCTTCTTTTTTTCCTTTTCCTTTTTTTTTCCCCGGGTCATTTGAAAGCTTTCGATCAAAAGATTCCTCATATGTATGTACGTGTTAATTATTGAATTTGGATCCCGTGTTGTCTGTACTATGCTCGTATATAAAGCCATTTTTATTTATTTTCGTTTCTGTAAAAACGGTTTTAGGATATATATATATATATTTTAAATAAAAGGTAATCCAAGTGTAATTTGAGGACTGAAATCCTCATGAGTTGGTTGAGTTTGTACTTTGTCGTTGCATACCACCATTTGCGTTATGCTGTTAGCAAAAGTTATTCTGGTCCCATTATGTCGCCACCACACATTCACTGCATCTGCCACCTGCCATCTCCAATCAATATTTTTTAATTTATATATTTATTATATATATATATAAAGAGATCAAACCAAGTGAAAGTGAATTATGCTTTGCTTCATTTGGATTGAAAATTGGAAAATGGAAATTACATTTTGTCACTTTGTGGATTTAGATTTTTGAATCTGAATCAACAGCTGCCACACATGTATAAGGGACTCCATGTTTGGCTCTATCGGAGACTCCGAGCTGAAAATGTTGAATTTTATTTGGCAACCAAACCCATTTATCTATCCATACATCACTGTAAAAATATTATTATGAATCTCAAATTTTGCATAACAAACTGTTTAAAGGGGAAACAAATGTAATTGTCTTGTATTACGCCCCTAAAATTTTGTTGCTCTTTTGAATTAAACAGCAAAATTCTCTTTCGGAGGTATTACTTATTAGGAAAAAAGAATAGAAAAAAAAAAAGAGAAAAAGCTGATGATGTTGATGTCTAAGAGGAAGACAAATGTTGATGGTTAGACTTTCCTCTTGACTCTTGTATCATTACACGAAATATTAATTGAAAAAAAGTGTATTTGATGTGATTGGAATTTGAGCGAGAACGTCGCCAAATTTGCTACCTTTCATTAAATGCATCTATAAATAACATATGCAGCAATAAACAAATATCGCTAACTTTTATTGAATGCATCATATTTGAAATTCAGCGCATTTACGCACTAACATTTCAGTTGAGTCATTAAGCTACGTACACGTTATGCCACGGTACAATTAGCATTCATATTTCACAATATATTTTATTCGAGCAACTCCACTCCATTCCATTATCTTTTTAATTTCTCGTTCAAACATAATCTTATCCTTGAAATCTTTCTCTAGATCCCACGAGTACGAGTCTGCGAGATATGGATCCATTTCATTGTGGTAGGTCAATGCCATAAATTTCAAATCCATGTATTTAACGGTTCCAGATTTTTCCAGCAAAAAAAAAAAAAAAAAAAAGGTTCCAGATTTTCGGTATCACTTCATAAAGTCTGAAGGAATAAGAAAAAAACTAAAGAACCTGACTCGCACATTTCATGTAAATTACACTCCTATCACAGATGATCTATAAAAAGTCTCTCACTTTATATTTGGTAGAATATGCTCATAAAATCACCACTTTTAATTGGTTCCTGCCTTCCTGTACTCCTAGCAAGCGAAAAAAAAAAAAAAAAGTTTCTGACTTTGAGATGATCAGTTCATTTTCATTACACCATCCTTAATTTTGCCAACATAGAACCGTCGGTATGACTAGCTCCATATTTATGGAGTAGAAAAAGAAAGAGGGTTAAATAGCTAAAGACCAGCTCGTAAGATAAGATAAGATATCCACAACAAATTTTTCTTACTGTTTTTGTCTCTAAAGCTGCGGCCCATCAGTGTCTGGATCAGATGGATATTGCTAGAAAGAAGCCCATTTGGTAACCCAAATTGTGGGAATTCTGTTGTGAGAATCGACAAGTTTTTGTGTTTTTAGACAGAGAATCCAAAAATGTGTGCTTGAATAATACGATTTTGAATTAGTCATACTTCTTGCTTTACATAAATTGTCATTATTACATATAAGGCGATAAAAACCTATTTATAAATATTTTATTTTAGCTGTTGGATCATTATCTAACGAATACTTTTAACCGAAAATTAAAAAAAACATGATGAATTTTAATTAGGTAAAATAATAAATAAAAAAAACTACTGAATTGGTGCCTATTACATATCCATGTGTAAATTGTTATAATATTTGAGGTCTAAATTTCTAAACAAATATATATAAATGGGAAAGATTCTCTAAAACCTGTTTTTCTCTGTTTGGGCTAAAAGAGTCAGGGTTGGAGAAAAAAAACATGAGTAGGACTAGTTTAGGCTGAAATGACATTTTTATGATTTTTTTTTGAATGATGTTTTTAGGATTGTCAAGAATGCTTTGACCTAGTATTTATTAATCACAAAAATTATATTTTTAGGAGTTTTTCATTTAACTATAGGTCAAAGTGCTCTTGACACTTCTAAAAATACTACTTTTAAAAAATTCATAAAAAATATCATTTTGGCCCAAATTAGTCTTATCTATGTCCCTTTATCTCAAGTTTGAGTTGGAACACTCGGCCTATTTGTTACCCTTTTCAAATTATGTTTTAAGGTCTCAAAAAGGGCTTCTTGGTAAAATGGTAGAATTTTGGGTGGGTCATTATTTATAAAATGGTTATTTTTCAAAGTAAAAATTAGGCCGTGAAATGGTTATTTTTCAATGTGAAAATTAGGCCGTAAAATAGTTAATTTTCAAAGTGAAAAATGGGCCACGTACGGTATTGAGAAGAACTGGAAAAATACGGTGGCCTCAGTTTTTTTCTAAATCTGGTGCCGTATTTTTCTTTAAAAAAATTTATTTTCTGAAAAGTTTTTAGAAAAATAATATTTTTTAAAAATAGTAAGTAGTAACCATTAATCAGTTTTCGAGAGTAACTAGTAACCAAAGGTATTTATAACTAACAATCAGTTTTCAGATTCTAGTACTTAGTAACTATTTTAAAAAGTCATATTTTTTTTTTAACTTTTATTTTTGTACTTATATGTGGAAGTGTTAGCAACCCTTCTATTAACAAAATAAAATAAAATAAAATAAAATAACAGTTATTTATTAAATGTGTAAAAAATTAGCTATTTTGACTCTTTTGAGAATGGAAATACAACAATTGGGATATCACCGTTAATTCTGTCAATTAATGAGCAATAATAAAGATTAAATCCCGCACAACTTCATTTAAACCCCTGTAACAGATTAAGACACTATGTAATATGTAGTGTTGAGGCCATGTTTAGTACGCCATATTGTATTGTGATGTATTGTATTATTCTATTATAGTACTATGTTTAGTTTTGCATTTGTATTAAGATGTTGTATTAAAAAGTTAATTTTGAAAATTACCATTTTTTAAAATTTACTTAGAAAAATACCATTTTAAAAAAATATTTAGGAAAGTACCACTTGTAAAATTACCACTTAAATTTTTTTTTTACGAAAAACCACTTTTTAGATATAAATTTAGAAAAATACCACTTCTAAAAATTTATTTAGAAAAATACCACTTTTGAAAAGAATAAAGTGATGTGAGAGAGAAAATAATGAAAGAGAAATTGAGAAGAGATAAAGTGAGCGAGTAAGTATTGTACAATACTGCATTAAAATTAAAATTATATAATACAGTGTAATACAGACATTTTATTCTATATTAAATAATACTTTCTGTATTATATTAGATTTTAATGTCGTAATAAATAATATAATATAAAAGTACAATCAAACACAATATTATGTTTAATTAATACAATAAAACAGTATACCAATGTTTGACCTAAAGCGTAATGTCATGTCCCATTAGCATAGTTGTACTCGTCTTATTTAATATAAATTTCGTTGTCGTAACTGCCTACGTGGCTTGGCAATTGGCAGAAGAGGAGACCTTCCTTTGACCAGATTCCAGAGTTAGAAATAGGATATAGGGCCGATTTGGTAGAGCTGTAGATTTTAAGGAAAACACTTTTAGCTGTGCTGAAGGAAAAATCCGCTGTAGCGTAAAGTAGCAGAGTGTTTGGTAAACTGTAATTTTAAAGTGTTGTGACTTGAAAAAGCTGTATTAAAGTGTTTGGTAAACTGTATTTGTTGTGCAAATATAAAATGACCAAAATAAATATCATTATACAATTATACATATTTATAGCGAGAACTTATTAAAATTTTTTACAGTTATACATATTTGTACATACTAAAGATATTAATACTTTTAAAAAAATTGATATGAAATAAACTCAATTAAATTAGTTACTCAATTAATTTTATTTTATTTTATTTTAATTTATTTTATTTTCATTTGAATTTAAAATTTTAGTAAAGAATCAATTTGGTTCCTTCAAAATAATTAATATGAAGAGTATTTTAGGCAATTATGATTTAAATATATTAATATTTTTTTAAAAAAATTAATATAAAAATAAATTCAATTAAATGTGTGGTATTTTTTACTTTTAAGTTAGGGTATTTTAGCCATTATGATTTATTCATTAAAAGATAATATAGATTCTTAAAAGTCTTTTGGCTGTAATTTTGTCAAAAATTATTAAATAATCTAATTTTTAGATTTTTATCGAATATTTTTTAGCTCACAAATTGTTCGAAAATTATTTTTAGCTCGTTAAGAAGTTAAACCAAAGTGGGTCATAGTTAGATTGGGAAGCTGCGCACGCCTACACGTTCCAATTTGTGTGACACGCACGCAACTCCCTTGATAGAGAGAGAGAGAGAGAGATTTGGAATAGTGGAGTGGTGTGAAAACAAATATGAGTGTGGTAGAGAAGGGGAAAGTATGTGTGACAGGGGCTGGTGGGTTCGTGGCTTCGTGGGTCGTCAAGCTTCTCCTCTCTAAGGACTACTTTGTCCACGGAACTGTTCGACAACGCAGTAAGCCAATAATTTTTCTTAATTTTCAGCTTCTTTTTTTTTTTTTTAAAAAAACCAAAATATGCCAAATGTATACACTATTAGCAAATAATTGCCTCCATTATATATGCTAGGGTTTAGACATCGAGTTAGATTATACCCTTTTACTGTTTTGCAACGAATCCAATGCAAAACTCTTTATTCTGTAGCTAAAAACAGTGTATTGAAAATTGTTTTGTTTTTTTTTTTTTTTGGGTCATATCGTGTAGACGATGACAAGTATGCTCACCTGAATAGACATGATAAGGCATCGGAGAACCTCAAACTATTCAAAGCAGATTTATTGGACTACGATTCTCTTGTATCTGCAATCCATGGGTGCACCGGAGTGTTCCATGTTGCTAGTCCAGTTCCTTCCACCACTGTCCCAAACCCTGAGGCGAGATTCAACTATTCCATCTTTTCAATTTTTCAACTATACTTTATTGCTCTTCTCACGTTACTTTGTCATTTGGAGAAAAAGACACTTCCTTTTCTCTCACACATTTTCTCAAGCACCTTGTGCGTGTGTGTGTTTGCGCGCGCGCGCGCGCAGGTGGAAGTGCTGGAACCTGCCGTGAATGGCACACTTAATGTGCTCAAAGCATGTCTTGAGGCAAAAGTCAAGCGAGTGGTTTACGTGTCGTCGGCTGCTGCTGTGGCTTTGAATCCTGGGTGGCCCAAAGATCAGGTCTTGGATGAATCATGCTGGTCCGATAAGGATTACTGCAAAACAACCAAGGTAGCCACCCAGCAGTAAACAGCTAACTCTGTCTAATTGTACCATGTTTGTTTTGTTTTGTAACGCTGGGTGTTGTGTACTACTTAGCAACAATGTTTTACGATTTGTCAACTGACAGCCGCCCATTCTCATATCCCCAGAACTGGTATTGTCTATCTAAAACACTAGCAGAAAGTGAGGCTCTCGAGTTTTCAAGGACAACTGGCCTTGACGTTGTGACTATCTGTCCCACCATTATTCTGGGGCCGATTCTACAGTCCAACGTGAATGCAAGCACCTTGGTTCTCCTTAAACTTTTGAAAGGTACGTACCACGACTTGCATGAACTGATAAGGTGAAGTATAAATATCTTGCAAGTTAAGGACTTCTGACATATATTATGCCGGGTTTAACAATATCAATATGGAAGCAGAAGGGTCTGAGTCCATGGAAAACAAGCTGCGAATGATAGTAGACGTACGCGATGTAGCTGAAGCAATTCTTATGGCGTACGAGAAGCCCGAGGCTGAAGGACGATACATATGTGCAACTCATATAATCAAAACAAAGGATCTGGTGGATATGCTGAGGAGTATATACCCTCACTACAATTATCCTAAGAAGTTCGTTCCCAATTCACGCTATTTTTCACCAAGGCTTAATTGTTTTATGACCGGTGTCAATTTTTTGATCCATGGACTAATGCAAAATAAGATTAGATTCCACATTGCCTAATATGCTTGCTGTTTTTTTTTTTGAGATAAGCTACTAAGTACCGATACAAACTGTCCTTGTGATTTACAAATTGCAGCTTTACTGAAGTAGAGAATGAAACGAGACTTAGCTCCGAAAGGCTACAGAAGCTTGGCTGGAGATATCGGCCGTTAAACGAGACTCTGATTGATTCAGTTGAAAGCTACCGTGCGGCTGGACTTTAGGATTGAAAGGAATTAGAAGACTTAATCACGAAAGCACTTTGTTGAAGTACATTTAACACTAGTGATTACAAACTCAAGAGTCTTCTTGTTTGTTGTTTTCCACTTGGGAATAAAGTTTGAGAGCGTAATGTTTGGCTTATTAACCGTTGTTAATAAGCACAATAGTTCCTCTGTAGTCTGTGTTATGAATCTCTCTGTTTGTGTAATAAATGTGTCTGAAATCTTGATTCTTATTATCGTTAAGGATTAAGTACTTCTTGCATTGTGTCATTTGTTTAGCAATAGAAATGCCAGTCGTAATATAGGTGTGAATCCCGATAGATAATATGTACATACTGTTAGGTATTTTTTGTCCTGTATTGGTCCATTTACTTAGTGCTATACTAATACCTAACTAATTGACAATTATCTTCATTTTTTAAACAAAAATAGTCTATGAGTCACGGTCCATCTGCAGAGACATTTTGATGGAAAATGTCTGCATATAACGTAAAAAAAATGAGGATCGGTCCCTAAACCTATTATTTGAGAAAATGTCTGCATATAACGTAAAAAAAATGAGGATCGGTCCCTAAACCTATTATCTCAGTTTTCTCAAAGAAAATATACACCATCTAAAGAGATTTTACAAGGCTTAGAAGAGCCAATATCTCATATACAGTAATAACAAGAAGAACAGAGCATCAATGGCCGGAGTTACGTTTTGATCCTTAAGTTTATTTCCGTATTTTGATCTTATATGTTTATTTTATAGCATAAATAAATCATATTAAGTCTTATACATACTTAATTAAACCTCCAAGATACTCCGCCGCACGTAGAGCTGCGTTTCTACTTGTATTTGTATAGAGTGTAGACTAGCTGCAATTGACCTGTAACTCCTCAAGAATAAAATAAGCTACAAAGATATTGAAAGTGACGAACGCCTCGCGGCTCACGCCTGTGTGCGTTGGCTTTCAATATTTTGTAGCTTATACAGACGAAGTGAGGACGAGTAAGTACCAAAGATCTATTATAATTGTCCACGAAAGCTTGCAGCTATGATTGCAGACCAGGATTTTAATTCAGAGGGGGTAAAAATTAGATGTGTGGCAAATGTAAGAAGAACTTGACTCAAAATTTGAGGAGCATGTTTAAAATTTTACAAGTTTAAGAGGGGCAAAAACTAAATTTAGAGGAGATAAGCATCAATTTTAGAAAAAAAATTTATGTTATTTACAAGAAAAATAAATTTCAAGAGGCAATTGCCACCTCTGGGCCTCACGTGGCTCCGCCACTTACTACGAAGATTTAAGGGGAAATTACACAATATACGGTGTTTCTGAAAACAATTCGAAAAATACGGTGGTTTTGTATTTTTTAAGGTGCGGTACAGTTTTTATTAGAAAAATATCATTTTTCAAAAAATATTTAAAAAAATATCAATTTTAAAATAATAACTAGTTTCTAATAACCAGTTTCTAGTAACTAAAGATATTTATAACTGGTATGTAACTGGTAACCAGTAATCAGTAATTAGTTTCTTGAAACCGGTAATCAGTAATCATTTTTAAAATAATATTTTTCTAAATATTTTTTAAAAAGTGATATTTTCCTAATAAAAACCGTAAGAAAATTAGAAAAAAGTCTTACTTCCGTATATTTGTAATTTTTTTCGGTCTTTGTAGGTATAAGTGTTAGAAACCCAAAATTTAACTTTTCATTTCATTCTCTACAATCTAGAATTTTAATAGTCTAATTTTCTATGCATGTTATGGCGCAGTTCAAAAAGAAGCTAAAGCCAACACTAAACACACATACTATTTGATGAAATTGTGAAAATGTTGGCGAAATTAAATTATATCTTGATTAATAACTCTATAAAGTCCGAAACTTGTAATAATCTAATAGACTTTCAATTGCAAATATTCGTTCTAGTTTTCTAGTTTTAAGAATCTTAACAGTCGTAGAAAATGGAAACAACAACTCATCTTTAGGACCATTGCATAGGATTTGAATTTTATTTCTTAAACATCTGATTTTGAAATATAAAAATAGTTGACAAAAATACCTTCCCGTCAGGTGTTTTGGAACAGATCAAGTTAATTATTAGTAGAAGGTGATTATCAAATAACCCAAAATTCAAAACATAGTAGCTATTATGATTGTGACGGAATTACTATTTACTTGTTCAATTCTCACTTTCTAATTTTCATTTTTCTTTATCTCATCTTCACTGAATTTTACAGTCTTTTTCAAAATTTTCTGAATTCCAGTATAAAAGAGAATGATGAATTGAACTTTATCATGCCAAAATTGGGACAAATGATAATTAATCTCTTCATAACTGTCACTAGTAATTTTTTTTTTTTTGGGGGGGAAAGGTACTGTCACTAGTTACTACTGGCTTCTTTTTTTTTTTCCCCCTTAAAAAAAGAAATCATCATATTATTTCGGTTGCTCCTCAGTTTCATCGATCATTATGAATAATATGGAGTAAAGTACTAAAAAGAGAGCGAATTTCGTTGAAAATGATTCTTATAGGCGTTACAACTTATCCTAATTCTTATTTATGTATCTTTAAAATTTTGTGTATTGGTTTTTTTTGTCCCTGTCAATTACAAATACAGTCTTCTTACTTGTTGAAATACAAATTGTTATTTGGCTGTTTCCATACTTGTTTTATACGTTTTAGAAAAATAGAAATGAAGAACTTCTCATCTTTGGTTAAAAGAAATATACTACGATTACGAGGGAATAGGATACCGTCTTGTATTTTCTGGAAAAGCATAAAACCGAAAAGAAATTTTTTATAATAGTGAAAAAAGATGGACAACGACAACCTTTGTTGCAGATAAGTATGAAAGGAAGCAGAAATATATTGTATGTATGTATTTAATAATTTAATAACGGAAAAAGACAACCGAAGATGATTCCTACTGAGCATGCCAGACAAGAAGAACCGGTTCTTGACCTGCTGCTTTTTTCTGTGTGTATGTCCTTATCCCCCTTTCGCCGGCATGACCAAAACTAAACATAGCAGCAGCAAGCATATATATATATATATATGTATATTGTTTTGAAATTTGAACTACAGCACAACACAATTTCGAGATGGTAGAGAAGGAGAGAGTGTGTGTTACCGGCGCCGGAGGCTACGTGGCTTCATGGGTCGTCAAGTTCCTGCTCTCCCAAGGCTACATGGTCCATGGAACTGTCAGAGACCCAAGTAAGGCAGCCTTTACTCTTTTCTATATTATCGATTTATTAAGGAAGCACAACTATAATTGGGTGGTGCAACAAACGAGTATATATAATGGAATCAAATTCACCAATTCATCGTTTGCTTGGCTTAAAAGTTATGATAAATCTATATTATGTCATCTCAGGTGATCAAAAGAATGCTCACTTGAAGAAGTTGGAGAAAGCTGATGAGAATTTGCAACTCTTCAAGACAGACTTGCTGGACTACGATGGTCTCTGTGCTGCCATAGCTGGCTGTTCCGGGGTTTTTCATATTGCATGTCCTGTGTTTCCTGGCAAAGTTCCAAACCCTGAGGTACGCACTATTCTATATGTCATATTAGATTTGACCAAGTAATGGTTAAAAACTGAGGGTTTATGCCAATTCTTGCAGACACAACTGATTGAGCCAGCTGTAACTGGGACACGAAATGTACTAAATGCATGCGTGAAGGCAGGAGTCAAGAGGGTTGTGCTTGTGTCATCTATTGCTGCTATTATGTACAACCCAAAGTGGCCAAAGGATAAGTCCATGGATGAAGAATGCTGGTCTGATCAGGGATTCTGCAAGGAAACTGAGGTACCTCATATATGCTCTTAGTTGCCTATAAGTGGTAATTGGCTTAATTTTCCTTTGCTTTGTGTTTTTCAAATTTAGGTTGACTTCTTACGTAATATGTATCCCAGAACTTCTATTCCTTGGGCAAAACAATAGCAGAAGCTGAAGCTTGGGAGTTCGCAAAGAGCAGGGGACTAAGCGTCGTATCGGTTTGTCCTTCCATTGTTATAGGACCAATGCTGCAATCCACAGTAAATGCAAGCAGCTTACTGCTTCTATTTCCTTTAAGAGGTTTCTTCTCCTCACACTGCTTACTCATTTTTACTAAGCAAAAAGAAATTACGCATATATAGACTAGAAGGCCTGGAAAAACAAGAAATACAAATTCACCAAAAGGAGTACAAGGTTGTATTTGGCTATGACATATTACATGCCATGCATTCTGACAAATTTTTTCTTAAGGCATCTTCTCCTTCTCAAAGTTATTACAATACTAAGCATAAAGCAGTATCTGGGGCAATGGGACATACAACATAATGCGTATGGCAGGAAGCTATCTATTGATTAGGATTTAGAGACAGCCACCACTATTTCCTTGTCTTTTTTTTATTTTTTATGTTTTTTTATTTTTTTTTGTTGGTGTTATTGTAATCGCCTTTTTTTTTTTTAATGTTTGTTTGAAATCCATGGGATTAGAGGGACTTGAATCTTTGGAGAATAATGCTCGTGCTGTGGTCGATGTTCGTGATCTGGCTGAAGCACTATTGTTGACATATAAAAACCCGGAAGCAGAGGGGAGATACATTTGCTCATCCTACATTGTAAGAATGAAGGTCTTGGTTGACATGTTGAAAAGCAAGTTTCCTAACTTTAATTACCCTAAAAGGTGAGTAGCACTGCTAAGAAATTTACTCGAAATGGGTTAGACAAGCCTAATTAGTATTTGTTCTTGAGATTCTTTGGGAATACATTTCTTTGTATGTGTGTGACAGTATCACCGAGGTGAATGACGATGTGAATCTGAGTTCAGAGAAGTTACAGAAATTGGGGTGGAAGTATAGGCCACTAGAAGATACTCTAGTTGATTCTGTTAAGAGCTATGAAGAAATTGGCATCCTAAGCAAAGATCGGGCCAGTGTTTAACTTTTTCTGTGGAAGAAAGTTGGTTGAATCAGAAGAGCTATTATCATGATCTCAACTTATATGCTCTAGCATATTGTAGACTCCTACTTAATTATCATGTTACTCTCTCAGTTGGCTTTTAATGGTTATGGATTCCTGTAAAATGTCGGTCTTTTCATTACTATTGCTACTACGTATCTGTTGTCCAAGTTTCGATTTAAAGGGCCAAATACAACTATTGGCTAACATAAAACAGGACAACCTGCAAACAATCTTCGCTTTTCTTGAAACTGTTTGTGGGAAAAAGATGTTTTTCAACAGCAAGATAGCATGGCTTAGCTTGTTATGAGGGAAAACACACATATATAAATATATATATATATATGCACATATATATTTATATAAAATCAAAACATACAGATGGACTGACATTTGTGTTGAAAGTGCTGTTCCAAAAAGTAGGAAGAATCAACCACCCCTATAAGGGAGAAAAGAAAATAGCCCTTCTTTAATATTTTCTCGTCGTGGTGAAGGAAAAGAATTTAAGCCCCCCAACAAAATACAATGCGTTTGTGGGCCTAGTGGTCCCTTAAATCACAATGTTGTAGCAGACTAGCAGTTCATAGTATGGCCCAACACAGGTGTATTGGGCCCCCACCAAACCCTAACCCTAGCCACCAATTTGAGCATGACTCAACTGCCTAGGAACAGCAATTGATGTCGGATGATGAGAGTGACCCAGCCAAAGGGATGATCCAAGTAAAGTTTGACTATTTGGAGTGTGTAAACCAACCAATGGAGGCGTACACGAGGGTTTGGATGGGGATGTCCGCATGTGAGCAGTGCTCTTATAATAGCTAATAATGCACACCTACCCGATTAATGAAAGGAAATGATGAATGATTCATGTCGCAGCCTACATCATCCATTGTGGGGGTCCCTTTCTTGACTATACTTTGCATCGACAGCTCCATTAGGTTTATCCAAGTAATCTTTTTCCTTCTTCGCCAACCCTAATTTAATTACTTTCTTTTCTTTTCTTCACATTCAAATTTATTATAGCTTTTGTCTCCTTGTTTTACACACCCAGTTTCTGATTCATACTCATAGCACGTACTTGAACAATAACGAAAAGGTAACATGGCAAGAACATGCAACCTTTTTGGAAAAATAACATATGCAGCCAAATTTTAGACCATAGTTGTAGGATAAGAACAAATCAATACTATTTTTAACTACAAAACACTTGTAATTTATGAACATCTTATAATATAATTAATAGTCAAATGTCACAATCATTAGACCAAAGCCCATACTTGCTTCGAATTTTCTTCTTCGATAGAGTCTAATAAGTTAGTGAAGGGAACTATTTCCTTTTCAAATTCAAATTATTTATACAGGTTGCATAACGAGAACATAATAACTTTTTAAAAGTTAACCACAAAGCTAACCAAGTATTAGTCCAAGTCATTGTCTCTTTCGTGTAACTATCACATAATTATGTTTAAATTTTAAAATAAATTTTACATTTCAAGAAAAACCAATTAGAAGAACATGTATGTGTGAACAAGATCAGAGACGGAGCCAGGAATTTATTTTAGGGGGCAAAAGAAAAATTACATCACCGTAAAATAGCATAAGTAAACTAGAAAATTATCCTTAAACAAGTAAAATTGAAAATTTGTAATATTCTTAAACAAGTTCATAAATGTATTACAATTGCTCTCGGCGATATCTCATAGTCTGAAATTGCTGTATAATAGCTTCATTGTCAATATTATCCGAAATTTCTTTCTCAATATAACAACTAAATTATTATTTACCTATTGATCTCTCATTCAGTTGCGTAGCCGATTCTTCACAATGTTCATGACAGAAAATATCCTTTCTACAGTTGGAATAGCAACATATAAAATTAAGCTCGTACTTGATAGCTTAATTAAACGTATGAAATATAAGCCCTCCTAGTCTTTTTGTAATACTTAGTTCAGATTTAGATACACTTTCAAATTTTTTACCATAAAATCTCACATTCATAATTCTCATATCCTCACAAAGCTTAAAAGACTAATTCACTAACAAACATTATGCAGATACATATATATAACTAGGCCAAGTCATTTATTTGCTGACAAACATTATATACTACGTACATATAACTAGGTCAAGTCAATTTCTAATTATTTTATTTACGGGTTGTAGTACATTTTGAAAGATAGGTAATGAGTTTTACTTAATATAATAGGGGAATACCCAGATTTTCAGAGGAGTAAGTATAAGATTTTATAAATTAAGAGAAAGTGAAATAATTTTTTATAAAAATATTACGTACTATTTTTTTTTTTCAAAAAAATCAGGGGAGCAATTGCCCATGGACCGTATGTGGCTCCGCCACTGAATAAGATACATGATAAACCAAAAATGGAAAAAAAATATACATATAAATTATACTTTTCAAGGCGATAATGGCTAACTCATGCTTTTTATGAATTGGATTGATTTTTTTTTTTAAAATTTGATTCCTTAAAAAGTAAAAACTAATATTTGTTGGAGACGAAGTTTTTTTTTTTTTTTTTTTAAATAAAAAAAGGTTCCAGTCTTTGAGAATAATAAACATTGTGACTGATATGGTAGTTATATTTTGTTAAATAAAGTTTGTGGTCTTTTGTTTTCCCCCCTAAAAATTGTAATATTGTTTTTAGCTCTAAGGTTAAGAAGGAAACAAAGGAACGTGCAAAGCAGGATGATGAATGAAGCACATCCGTGATACGTGTCGGAACGGCTTCGGTCTAACACTGCGCTGGATTTACTTGTACGTGTTGCAAAAACAAAATATAACCAAATTAAACTAAACTATCCATGGGAAAAGGGTTTTAGGAAGGACAGTGTGGATAGATAGCTTATAAGGGTTGCCCACTTGGTCCCACCCCGCACCCATCCGAGCTGTCTCTATGCCTCAATCCTCTCTCTCTTTTTTTTTTTTTTTCCGGAGAAAAGAAAATAGAAAAAGAGAAAAGTAGAATTATTATTGTAGTTCTTTTTTTTTTTTGGGGGGGGGGGGCTCGGATTATAATGGTAGTTTGGTCCGTAGATGATGGATTTTGTACTCTCTTCTTGGGTATCTTTTGATCTTGAGTTTCAATCTGAATTTGGTGTATAGAATAGAGGAGGCAAGATGAGGCAGAGGCGTAAGCAAATAACATAATGAGAAAAAGATAACTCTCTTTTTCTTTTTCTTCAACTTCTACTGTTACTCCCACTCTTGTACTATCTCTAAACTTCAACTTCAACTTCAACTTCAACTTCAAAACTTCCCTATTATTATTATTATTATTATTATTATTGTTGTTGTTGTTATTAATAATATGCTGCTGCTGCTGCTGTTGTTGATTCGTTTATGAATATGTTTAATTAGAGAGATTTTTGGAAGACTTAAACTCAATCCTCAACTCAATTAGTTAGTAGTTGTACTACTTATGTTCCATCCAATCTTCTCAATCCCACCACCACTGTCACCGACCTTCCCCTTCCCCTCCCTATTTGGCCCATAGGGTTTTCCTTTTTCCTTTTTCTCTCTCTCTCTCTCTCTCTCTTTCCTTTTTTTTTTTTTTTTTTTCTTTTTTCCCTTTTCTTTTTTGGGTTATAGTTTTCCTTTGGGTTTGTTTTAATTGTGATTATTCTTAGGCTTTATT
The DNA here is from genome assembly GCA_002914845.1 of Trema orientale. Taxonomy (NCBI): domain Eukaryota; kingdom Viridiplantae; phylum Streptophyta; class Magnoliopsida; order Rosales; family Cannabaceae; genus Trema; species Trema orientale. The sequence continues at coordinate 957,852 of JXTC01000083.1, read as the reverse complement.
GGATTGATCACTGTGCTTCGCCGTCTCTCTCTCTCTCTCCTTTTTTTTTTTTTTCCCCCCTTCCTCTTTCTATCCGAATCGGCCTTTCTCTGTTCCCCCGATTCCCATGCTAATTCAATGGATTCCCAGTATATCTCTCTCTCCCTCTCTCTCCCAGTTTTAGGGTTTTTCTAGGGTTTTTCCTCTCAGTATCTAATCTGCCCTTCCTCTCTTTGGTATCACTTTAGTTTTTTTTAGCGTCTTCGATCCGATTACCCTTTAGGACAATCTTCCTCTTTCGCCCTCTTATATCGAACTTCATTGGGATACTTTCATATATATATTTTTTTTTTTCGGGGGAGGGGAGAGGAGGGGAGGGGAGGGATAGGTTATTTGGGCTGCGATTGGGAACAAAATAAAATTGCCATTGATGGCGTATCAGCAGGTTCCGGGTCCAAGTTCGGGGTCGAGTTCGAGTTCTGGGTATCAGTTTCTGAATTCCCCTTTTGGGGACACCACCTACACCAAGGTTTTCGTTGGCGGTCTCGCTTGGGAGACTCAGAGCGAGACTATGAGACGGTACTTCGAGCAGTTCGGGGAGATTCTTGAGGCCGTCGTCATCACCGATAAGAATACCGGAAGATCCAAAGGCTACGGTTTTGTGAGTATCCATTCTTTTCATTTCTCTGGTTTTCCGGTCATCTCTTCTTTTTGTCATAATCACTACCATTCCCATTTCTTTTCTTTGTGCAATCAATCATTGTTAATTGACTATTGAATGACTTGGTTTCCGGTCTGTATTTACATGGAGGGTTTAGGTGACTTTCCGGGACTCGGAGGCTGCTAGAAGAGCTTGTGCCGATCCAGCTCCAATCATCGACGGCAGGCGCGCAAACTGCAATCTTGCTTCTCTCGGCCGCCCTAGGCCACCTATGCCATATGGTAATGTGTCCTTTTTCTTTTTTTTTTTCAGCTTTTTGAATCTCTAAATATGAGCTGTTCCCTTTCTTAGTTCTCTGACTATTCATAGCTATTGCTTTAAGTTGGAGGATTGTACATTTGTGAAAGATAATCGAAAACTTGTGCATTCTTGACCCTTTCTGCCCCCCACATTCACTTGTGCTATTATGTTTTCTTTCTTACAGGACGTCCAAGACCTGCCGCTCAATACGTAGGAATGCATTCTGCCCGTGGAGGTTATGTTGGAAATTTTGGGTACCAACAACCACTCTCTTACAGCTACCAAGGGCTAATGTATCCACCTTATGGGTGAGTTATACGTCTAGAGAGTAGAGACAGGTTGTTTAGTATGGAAATCTAAATACTTCTATCTGGAATTAATTCATTTGGGTTGATCTCGAGAATCAAGTTCAATCCCATAGGTTAGGGAAATGTATCACTTAACCTTCTTCCCCCTTCTCATTCTGGTCTTTCCAGGTGAGGCTTGTTCACAAGATAATTCTGAACTAGACCTCCTTTCTTCTGAAATAAAGTGAAATGTAATTGTACCCCTGCCTATTCTTGACAGTTATGTATACTCAAATTGGAAATGAACGAATAATTAAGTGGGACAATTGTGACGATTGTGGACATTTCTTTGCAGAGAAGTCTTCTACCTTCGATTTTCTTGACTAGCTGTTGTGCTTCTTACTGAAACTTTTTACCTGTTGCTCAATACCAGCATTTTGTTTTGACATATGGCATGGTGCACCTATCACCACCTCTGTATTGGCCCAATATTTTTAGGGAGTGCGAGATACTGGATAGCACTAGTTGATGTTACTATAGATGTCTGAAAACTATGAGTTTGAGCCAAATATTTGATGATTTAAGACCAGTTAGCGTATTTGGGTCCATCTCCTTTTCAACTGCTTTCTCATTCTTTCTTCTCTTTTGTGTGGCATATACCAATCACAACATGCATGCCCACTTTGAATAAATCTTTAGAGTATTCCCTTTCAAGTCAGGGTTGGTTTTGTCCAAACTACAGTGATGTGATATGGTGTGATTGGTAATTGCAGGAATTCAAAAAGTGTTAGTTGCGGAGGATATGTGCCCCAGATCAATGTTTATTGAGCAGGCAAGATTATAATTGGCGTTGTTTGATAAGGACCATGGATTGAGTCATTAGTCTCACTGTTTTCCCGATTTATCTCACATATGAGATGAATTATTCGTAGAATAGGAACTGTTTTAGCCTGTAGTTAGGAAACCTTGGTCGTCTCAACTCTCGTCACAACGAGTTATAAAGGGTACTTATGTTATGATCATGTTTGTGGAATCCGAATTTCATATGTCGAAGCTACAGTTCAATTTACTCAATGATATATTTGTCTAAAATCATTGACTGGAGCTTTTCTTTTCAAGAAATCTGATAGCTGTATAACCTGTGCAGGTACGCAGCATATGGACCAGAGTATGTGTATCCACAGGTCAATAGTGCCCCAAAATCGAAAAAGCACTTTAATTATTAGTTTTCTTAGTGCACTTAACGATAACGTGTTTGTCTTGTGTTTCTGATTTTGATTTTTGTTTATATATTCTCGTAGAGTGGTTACAATCCTTATGCGGGTCAGCAATATCTTCAGATATATGGATTACCTGGGACAGTTAACACAGCTATATATCCATACGGACAAGTGAGTCAAACTGTTCCTAGTGGTCAGGGTTATACCAGTATGCATGGATATGCAATGCCAAGTCATCAGATAGTGCAGTTTGGTGGACCCGGTGTGAATTCTTTAACAACTTCACCTATGCCTACGATGCAAACACCATACCCTACAGGTACATTGTTGTGCTAAAAACCGGTTTCTATCTTAAGAAAGTTTTAAAGTAAATATTATTTGAATTGTGTGCGCCAAAGAAACGTAGAGCGTCAAGCCTAAATAATCAAAATAATGACCCTTTGGACTCACCAAAGAAGATGTTACCCTCGTAGAAAAATTCTAGTCCTTTGCCGTTTGTTAGTTCTTTTATGGCTTAGCTTTTCTAGCTTCTACCATGCCAGTTTGGTGGGAAAATGAAAAAAGAATTTGGGAGATGTTTCCTCAAGATTGATAATATTGCCATGTAGGTAAATCTGACCGGAAATTTCTGGTTTTTCTCAGGTATGGCAGCACCTGTTATGGCTCAACCACAATTTATAGTTCCTGCTCCATCTCAGTATGTGCAAGGTGGCGGTTCTGACCAAACGACTGGGTGAGGGATTGATTGAGGTTAGTTCCGTATCTTGTGGTAGAATGCTGTATTTGTCATGTAACCTTTCAGCTATTTTGAGATTGTTGTTCCTTTTTCAGGTATCCTTAGATTGCAGCAGGACTAAGAGCAGCGGAACTGCTACTAGAGTGGCAGGCTTCGAATCTAGCCTTGCAAATTGTTTGTTTTGCATTCTAGAGGTATAATTCATTTGTGGCATTATGACATATGAATCCATAATATCGGTGACTGATATGAGACCTGAACAAATAATGCTCTGAAGAATTGTTTGTGCTGCCACGGTCTTATGCCTTTTCTTTGCAGGTCATACATAGTCATGCTCACCAGAGAAGTCAGATGTCTGTGTCGTCACTCCAGATGGTGGAGAAGGATTGTGGAGGATGCGGGGATGTTCTTCCTCTAGGACCTTTTCGTTTAGTGTATCTAAACTCTTGTAAACTTCCATTGCTCAGGACGAGTAGTCAGAGCTGTCATGGATTGGTGGGTGCTAGAAGCGGATTCTGGCAACCCAGGTAGGAATAAGAACTATGTAAAAAGTCAACACGTTTGAATCAACATATGATTCTTTTATAGCGTAGTCTCCCAGCATTTTGGGTGTATAGAGTCTCTGGTGTATCCGTATTCGTGGGTCCGTCGTTTAAATGTGATATGACTAATGTGCATATCAGTTGTAGGTTCTTTTTTTTTTTTTTAAATTTCCTTTTAAATCAAATACTTAAAACTCCTATAATCTGGATGATTTTGGGAGCCTGGCTTCAAAACGAAAGGAGAAGCTTCAGGTATTTATTTAAATATTTTATTTCTGTGTGTAATAATACTGGTCTTATTGATCTTTCCTATTTATAGCCTGCCTTGGACTTGGAGGCATGCTATTTTTCAAAAATAAAAATTAAAAAATTAAAAAAAGATAAACTAGATTAATTGTATTTCTTGGTGAAGTTTCATATTTGTTATTTTCCTTGTTCTTGAAGAAACCTTGCGTTTTGTATCTATGAAAAGGATTTGAAGTAGATATTTCAAAGGACTAATGATGGTCTCTAGTAGAACAATTCTATTTACATTTGCTCGTGACTTGAGAGCAATGTGTTTTCGTAGAACAACCTTAGATGTTAAACAACCATAGAGTGAGAATTTAGGCCATCAAATTGATGATGATGAACAGGTGATGAGATAATAAATAGCTGACGAAAAGCAACTCATAGATTATGACTAAAGTTGTCTGTCCGGCTGGATGGCGTGGTAGTTATATTGTCAGATAAACCTGAATGATTTGACCGCCTGCAAAACCAGGGATATGAGAGATTCAATTCCGTTCTAGTAAATGACCGAAACTTGATTAGGCCTTTTCTATACATCCTATTTATCTCACCTTCTCAATCTTTGAACCATAGTTGTCTGATTCCTTTTCCTCAAACTGCATCCAAATTTTGCGACCATGTAAGCGTTTAAAAATAACTCTTCCACCAAGACAATGAATTATCCAAAGCAATTGAGACACACACAAAAAAAAAAAAAAAATGCATTTACAATGGTGGAAAAGTACCTGTCCTGTGATGGTATATAGCCTATTGTACCAGCCATTTGTAGACATCCCAAGCGCTGAGAACAAGTATCTGCGAGTTTCACCTGGTCTTTGCAGCGAGTAGTCGATGTAATAGAAACCTGATGCAATTTACATACTAAGAGTTTAGACCGGGGCTGGAATGTTGTGGTGTTGCATTAGAAACTAACCATTGGCAGACTTAGAATTGATGAGTTTAGCTGCCACTCCTGGGGGTCTTTGCCAGCTTCTGTCCAATCCACTCACCTATTTGAGCAGATTTCAAATTGAATTGCATAAACATGACAAGCTTCCCACAGAAAAAAATATTTTTAAAAAAAAATAAAAAATGAAAAACCCATTAGCTAGTTCTAGTTAGCTCTCTAAGTAATAAGAAGGAACGCCCACCAGAGTCTCAGCAAACTCGTCTACTTTCCCAAATGATTCAATCTTGGTAAAATCCGGACCAAGCCCCGTGATTACAACGGTCACTGGTAAAGCAAAGGGGACCCATTTGAGTAATATTAACCAAGCACATGGTGATCAACCTGTAAAACAAAGAGAATTATGTACCGTTAGAGCTAGTGTTCTCTTCTGGGTAGAAAGCAGTGACGGATTTAAAGCCATTAGGTTCTCCAGCAGCCACTTGCCAGCCTGGAAAAACACGCTACCACAATTATTTAGCTTGTGGATAATGAATGAATGAATGAATGAATGTAATTGATCTCTGTAGTCGACGCATCTACTTCTATTATTCACCTTGTGGAATCAACATCTTGAACTTGTTTACGTCATCGGTGTAGATACGAAAACCCTCTGCCGCATCTGAAACAATACCCACTTCAGCCAAATATATATACATACATATATATATATATATAGAAAAGATTTTGTTGAAAAAAAAAAAAAAAAGGAGGAAAAATTAGTAATAATGATACCGGTAGTATCTGCGGATGCATTGGACAAAAATGGCGAAAAAGAAAATGCAGAAAGAGTGATGGTCATCCCCATCCCCATCCCCAGCAAAATTTGTCTCCTACTATTAGCTCCACTGACACTGAGAAACAAACCAAAACCAAAAGCAGAGACTGAAAAAGCAAACCCATTTCTGATTTCTCCAAACAAGAATACTTATGGTTTCCAAGCCTCCTACTGCTACTTAATTTACCATTGTTCTGGTTCGTTGTTCTCGCAACACAGTACAGGGCATTGTTGTCCGAGTTTGGCGGTACCTGAAGAAATTGAATTGAAGAGCCCATATGAGTTTTAAAGAGTTGGGAAAATCGTGAGTAGAGTAATCATAATATTCAGATGCACGAACCTTTGTTTTTGTTTTTGTTTTTGTTCGATAGAACTGTAAATTGGCTCAATGGGCGTTGCAGGGACGAAGGATACCAGAACGCAATACTCGCCATGCCTTTTAGATTACTTTCTGTTTTTCCTTAATTATTATCTACACATACATTATTATATATACAGTATTTCTTTTATTTCAGAATAATATATATTATATATATAGACTATTTCTTTTTTCTTTTTAATGGCCGGAAATATATATTCTGTTAGCTAAGAAATTTTTAAAAGTAAATAAATTATAATAATTTAAAGAGAATTTATGTGCGTTTCAAGTAATTTTTTTTTACCTATTCAAATGATGAAGTATTTTACCTTCATAAAGTGATTTTTTTTTTTTTTTTTTAAAAAAAAACTAGTTGCTTTCTAATCTTCCTGTTTTTTTTTTTTTTTTTTTAATCTCTACTACTTCGAAAAAGATGATTCTAATCGTTCAATCCAATAAGATTATCGCTTTATTTCCTTTTTTTATGTCGTTTGATAATCATTCATTTTTGTGCAAAGGTAATATTTATCGTATATTAAAATTTATGATTGTTTTTGTCTTACTTAATTCTAAAAAAATTATATGGGTTAACTTATTTAAAAGTTTGAAGCTTGTGAGTTTCATATCTGAAGAATCTAATGCCGGTGGTGATGGATATTGCAAAAGACTCGTCATTGATCATATCATCCAGAAGAAGCAAAACCGAATGGTAGGGGAGCGCTTTGAAAGAGTCAAGTATGTATGTTGGCCTAAAATCTAAAATGTATAGAGTTGAATGTGCTGAGAATGGTTGAGACTCTCATAATGACTTATAGTCAGCCTTTTTTAATATAGTATATTATTGTTGGAATGTATTTTATTTGTAAGAAGTGCAAATAATACTCTATTTTGTATTATTTAATTTTATTAATTGACATGTGGACTTAATAATAATTTGTTATATTATTAGATTAATGCTAGAGAGACAAAAAAATTACACACAATAATGTGACATGCCTATATAGTAACTCATTTATACGGTGTTATCATGCTTAATAAACAATGATCATTAAAAGGTATGCCATGTTATTATGTATATATATATTTTTTAAAGTATAATTTAACAAATAATCACCACTTATTATAAAAATAAAGGAAAATAACTCATATATCCGTCACTACTAAGATTTGAACTCCTAACTCTCTCAAACTCACACACATCCCTCAAACATTTGACTAGCTGAGCTAGTCTCAGTTGGCTCCATATCGTTATGGATATATTTTGGGTACAAAACTTGTTTTCCTTTTTTCTTGACATTGTGCTTACCCTTGTGTAGTATATATGATTTGGCTAGCTTAGTTTTAAGAGTGTATAATACACTTATTATGCTTTGCTTTTTCAATAATACATTCATTTTTTCTAAAAGAAAAAAAAACCGTAATTTTCTTACGCGTTAAAATTTTAATTTAAGCAATAATGCTACGAAACAATATATAATAACCACATATATGTTACTGATTGATTATTTAGTCCATTAATTATGATAAGTTAACGCTATATGTGTTGGACACCAATAATGCATCAGCAATATTCTAATTTAAAACATAATGGCATCCATTTTCTTTCTATTTCTTTTTTTCATCTTAAAATCAGTTAAACTTTTCTTTTGGCTTGAAATTCAATAAACCATTTACTTCTGATTTGAAGTTTGAAAGGCGATGTACATTGAATGTAGATTTTAGAAAAGAGACACTCCAGCAAAATTAAAAATAAAAAATAAATAAAAAAAATTAGAAAAAAGACAGAGGGGAGGATTTGGAATTGGAGGGGCAAACTGAAAATATTGGGGAAAACAAAAAACTTGTGATTTGTCCATTGCTTTTGTCGTCTTTTTTTTTCTTTTTCTGGTTCTTAAATTTAGGAAAAAACATTTTCCCTCAAAATAAAAAGAAAAAGGAAAAAAGATAAGAAAAGACAGAGAGACGGATAGATAGAGATTCCGCGGTAATCATGATTCATGTCAATAAAAATAAAAATTCAGGCCAACCCGAAATTGCGGTCCAAATTAATATGCTTTCAAGTCTTCATTAGCTTTTTAAATTTAATCGAACTAAAAAAAATAAAAAGAAAAACTGTTTTAAATATAATCTTTTGTTTTTTTATTTTTCTTTTCTTCTTTTTCAGAATTTAAATTGGTAATGTTATTATTATTATTTTTTCTATAACATCTTTCTTTTGGGCAAAACTTAAGTGGAGTTTATTTTCAGTTTGTAAGACACAAATTTTTAGATACATCAATAATCTCGTAGATTCTCTCACTAACTTGAATTTATATCCTCCATAGTTTTTGAAGAAATTTAGGTGAATCATCGATATTTTAAATTTGATTAAGTAGATATTCACTTTTTAAATTTTATAACTAAATGTCTAAATATATATATTTTTACATTTAGTAGATATGCATATTTACTAATTTCAATTAATGTACTAAGTATATAATTTTTTATTCTTAATACATAATATTTTACTCTTGGTATATAAACATATATACCAGACATTTTGCTATAATATTTGAAAAATGAATATTTACTTAAATTGTCCAAAATTCAGTTATTTTGCTACAAGACCCTAATTTTTGGATTCTCTACTTAGGCTATATTTGTAACTTGGATTTTAGTAGGGAAAAATTTTGTGAAAGAAAAGTTGAAGGAAAAAATGAGGAAAAGTATTTTCGTGAAATTATATAAATTTAGTTTTCAAAACTTTTTCTCTCATAATCTTTTCATTATAATCTAAACCCTCTAAATTTACCGAAAATGTTCCTTAAAGAATTTCAGTAAAGTTTATTCCTTCAATATTTGATAAAATCCAAACAAAAGAAAATAAAATTCCCAATAATTCTTTTTTTTTTTCTTTCCTAAAATGTAAGATCAAAATTGAGCCTTAGCAATTAAGCACAAAAATTTAACTATTTCACCCAAAAAAAAAAGGAAAATAAGGCATCTAAAGTTTAACTTAGATGTATTTATTTACGGGGAAAAATTAATTAGTGTCATGCACGTAATGAGTAAAAATCGAATATAACTTATTTACTTAATGAAATACGAAATCTTATAATTTATTATGCACCAAGTTGGTTGTTTTAAATTAACTATTTTAATGTTTTCATATTTTGGCACTAATTTGTTTACTGCAATAGATTTAATAAACTTTTCATCAAGAGGTAATATCAAAAATGGGTATGACAACTAAATAATAAAATGATTGAATTATAGAAATTAATAAACATGAGCATTTAAAGTGGTTCATCATTTCGAACAAAAGTATGCGTTCACTATAGTCATTATTATTATTATTCTTTGAGTATTCTAAATACAAGAGGGTTTGCTCCCTTCTTCTGACACATTTCTCTCAATTTATAAGCAGATAGGATCTTAATAGATAAGGAAAATAAATATTCAAATTTAAGTTACATTATCTCACGAAATCAGGAAATATATAAATTTATGTAGATTTGAATTTAAATTTCAGAAAATGACTGGGGGTATCTTGGAATCTCGATTTACCATATAGTTCACTCTTCGAGTAAATATTATCTACTCGAATCAACCAGTTCTAAACGAGCTGGTCTTTTCTTCGAGTAGCTAAAATTCGTGTACAACAATAAGGAATAACTATATTTTACGCAAAAAAAAATCAATATCAAATCAATATCATTTATATTGATTATTACTTTTCGTATAATTGTTTTTTAAATTTTTTGAAAAGATACATTTATTTAAACCAAAAAATTGTAAAAAAAAAAAAGAGAGAAGAGAGATTAAAAGTATAAGAAAAGAGAAAAATAACATAAATAACTGATATTTTTATATTTAAAAGGTAAGCCTCTTCTTTACGTTTCCACTCGCATTTTTTCCTCCTTGGAAAATCCAGGTTCTAAACAAAGTGTAGGTGATTTCCCATCCTTTATAGTAAAATGTAGAAGACATGATTTTTTTCCATTATTAATTTAATGATAATTAAATTTTGGACGCCTAATAGTGTAACTAAGGGGTTCAAAGGCTATGAATGACATGAAATGTAGTTTAGGGACTCAAGTTACAAAAGAGAGTATGATTTAAGAACTATAATGTCTTTTAAGGAAAAATAGAGTGGGTGTCTTTTTTTTTTCACATTTTAATTTAATAAATGTTCATTTTCTTAATAGTTAAATAGTCGAGTATATGTATTTTTACATGCTGGTATTTATACTTATGTACTTGTTCTAGTTTATGTATTGATTATGATTTAAGAACTATGAATAACACGGAATGTAGTTTAGGGACTCAAGTTATAAAAGAGAGTATGATTTAAGAATTACAATATCTTTTAAGGAAAACTAGAGTGGGTGTTTTTTTTTTTAACATTTTAATTTAATAAATGTCCCTTTTCTTAATAATTAAATAGTGGAGTATATGTATTTTTACATTTTGGTATCTCTACTTAAGTACTAGTTCTAGTTTATGTACGAATTATATAGTTCTAATTTATGCACTGATTATATCGGTTTTTATAATTGTTACATCATATTTTATATTTAGTATATCTATTGATATACTGGTAATTTTGTTATAAGATTTAAAAAGTGGATATTTACTTAAAAATGGTCTCAAAATCGCTATAAGCCCTTATATTTAACCATAATTAATATTAGAAAAATAGGTACCAAAATTGAGTATAAAGGAAGCATCTTACGAATATATATTTTTTTTTCTTCGGGGAGAGATATAAAATAGTCATTAATAGAATGTTTCCATTCTTTAAATGTTAATTTATTTTTCATAAATTTTTATGCTTAATTCCCGTTTTGCCTTTTTATTTATTTTTTCCTTCAAAGTTTATTAAAAAGAAAAGAAAGGAAAAGAGGAAGGAACAAAATTAATTAGTTATGTTTATATATAAAAATAAAAAAATAGTTATGATTCGATGAACCGAGAAACATATTATTTGAACCTAGTTAGATCCTATATCCATATTCGAATTCAATCAAACTCGTACATGAAAGAAGACTCATATTTTGTTCCTAAAATGATATTGAAGAATAAAATTAAACATGATAAAGCCTACGTTGCTATTTTTTTCAAAAATCTTTAATTGCCCATCCCCAAACCCAATGCCTGTTCTTCTTCACTTCTTATTTTCTTTTTAAAAAAAAATAAAAAATCATCTTATAACTACTATTGCAAAAAATATTTTATCGTTTTTTCTCAATCATATTAAAAAAAATTCTTAATCATTATTATCACCAGTTGATTAGCTAAAAATAATTGTTCTGTGAATAAACCTGGCAAAAAAATAAATTGCAGTGGCTGAGGATTTCATAATAATAATATATTTGAAAAAGAATATTTCATAATAATAAAACATTTGAAAAAGAATGGAGTAACCAAAAGATAATAATTGCGAATTAGTGTTAAAATCAAAGATGCTTTCAAAGCAAAAATGTAAAGAGAAGAGGAAAACAACAAACAGCCAAATACAAAATCAGACATTCATTATCCATTTATTCATTATTATTCAGATTTGTAATCCCCATCGCCGAGAGTGCAAATAACCAAAATACTCGCTGAGTATAGATAAACACGTCAGCTGCTCACAGTCGCCTTTTTGAATTAGTTATGGCGCGTGCTTATGAATAATAATGATGCAGTTGCACTCTCTCGATTAGGAAAAAGGAAATAATTTTGAAAAAAAGGGAAGCGTTGGAGTAAATGCAATTACTTTATTATTATTATTATTATTTTCTGGTTGGTTGTGAAAGCAAATTGGGCTGCTTTTTACCTGCTTTTTCAAAAATTAAATAAAAAAAAAATTAAAAAACCCGTAAGAGGCAAAGGGCAGGGCAAGGCAAGGCATGGAAAAGGGAGAAAACGTAAAAATATATAAAAATTAAAAAAAAAATTGAAAACATAAAATATCTGAATTAAAATATGACTAAATATTCAGAATTCTCGCATTTCTTAGAAAAAGCCTCCGGAGCTGCTCTTCCTTTTTCATCCTGAAACCCTAGAATTTCTTCCTCTTCTGAAATTCGCTTCGCTGCTTAATTTTTCTTAATTATTGGTGAGTCTATTGTGATTTTTTCGGCTATTTTCTGATTTTCCTCCATTTTCACCCTATTTTTATTCATGATTCTTTTACCGTAAATTTCGGGAAAAAAAGAGATTTTTCTTTTTAAAAAAATTTGAAAATTGTTCGTATCTGTGTTTGTAATGCTGAATTTTGTCCCATTTAAGCTTAAATTGATAAATTTTTGTTGATCTACGTTGAATTTTGGAAAAGAAAAAAATGGAAAAAAAGAAAAAAAAGAAAAAAAAGCCATCTTTACTTTTTCTGTGGGGAAAATTAACCAGGTAACTATAATTTATGCTATCCTCACAGTCACACACAGTTATTAGGGTTTCTTCACTTGATTCTGCTTAAATTATAAGATTTTGAAGTGATTTTCACTTGTACAATTTAAATTCTCTTCTCCAAATTAAAGATCACACTACCAGCAACAGCATACTCATACTTTCATTATTTTATTTTTGTTACAGCAGCCAAGTTAATATTTTTATTTATTAATATTATTATTATTTTTCTGGGTGGGTGGTGTCAGTGAAAACAGAAATTTGGAAATTTAAAAAGGGTTTTAGGTTTTGTGATGATCTGAATACTTGTAAAGGCTGTTTTTGAAAATGTTTTTTCAGGGATTTGATTGTATGGAATTTTTGGGTAAAAATTGAAAAAGGAAGGAAGAAAAAGATGTCGGGATCTGAGACGGGACTGATAACGAGTAGAGAGCCCTTCACTGTGGGTCTACAGAAGACTCCGGTACCTTCACAGCCGGTTTTACCGAACATGCGAATGCCTTTCGCTGCTGACCCCGCCGGAGTATACAAGCCCATTGCCGCTACCTCCCCGTCTTACCAGTCCTCTGTTGCCGTCGCCGCCGCCGGAGGAGGAGGAGGCGGCGCTGTTGGTGGTGGTGGTGGTGGTGGTGGTGATGGTTCACCTGGTGGTGCTATAGCGTCTCCTGGGCATGGGCTTAACATGAACATGGGTAGTGAGCCAATGAAAAGGAAAAGAGGGAGGCCTAGGAAGTATGGCCCAGATGGCACCATGGCATTGGGTCTGTCACCTGCGCCTCCTTCTGTTACCGTAAACCAAAACCAGTCTAGTGGTGGCTTTTCGTCTCCTCCCACGGCTGCTCCGCCTTCAGGAGGAGGAGGAGGAGGTGGAGGTGGAGGTGTAGGTGGAGGCTCAGCCTCTTCTCCTTCGTTGAAGAAAGCTAGAGGTAGACCGCCTGGTTCAAGCAAGAAGCAACAATTGGAAGCTTTGGGTAATTGTTATTTCTTTACTTGAATTTCATTGGATTCGAGTTGCTTTCCTTTTAATTAATCTGTGTTGGGTTTGTGTGTTTAAGTGTTCGGTGTTTGGTGTTGATCTCGATTATGTATATACGTATCACGATTCACGTGGTTGTATGGTTTGAATGTTCTTCTAGTTGTTGCGCTTTAAGTAACAGTGCCTTTGACTTGTTTTCGTGCCTTGATTACCTCATTTCATTTTTAATGCTTTTTATTATATATTTTTTTTCTTGCTAAATAGATTGATTAAAGAAAAAACTAAAAACTAATTTTTTGCTGAGGATTTGTTCTTTAGGTATGAAGTCTATGGGCTCTGTCAGCAAAGGGATTGGCGTTTTTTATTTTTATTTTTTATTTTAAATTTTGCGGGGACAGCAAATCAGTTACTTCTTTTTATAATAAAGGTAGATATGGGTGGACTGGATGACTCAGTAAGGTTATGCCTGAAACCTGGGATCTGTTCAATATGGATGAGTTTTGATTTTGGATTCTTTTCTTGTTAAAATTACTTATCTGCCCTTGCTTGTTGTGTTGCACGTTAATACAATTGCCATTTTAATCTTAATTACCCTTGTATTCTGTAGTCATGTCTGCTTGAATCTGTACACTAAGTTTCAGACTTAATAAATGATAGCGGTTTTTTTCTTTCGTCTTCTTTGCTAAACTAACGGGTTCTTTTTTAAAATTTATTATTTTGTTACATAAAATAACATTTCATTTTATTTTTTTTTGATAATTTTAATCTATTTGTATACACAAGATTTTGAAAACATTTCATTTATCAAACACTCAAAAATGAAAACAAAGAATGGCATAATAATTTTAATAATGTCTGCAGGTTCAGCAGGGTTCGGATTTACACCACATGTTATCACTGTCAAAGCCGGAGAAGTATGTTCGATCTTATTTTTCCTCCGTTTTTCTTTATTTCATTTATCATGTTCATTCTGATTGTCATTTTTTTTTTCTCCTGGCTTTTTTACTGTATTTAGTCCTACATAGCAGTTTTACTGTGCTTTGGATGGTATAATATTATTTTCTTGCTATAATATTATTGGTATGTATGAATGATTTGTTAATGTTTGTTTGACGTACGTACTTCTGTTAGATGAACATTGACTAAATTTTATTTAATTCTACGTTCTTTCGTGTATTTCTGTTGGATCTTGCAAAGTTCCTTATTTGTTAAGATGGCGTTCTCCATGTTTCTTATCTTTAGATTAGTTCATTCTACTTTTTTTAGAATGTTATTTTTAAAGTCCAAATAAGGGAACATTTTCAACTATGAAAGTACTGAACGCAATGATTGATAGTAATTGGACACGTGCTCGAAAGCAAAACTCTGGTTTGAGTTTGAGTTGTTTGTGTAACAAAGGTCTGCAAGTTCCATTTGAGTTGTAAAAATTTTTGCCAGCAGGGAGGGTTGGCTGGTTTTAGATTTTGAATTGCATTTAATGAAAATATCTACAGCGCAAACTTCGGATTGTATACCATTTAATATTTATCCATTCTTATGGTGGGTAATTCTTGTGACATTGATACCCTTGTGGTGGGCCTTAATCTTTTCCTTTTCTGCATCAACAT
The DNA here is from genome assembly GCA_002914845.1 of Trema orientale. Taxonomy (NCBI): domain Eukaryota; kingdom Viridiplantae; phylum Streptophyta; class Magnoliopsida; order Rosales; family Cannabaceae; genus Trema; species Trema orientale. The sequence goes on along the minus strand of JXTC01000083.1, from coordinate 942,820 downwards.
GATTGCTTCAATTTGTAATTGGAGAGTTTTTATTTGACTGGGAAAGTGGAATTTAATTCTTAGGTATTTGGTTTTCCAGGATGTATCATCAAAAATAATGTCATTTTCTCAGCATGGTCCAAGGGCTGTTTGCATTCTGTCAGCAAATGGAGCCATATCTAATGTCACCCTTCGCCAGCCAGCCACATCTGGTGGAACTGTTACATATGAGGTTTGTGAGATTGTGAATTCTCCTTGGTGATGAGTTGAATATTTGAAACTGTAACTTCTAATTCACTGTACGGTAAAGAGTATTATTGCATGAATTGAGAAGAAATGTTTTGATGTGTCCGCACTCCATTTTTTTTTTTTTTCCTGAGGGAACACCCTCCATATTTTTGTAATCTTGTTCAAAACCAGGCATTTTTTTAGTAGGTTATCAAATTCTTTTTGCGGAGTTTCTCTATTCTAATTTTAACTGAAGAAGGGGTTATTCTGTCGTGCTTTTAATTTGCCAGTATATGTTTTAGTAATATCAGTTATAAATTATAATATGTGGAAATGGAGCACTGCGGGTTTAGCAGCTTTAGCTTCATTATAAAATACTTCATTCACGAAATCTGTTCTATGCAATTGAAATCAATGTCTGTTTCATGTTGTTTGCAGGGACGATTTGAAATTCTTTCACTGTCTGGTTCGTTTCTTCTATCTGAAACTGGTGGTCAGAGGAGTAGAACAGGGGGGTTAAGTGTGTCATTATCTGGCCCCGATGGTCGCGTTTTAGGTGGTGGTGTCGCAGGTCTTCTGATGGCTGCTTCCCCTGTTCAGGTACTGTCACATTATAAATTTGGTGTGTGTAATCCGCATGCCTTTGCAACACGCAAATTCAATTGAATTTGTGAATTTCCATGCAATGTGAAAAATTGTTGAAATGATGCCTGCTATTGGTCTAGAAATTATGAATTAGTAGTTTTTGAAATATTATGATAGGAATATAGCCAGACATCTTTATCTACTGCAACTGTGTTTAGCCTCAGATCTCAATGCAGTTCAGCATTAAAGAATCCAAAAACAGTCACACTCGATAAAAACAGCGTTAAATGCATTTGATTAATAAACGTTTGGTGATTTCCCTATCGGTTATGCAGCTTTCAAGTGTAGTTGAGCCCTTGCTTAGGCGTATGTAATTTTGGCTTCCCATTGCGTTGCAGGTAGTTGTAGGGAGTTTTGTCGCTGACGGCCGCAAAGAACCAAAGTCTGCCAACCGGGTCGAGGCTGTCTCCGGGACAATGAACCTGGGCGCTGGTAGTGGACCAACTGGGCCCGGCAGCCCACCGTCGCGTGGTACTCTTAGTGAATCTTCTGGAGGACCCGGGAGTCCACTTAACCATAGTACAGGAGCCTGCAATAATAATAACCCACAAGGCATATCTAGCATGCCATGGAAGTGAATCCATTGTAACTTGTCATCTCCCCTAATTTGTGTGGTAGGGATGATCTGTAGTGTCGTGTTCCTAAATTTATTTGAGCATCTAAAATATCCGTTTGTAGTCTCGGCTTCGTGCAAGCATGGTAGAATAAGGACTGTAGAATTGGTTCAGGCTTGACTTTTTTTGGCAATTGCCAGCGTAGAGTGTTGTTAACTAGGTAGGTAGTGAGTGAGGGGGGGGTGTTAAATAGAAATTAGGCATTACCTTTGAGCTTCTAAAAGTCAGTAGGATTAGGATATAATGATGTAGCATGTTATGTCTGTAGGTCTCATTGTAGTTTGTTGTTGGCTTGTTGCACATCACCTATGTTGTTAAAAAATGGTGAATCTCATCAAAATTTATTTCAACTTTCTTTCTTGTCCTCATACTCTTCGATATCTTTTAGTAATTAAGTTTGTGATGTGTCGCCTCTATATGGTTATTACTTGATTACATTGTGCCACAATATACGAACGTAAAACGCCTGTGGCAAATCTAGCGAAAACTCCAGGTCTACGAAGTAGGAACCACACATTGTATTCTCTCTGTCTTGTCATTTTCCTCTATAAAATAATGCGTTGGATGCTCAACCTCTGTGAATTAACATCAAAAGCACAGAAAGTGTTATTGATTCAGGTACCGAAAGAAATTAATCTTTTCTCTAAGCATGAGAAACGAAACAGCACCGCCTAGCATTTCTTTTCAAGTTCTTTTAAGTTGCATAATGTGTTTACTTTCTTTGGAATGAATACAAAGATAGATTTCAGACTTTTTTCCTCTCACTTTGAGTAGAGAGAACTCGTGATTTTACATACATTAGTGGAGGAATGCAAATTTCATGCTTGCTTCCTTGCTCTTTTGAGGAGAAAACGCAGCGAAAATATCCCGAGGGCAAACGTCTGCCAAAACCATCCTCTTGAATTATCAGGGTCCACCCTATTTGCCAGATACCATGCATATATGGCTTCGCCAACATGTAGCGCCGCAGCTACAAGGAACACCATCCTTACTATCCACATTGACCTGTAGAAGAAAAGGGTAATTGCTCTGAAAAACGGCACGGGTCCTATGTCTGGTAAATAAGCAGCACAAAATAGTGTGCTCATTCCAATCACACAGAATAGCCAAGTATAAATAGTAGGTCCATCAAGCATTTTCCTTTTCCTCTCTTGCCAATATGAGATGGTTGCAGCCATGCCCTCTCGAGGAGTTACCAGTGGAACATAACCAAGTTCCTCCTTGGCTTTAAGAAAGGAGAAGTAATGGGTAACACCAACCTGTAAGGTGTACAAAACCAAAAGCATTCAACAACTATTAAACAATGTTGCAATAATAAAAACTGAGAAACTAGCCAAGTTTCTACTATACATGCAACCTGTAGTAGCCATATCAAGAGCACCGTGTTCATTTTTCAAGTATTCTTTAAAACGGGGGCCATGCAGATATCACACTTTTATCCATATATGCAAACAGCCATTCATGCAGACAAGATCTTTTCTTTCCCGTTTTTTTTTTTTTTTTTGTTGTTGCAACTTTTGGACAAAGAACAATTAAAGAGAGAGAAAAACCTTGTATACTTCGGCAGGAAGGATCAGTGGCTGAGGAAGCCACCATCGATTCAACCATGGATATAACATCGTATAGATTCCCCAGAAAAGCTTTCCCAAAAGAAGAGCTTGCGGGACAGGTAAAGAAGCATTTGGCATGTCATAATCCAGGCCTCTAAGAAGAGGTCGAAGGAACTCGAAACTGTTGACAGGAGAGCCTGCAGAATTACTGGTTTTTAGTTATCAACTAACGCTTTTTTTACTTAAATTAAGTGTGCGTCCAACTTTTAGTTTCTGGAAGACAAGCACTTCCATCACCATTCGTTCAAATCACAAACTTAAAAAAGGGGAGGAAGGCGAGTAGTTATTACCATCAGATACAAAATATGGCTGCCCAGCAGCTATTAGACGTCTCTCCTTCTCAGGAATGTCATCCAAAAGTCCCATGCTTGCCAATATTAGTGCAAGTACTAGATTATCGACATAAATCCAGTCCGTTTTCACACTCGAATCCCCAAATCTAAATGGCAGCAGGCCTAATTTTGCCAGGGACACTATCCGTGGTAAGTGCCTTTCTTCACCAGGTCCATAAATAGCAGCTGGACGAATTGAACAGGTATAAAGACATTTCCCATTCTTCTTTCTGTAAGGTACAGAGACAACCGAGGAAGTGCTCAAACAATAACTCAATAAGCAAAACGGATACGAAGTAGCAAGTAGCCAAAAACAAAAACTACTTACTTTAAGGGGCGACCATTGGCCTTAAGAACCAACTGCTCGGCAATTGATTTACTACGGGCATACGGATCAACATGGTCATCAATGGGAAAATAGGGCAAAGACTCATTCCCATTGACAATCTCCTTTCCACCAAAAACAACATTGTAGGTGCTGACATAGACAAGCCTTTGAACTCCAAGATCAAGGCATGCGTCTAAGACATGACAAGTTCCATTAATGTTAACCTCATCCACACGACCAAACTGAAGCATTTCTTTCCCTGACATCCCAAATGAAGCAAGATGGAACACACAATCCGCACCACGCAGAGCCTTTTCAACATCCGTTTTTTGGGTCACGTCTCCTATCATATCATCCATCGTTACCAGATATGGTTAAAAAACAATTCAGCACAAGACTTTAAAAGGGCAATTTAAAAATCGAGCTTTTCAAGAGTTTTGCTTATCTATTTTCTACGGTGCTACGTGGAATCCATTATCCATCAGAGAACCATGACCAAAATTTCATATTAACGCGAACCAGTTAGGACAAAAATAGTATAAACCCCACTTTGTAAATATAAATTGAGCTTAACTTAAAAGCAAATCAAGTAAAGAGTTCCGAATGATCGATCTGATATGAGTGTGAGTTATAAAAATTAAAATGATAGACAGAAAGGTCAAAAGCATATAACTAAGTAATCGAAAGAAAGAATAGAAACAAACCTTGAATGCAGTGGATTTGGTGTTTGTGAAGATGATCCAAATACTGAGAAGTGGATCGAAGGTCAAAGGCTCGGACCTGGCGAGCACCTCTTCGGGCGAGTTCCAAGCAGAGAGCCGAACCCACGAACCCCAAACCCCCTGTCACTACGAAAGTCTTCCCCTCAATCCCTTCGTTCTCGCTTAAGTGCATCTTTTCTAATTCCTCCTAAGTCCTAATACTCTCCCTTAATCCTTCTCTTCTCTTCTCTTCTCTTTTCTTGGTCTTTAACACTTTCGGAAGTTTTCAGGAAAACACAACCAAAATATAGCAGCGAGAGCCAGCCAAAGATCCCCCCTCGTGCTACGGGGTGTCCTGTCCTGTTCCCACCGTTGGATTGAAGTGAGCCCCAGTAATCCAACGCTTCAAAAGGAAGAGCAAAACAATTTGTTTTTCCTTTCGAGTGCCCAACTGTCATTTGTCAATACTTCTCTCTCTCTCTCTCTCTCTCTCTCTCTCTCTCTGCGTCTCTTAAAAATAAAATAATTATTCAAATTATCAAATAGGCTGCTCGACTTAAAAGGAGAATTAAATAGATATATATATATATATATGCACCCCATAGTCCAACTATTCAAATTATATATTTTCATGATATGGTCAAACTTGTTTTTTCAGCACTAAACAACTGTCTTTTCTTTACATTTTGATTACTGGGCGATCAAAAAGAAGACAGTAACACGAGGATCTATTCATCCCAACAACAATATATGAACCTTAAATCAATCAATAATGCTTGAGTACTTAAAAAAAGGAGAATTAAATAAATAAATCTGCAAAACTTAGGATTCTTCATTCTTCATTTTCACTCTTTTGTATAAATCATGTAACATGTTGCACTTCCTTTGTAAAAGAAAAAGGGAAAAGGGGCATCCCCCCACCCCCTTAAAATAAAATTTGAAAAAACAAAAAAAGACAAAAGAAAAAAAGAAGCCTTGGTCATTGGTATTCATATCATTCCATAGAAAAAAAAAAATGATTGAAGAAAACTTCTAGAAGAAGTTGAAGGTGCTGAATCTGAAGGTTCCATAGGTGACACCAGCATAAGCATGAAGGAGCTCATTTTGGGCAGACCAGAAATCGGCTTTCAAACCCCCTCTCCTCACTGCTTTTAGTACTTTGTTCTTATGCGTATACCCTGTCACCACCACCTTCTGACTGTTTGCGTCCACTTCCACCTTTTCTATCCCTGCACCCAAATTATTCCCCAAACCAAACGTATTAAAAACCTCTGTTTAATTTCTAAACACTTAAAAAAAACATTATCAACAAGGCATTCAGTTGGTTTAGTACTCTGCTTTATCGTCGTACCTTTTAATTTGGAAAGGCATTTCCTGAGTCTCTTCTCATGTATGCCAACCATCTCCACCTTCAACTCCACACTCTGCAACACACCATTCGACACATTACACACGTTAGAATACAAATATATACATGCATCACAATTGCATATGTATAGAGGGCATGAGCTTCTCGTGCAACAAGAAGCCATGCACATATATAGTCTCTCAATATAATATATAACAATGCTTGAAAAGAAATCAGTATTATAATGACAAGATAAGAAGTGTACCTCCATTAAGAGTTTTCTGGAATACGAATGATTAAGTGTTTAGAAGCAGAATAAAGTGGAACAGACAGAGAGAGAGAAATGGGTTCAGAATTGTGATAGGTGGGATCGAGATCGATTGGAATGAATATAACAGATAGAGAATGTCAGGTACTGATTAGATAGTTACATATTTATATAGCAGAGCAGACTCAGAGGGACATATATCAGAAAAGGACGGAATAAACAGCAAAGTGGATCTTGGTTTTCGGGTGATACTAAATAATAATCAAAACGATGCAATCTACTTTGCTTTTTCTCATTCAAAGGGAGACAAACCAAAGCAGCCTAAAAAAACCAGATAAACAAGAAAACGGTAAACGTCTAGAAAGAGGAGTACAATGAGCTCAAGCTTCGAGGCTTATGGTCTGCGCAAAGCAATGCAAGTCTCTGAGCCCATTTTGAAATCATTGGCTTTGACGGGTCCAACTTAGCTTTGCTTTTCTTATTTTGGATCGAAATCTTAATTCGAACCAAAAAAATGAAAGTTGGGTTTGTTGTCTCTCAAGGTCGAGAAATAAAGATGCTATCTCATCTCAGCCGTCAATTCACTCTCACATCACATATAAAGACTAGAGAGCTTTGATACATTTCTTGAAGAGTCCAACAAGTGACAGCTTGCGTGGTGGACACTTGGCACTTTTGTAGTGGTTCGTATTGGAGGATGAGATATCGGAAAAAGGAAAAGAGTGAAGTGAAGAAAGGAAAAGGAGAATACATACAAAACTACGCAGCAAGTTTGGTATTTTTGCCTGCCTTCCCTTACTTTGCTTAGCCTATCAACCGTTTAAACTTTCTCTTAATAGAAATGCTCTTAGATGGATGAATAAGTAAGTAAAAGGAGATTAGACATGGTCATTTCCACTGGTTACTGTTTGGTTCTAAATAAACAAAGTACAAAACGAAATTGGTTAAAGTGGGACAATATTTGAGTAATTTATTACAGGTTACATGAATAGTTCAACGTGGGGTGGTGGCGCAGTTGGCTAGCGCGTAGGTCTCATAGCTTCTGAGTAATCCTGAGGTCGAGAGTTCAAGCCTCTCTCACCCCTTTTTTTTTTTTTTTTTTTTTCAAAATAAAAAAAGAAAGAAGGCATTAATGGACGGACGGACCACTTTGAGTTTGAGGTTGTGGGGGCCGCCGACAAAAGAAATGGATCCCAGAAGGTTGGGAATTGGGATTAGCAAAGCATGAGACTAAGAATGAAGAATATGGCTTTGGAATCTGGATCTCGAATTTTCACAGCAAAACTTGTCGTTTTCTCGAGAATCTCACACTATCATGTATCATCATTCATCACCATCAGATTTTTGCTTTTTGAACCCAATTCAATTTCAGCTATGCCTATGCGAGTACAATAATCCTTGCTTGCCTTAATTGTTTGTAATTGTATCAGCACAGCACAGCACTCTGCACTGCACACCACAAAATAAGCTTAATTAGTCAAAATTCAAATTCACAAAGCAAAAAGATCTTGTATTAAAACATGGGCCATGCTCCACAACTACTTGTATGCATCTCTCTCTCTCTCTCTCTCTTCAAATCAAAATTTAGAATTTTTTTTTAATGTCTTTCTTTTTGAAGGAATATAATATCCATGTCTAGTGTCTCTTTTCTTTTTTTGTTCAATGTTTTGAAAGGATATATGTCTAATGTCTATACCAATTGAATACAGTTAATTAATCAAAAAATTCGATTAGTTGAGGTGCAGTTTGGTAACATTTTTATTTTTTACTTTTTTAAACACAAAAATGAAAGTACTTTTTCTTATTTTGTTTTTTGCATTTCAAAAATAAAAATGTGTTTGATAACAATGTTGTACTTTTTGTTTTTTAAAATAAAAAAATAAAAACATATTTGGTAACTAACACTTTTTACTTTTGAAAGTGAAAATCAAAAGGGAGAGTACTAAAGGAAAAAGGGAGGAGAAAACAGGAGAGAGAAAAAGTGGTATTTATCTAAATACATTTCATACGTGGTATTTTTCAAAATAAACTTTGAAAAAGTGATAGTTTTCTAAATATTTTGGAATTTTTTTGAAAAAAAAAACCAAATTTTACAATTATATTTTGAAAAATACCACTTTAAAAATTTTTATTTTGAAAAATATAACTTTTAAAAATATTTAGAAAAATACCACTTTTACATGAGGCTAGAGAGATAATGACAAGAGAAATAATGATAAGAGAGAAAATGTTAAAAAAAATAGTGATGTAAGTCTAGATATGTTTGAATTTTGATACTAGCATTTCTACAAAATTATTTAAAAAAATTTTGAAAGTAAGAAATTTTTGTTTTCAAAATTTTAAAAATTTTGTTGTCAAATTAAAAAAATGAAAAACAAAAGTAATTTTACTAAACATACTTTTGAAAAGTATTTCCACTTTTTTTATTAAAAAAATAAAAAAACTATTTAAATAAGTGGTTACCAAACAAGCCCTGAGTTTTTCTATTTTCAATATCTATTTTGACTTTTCGTTCAAATCCATTCGTCCAACTCAATTGAAGTTATCATTTCAATTCAAAAAAAGAAAGAAAACGAAAAAAAAAATGAAGTTATCATTTTCTTCGTTGTCGTTTTTCCCTGTCCCTGTCGCGCTTTCAGATCATTGCCTTGCGAGATCTCGTTTCTTGAGCTTTGTTGTATTATGGAGTTCATGTCGTTTACTGGTTTATTGTTGTTTAAGTTTTGTTGTCGTTTGGAGTTCTTGTCGTTTCTATATTTTATTGTCGTTTTTAGGTTAATGTGGTTGCTTGACTCGAACGACAAATAACTTAGACAACAAATGAATTTCGTTTTCAATCTTAAACGAATGGAGTAATTTGAATTCGAGTTAATCCACTTGTTCTATCCCGAATTCTACAGTACTTCTAGTCGCAATTTCAAATTTGCTCATGGATATAAAGTATCACATATATTATAAACTTAATATTGATGCTTCTCTTTGACTGGCTGATAAGACGATTAGAATAGGATGATATTATCAAAGATTATAATGGAGAAGTGTATGCGGCTGTATCGAAGAAATCCTCAAATATTGTTTTAACATGTAAAGAAGCTGAAGCTAAAACCTTAAGAATCTAGCACGAGATATGGACCTCACATTAATTACACATCATTAAATCAAATGCTTTAAATGTTTATATTGTGTTCATGATTCTACTCGTGCAAATATTTGTTTTTGTATTCTACTTGCTGATATTTATAGTTTATTATTATTATTTTGGGTTATATAAATACGTAAAGAAACTATATGATCTCTCATGAATTAGTAAAATCCGCATTAAGGATAAATGATAAATGATGAACTTTTCTATAGTTTGAAGAGTCTGTAGTTTATTTGAACTTACTGAATAAAGTTACAAGCTATTTACTCTCATTTTTAAAAAATATTATATAAGAATATATCCTACATATATTGGAATAATAATATAATCTTTCTTTTTTTTAATGGAAAAATTCTCTTATATTTGACACATTGTTTTATGTTTTATGTATCAGTTTGAATAATTCTCTTAAAGTAATATAAAAGGAGAAATGTTAGTTGCACTCTCTTTAACCTATATTTTTGCATTCTCCGAGTCTTATTGCTTGACACGTACTTGACAAGTAGAAGTCATGTATCATATAGTGAGAATGAAGAGTGTATTTAGTCATTCTCAAAATATAAAAAAGTACAGTCTTAGGTCTCAAATTTAGGATATTTTGAAATTTAGAGAGAATATCTTTAATACGCTTAGTAAGACCTCAAATTTGAGGAATATGCTTCTTTGTTTTTAATATAAAAATTTTACAATATATAATTTATGTACTGGAAAACCAAAATACCCCTAATAATTTTGATAATTTCCAATATACAATAGTTGATCTTCCGTTTTTTTTTTTTTGATAATATAAAAAAAACCCACCTTTTTTTAATGTTTTATAAAAAAAAAAAACTACACCTTTTCATTTATACCAAATTAAAATTAAATTTGTATTTTCCTATCAAATAGGACTGCCCATAAATGTGGTCAAAAATAAAACTTGAGATTGTTTACAACATAAAAATAAAATTGTTAAGAATAAAATAGTTTAAATAATTAAAAGCACTTAAAATAAAAGGAGGGAAAAAGGACAAATTGGGGATTTTTTTAAAAACTTTTGACATATTTTTAAATTTTTTTTTTTTGAAGAATTGAAAATATTTCATTTTTAATAATTTATTATTTTTCACTTAATATAATTAAAAAAAGGAAAAACTTAATTTTTTTCCTTTTTTTTTTCTTTTTAATTGTTTTGAATAATCTAAACTATTGAGAAAAAAAAGACAAAATGGGAATTTTAACTTTGTCAATATTTTTTAATTGTTTTTGATAATTGAAAATATTTTTACTTTTAATTATTTATTATTTTCATTCATTCTTTTTAAAAATAGAAAGATTCAATAGTTATTATTTTTATATATATATTTGAGTTTAAAATGTAAATATGTCTTTTTAAGTAAACTAATGTTTCACTTTTGACTAAATTCGTGGTCCTCGTCTTATTTGATAAAAAAAACACAAATTAGTTATTTAAGTTGATATAAATGAATAGGTTTGATTTTTTATTTATTTTTTGATAAAACACTAAATGTGGTGGTTTTTGTTTTGGTTGATATTATCCTTTTTTTTAATAAAAAAATGTGAATATTTTTGTTTGAAAATATATTTTTCCGAAATTCATTGGGAGATATATATTTTTTAAATCTGGGTATTAGGTTATTATTATGCATATTTAATATTTTTGCGAAAATAAGATTAGATTTATAATTTTTCTTTTTTTTTTTTTAAAAAAAGATTAGATTTATAATTTTATGGACCACGGTCAAAATAATAATTATTATAAGGGTTTTTAGTATGACTGGCCCCTATATTATTCGTGATTGAAAAAATAGTCCCTAAGTTATTATTTTTGGCAATTAAGTCTCTAAGTTTTAAAAGTTTTGGCAATTAAGCCATTTTCGTGAGTAATTATTCAAATATTGGATGGAATTAACCATTTTCAAATCACATGCAAATGTTTTTGAATGTCAAAATCAATATTTTACTGACATTAGTTAGAATTTGAAAGAAAATAGCTAAAAATTAACAACATTTAATGACATAATATAAAAAATTTTAAAAATATAAATTGTCAAAAATTTAAAATTTCTCTTAAAATTTCTTTCTATTTCCCTTTCAAGCTAATTAATGTTAGTGAAATACCAATTTATTTCACTTAAACATGTTTAATTTCATGAAAAGTTTAATATCAACAAATAAAAATAACTTAATTGTCAAAATTTTTAAAACTTAAGGACTTAATCGCTAAAAAAAATTATTTTAAAGACCATTTTACTAATCTACTAATAATATAGAGACCAAACATGCCAAAAACCCTTACTATAATGTTGGCCACGCCCAAACCATAATCAAGTGTAGACAGGCAGGTAATTTGGCAAGTACAAAAAGCAAAACGAAATACCTTCCACAAAAAAAAAAAAAAAAGGAGTGTTAAGGATTCCCCCAATTGAGCGAAACGGGGGGTTTCTCTGGAACAAGGGTTCCACCTAAATGCTTATCCCTCACTCTCAGTCGCCTTCTTCCACTATTGAAACGGTAATTCTGTACCAACACTTCGCTCCATTTCCTTTAATCTACATTTTTGGTTATCCATTTTTCTTATACTTTGTTTTTTTTAAAAAAAATATAAATTAATTAGTTGGTTTTGTGCCTAAATTCTTATGATATATAAATATTGAACCACAACCATATAAACCAAATTTTCTTTCAATGTCCTTTCTTTTTCAGTTTATAATGGTAAGAGTGTTTTGTTTGTTTGTTTGTTTGTTGTTTTTCCTTGGAAGAGGGTAACCTCACGTAATTGATTATTATTTTATTATTATTGTTTATTTTTCTTTTCAAGGCCCTGCTCCCTCATCCGAGTTAAGTCTCAATTTTTATGTTCTCTGAAGAGTTGCTGCTGCATAACCATACAATACATAACAAGTTCTAAGATTCTGCACAACACTGTCAGTAAAACCTCATCCAGAACTTCTGAACTTGGGTTTAATTCACGGGCAGACCAAATTAGCTTAATGTCTGGCTGCTCTGATCCTTTGGTTGTTTCGGAATCCTGGGACTTAACGTTGACCTACCTCATTTTTGGCCTTTTTCTCCACCTTTTTTGTCTCCTTCAATATTATCAAATACACTTTCTTATGCTGCATTTACTGGTTTTCATGATATCTGACCAATCCATCTCTTGTGATTTTCTCTGCTATATATAGAGTCACTTCTTTTTAAAAGAGATAGGAAGGCTTGTTGTACATGTTATGATTAACTAAAAGATGATTATGTAGTTCCCTGCCGTGATTCAAACATTGATCAACGCTCTTTTTAGAATAGAAGAGTCTATATTATCTTCGTAAATGCTTCCACTGTGTTAATTTTACAGATGGGACCTTTTGTGATAATGAACGATACTTTTACATCATACTGCCTACAGCATCTTGTAAAATGTTAGGATTGGAGACTGTGTTTGATGTAGGACGACTGTTAAGATTCTTTTAGTTGTTATGTTTTATTTTAGGAGTACCGAGTATTTTTTGTCATTTTGTCTCTCTCTTTCTTTTCTCTTTTCTCTTTTCTCCTTCCCATTATATCTTTAAGTAGTTTGGGTGGGAGTTAATTTTTGTTTTACTTTCTTGCCTGCGTGGTCTTATAGGATGCTACTACTTTGAAACAATAAGCTCAAAGTATGGACTTGCAACATCAAAGTGACGGCCATTGCAATCCGGTTACTTCATCATTTGACAACCAGCATTTTTTGCTTAACTTCATTATGGGAATGTACTTAGGACCTGATGTCACTCTCGATAATCCAAGAAGATCTGCATTTCAAAGGGTAGCTGAGGACTCTCCACCATATACGTCAAGTGATTTGGGCCCGTCATATATTAGTACGGCTCTGCTGGAGAATTTATATTACCATCTCTTGAGAAAAGCTCACCCTAGCCTGAGATTGAAGCCAAATATGTTGCGCAAGTATCTAAAGGGCGCCGAAGATGGCTGGCAGTTCACCAGCTTTTTCCCTTTGGATCTTCATGAACAGATATGGTATCCTGCAAGCTTCAGGATTGTTAAAGGGATTGTTCTTATTGATGATCCTGATATGTCATGCATGGAAGAAAAGGATTTAGCAAAATTCAAGTCTTTATCTCGTATAGGTACTTTCAAGATAGAATTGAATGAGTTACTTCTTTATGAACATGAGTACCAGGACCGCAATAATAGTGAGAAGAATTGCATGAATGGTAAGGAGATAATCGTGGAAGGCAGAACAAATGGGGATGATTACTCATCAATAAGATCTCAACATCAACTTAAGAGAAGGCGGGACTGCGACCATCTGCCAATGCCTGCATTTCCCGGCGCTGTTTCCATTGAAAATCATTGTAGCAGAGAAGGAGATTTCCAAAGGACTTGTATACTTGAGGGACCAGCCATCATGTCCATTCGCTCTCTTCCAGATGTGGAAAAATGTAACTCAGAACCAGATGTGGCAAAATGCAAATCAGAACTAGATGCATCTATTGTTATATCTGGGACTGCCAGAAAAGGAAAAGCCGGGCCGCCAGTTGGAGTTGTGGATGTTGGTGTCAGCAAAGTCGCATATTATTTTCGAGTAGCTCTGCCAGGGGTCAGGAAGGACTATTGTATGTTTCTCTTTTGTTTCTGACTTATTCATACTTGTACATGGTATTCAATGTAGCTCATCTGAATGTAGTATATGATTTTGTTGTGGCAGGCAAATTCAGCTGTGAGATTGAATCTGATGGGAAGGTTCATGTCCGAGGATTGACGAGTGGGGGGAAAAGTATAAAGAAACCTTCACGCATATTCGATATGAAGTTGCAACAATTATGCCAACCTGGACCATTCACGCTATGTTTCAGTCTTCCGGGACCTGTGGATCCCAGGCTGTTTGCTCCTAACTTCAGGTCAGATGGCATTTTTGAAGGAGTAATCATAAAACGCACTAAAACATGATACTCCTACTACCATTGCAGTTTGAACGAAGAGGGATAAGCTTCTTGAGGCAGTGTTTTTTTTTGACTAGGAACTACTCTTTGTGGGGTTTGCTGGTCCTACTACATACGTGCAGATATGGATTTGATTCATCATCTGATAATTTTGCCTGTCTCTTCTCTTGACCCTCTTGTTGGGGCTTAGCTCAAGGATACAATCCCCCCGTTTGTAAACATTCCTTGCGAACTTTAATCATCTAGTATTTCAGTCAAGTTTTAGACATCTATTCTCCATATGCGGTTTACTTTTTTTTTTTTTTTTAAGTAGGTCTACAATAATTAAGTTTTCTTGATTTAATGAAAGTATTATCCAATTTTGGAAACCAAAAGAGGAAGAAGAAAAAAAAAAAAAGAGAGACTATTTTCTTACTCGGTTGAAAAACGAATAGCATGCTATTCATTGTCATTATTGTTTTTGTTTTCTTTTTTTTTTCCCGGAATTTTATTTGAATTGTCCGACCTTTCACTTTTATCTTCTCTTAAATAAACAAAAATTAGTTTAACAAAAAAACAAGAAGATAAACGAAAAATTAGTTTATAACCAGTTAGCCTTCGCCGCTTCAAATATGAAAAGGGTAGAAGGGTCATTCCATCTATTCGGGGTCTCAGGTTGAGGCCGGGTCAGAGACTCGGGACTCGACCATTAGCTCGTGTCGACCGTTTGGGAAATGAAATACAAACTCGCGAGAGAGAGAGAGAGAGAGAGGGAGAGAGAGGGGGGATACCGGATAATTGCTCGGCGGAGGAAGCAGCGTCCGATAGGAGACGGTGTCGTTTATCCTAACAGGTAAGAAAAAGTATTTGAATTAGTCAAATCATGTTCAACACATTTTAGGGTTTTGTTTTTACATTTTTTTTTTAAAAAAAAACTTTCCCTTAATTAACATAAAAGAAAAGGAAAATTGGCAATGGAATCCCACGAATTATGGAAGTGACTCGTTAATTGAGGGCATCCGTTACTTTAATCTTACCATTTTATTTTTATTTTATTTTATTTTTGCTACTACATGTGGAATTAAGGTTAAGGTATACTCTGTAAGACTTAACGGCAATTCTGGAGAGAGCCCTCCTGTAATCTTAATTTCTTCATAGTTGAAGGTTATGTCTGGTTAGAGTAAAATCATCCACCCGGGAGTCGAACTCCCGACTTGATGTCATATTTTATGGCAATGTGTGTGTATCATTTTTGTTTGAATTAAGCTTTTAGTTATACTGCCTATCCCATCCCACTGCATCTGGAACCATCGTCTTTTTAATGGGAATCGATTATTAGCTTTGGTATATATGTAGCAATCTTTAGAGTTAGAAGCATTAGTAATTGCTTATGTAGGTGAATCTTTTTCTGAGCTCCAAGACCACAAAGAAGCATATTCGGTACCATGGATGGCCAAAAGTTTGCTGACAATCCACAATTGAAGCCATCCGTTGTTCTAACTGGAACTGCAAAGCAAGGTAGTGCTGGCCCTCCGGTTGGTCTTGTTGATGTTGGCGAGAGCGATGGTGCCTATCTTTTCAGAGTTGCACTTCCTGGTCTCAGGAAAGATCAATGTAAGTAGTCTGGCTTCTTCATTGATTTTATATGCCTTTCCTTAAGTTTCTTGCCCCTCGGGTGGTCTACATTTGAAATTAGTTATTGTATAACTAGTATAGGACTATAAGTATGCACTGGAACTGTTAAGTTTTGCCTTAAATATTGGTATTGGATATAGGGATGAGTATGACCAATTGGGTATGATTGCTCATCTTAACAGGCAAGATAAAATGCGAGATTCAACGTGATGGAAGAGTACATATTGAAGGAGTGATGACAGGTGTAGGCATTTTGAAAGACTCATCAGCCGTGTATCAGATGAAAGTTCAGCAACTATGTCCACCGGGACCATTTACTATTTCTTTTAGCTTGCCAGGTCCTGTCGATCCCCGTTTGTTTTCTCCTAGTTTTCGGCCTGATGGCATACTGGAAGTGGTGGTTATGAAACACAGAATAATACCTCCAGGAGAACTTCCATGATCCTTGCGTAAGCTTAAGGATTTTCCTCCATCCTCCTCTTGTTTCCTTATTTTTGGGGATTGTCCCTGCTGTTTTTTATTGCCACAGCAGGCTTTAGGGCAAAAAGTTAAAGGGGCGCGGTGATGCACGTTCACTGACAGTTCACAAGTATCAAAAAGATTACTATCAAAAAGATGGGTTGCAAAGGTTATTGCTCAAATTATGAATACGGATTGTGAACACTTCATTTTCTTTAGTGGATGTTGGACAGGTACGCATAGCTGTCTTACTTACACCGCCTTTAAAGTCTTCTTAGATATCACGGATTTGTGTGCTGGGTTTGATGTGAAGGCATTCTGTGGAATATAGGATTAATGTGTTGTGCAATGTATAACTCTTTCATAGTTGTCCCTGAGTATTAGTATCAGAGTATATATATAATAGGATAAAACGTTTCAAACGTAAGCAAGGAATTTGAGGTGGAGTTAATCGCAACAATTTCCTTTAAAATGATAAAGTGAGAGATATTTGTTTCTCCTAGTCAATCTGCCCATTTTTTTTTTCTTTCCATGAAGTGATCAGGAATGACGTAGCAAATTAGGTCTTTATTGTTAAAATCAACCGAGGAGGGGAACACAAAAATATTATATGGCATTGTCTTGGAATTAAATACAGGTCATTATGGTATGGTAGTTGTCTCAATGAGCTTCCTGGAATTTACATTCGAGGTAGCTGTCAATGGTCAAGTTTTCACAATTGTTTACAAAACTAAATATTACTAAACGTTAGTCCAAGAAGTGTCACCAGCGGGAGGTCCACCATGTCCCTAGAAACAGGCCCACATGGACCGCGTTGGACATGATGCATTCGTCGATGCCTAGTACCGAAATATTTGTCTGTTACTAAACCATCTTTATTTGCTTCACTGACCCTTTTGGCAGCTGGCGGGGCGGCCTTCGCTTGCCACCATTTTCATACAGTTAAGCATCGTGTATTCTTTTATTTGTTGACGTCTAGGTCGTGGAGATTAAGAATCCAGATTCACTAATTATAAGGTCTGATCAGCCTAGAAAAAAAGTTAAATTTAAGACTTCTTCAAATCTCCAT
Source organism: Trema orientale (assembly GCA_002914845.1). Taxonomy (NCBI): domain Eukaryota; kingdom Viridiplantae; phylum Streptophyta; class Magnoliopsida; order Rosales; family Cannabaceae; genus Trema; species Trema orientale. Next base: position 925,543 of record JXTC01000083.1, on the reverse strand, counting down.
TATTTTTTTTTTGAGAAAAAAATCTCCATTATTTTTTGGATTCTTTGAAATTTGGGAAAATCTATTTCTCGTTGATAAGAAAAAGTCACTAGGACTTACTTCGGATAAGAAATTGTCTTTAACGGAGCCTGTCCACTGTTTTTTGATCCGATTTCCTGAAAACCGAAACCAGTGGGGCTTTAACCGAATCCCCTCTAGGCCATAGCCCATAGCTCTTGACACGAGTGGAAAATTAGTGCTGCTTGCACCATGGCCTGGCCTTTCATTTTCAACAAAAATTTCCTAAAGGGAACAAAATTTGGACACTAAAACGGAAGCGGAAAAAATATATATATATATATTTACCCAATTGACCAACCAAGTGGTGTCCGTACAAGTACTCCGAAGTCCGAATATGCCGGGAATCGAACTACAACCAAACACGAAACCTAAGCTAAAAGGGGACAAAACCAGCCATGAAATGTCAAAGTCGATTACGAATTACAATACAGATACCCTCTCACCCACCAAACTTCGAAAAAAGTCCAATAGCTTTTATAAAATTTGGCGAAATAATTAACAAGCTAAAAAGAATATAATATACATATGTAATTTGAAAAGAACTCGCAGCAAATAATAGAAGAGCTGAGATAAGGAGAGCAATTATGGCGCTTATAATATACATGTGACGCTAATTAACTAAAGGATGAAGTAATAGGATCCGCATCTTCCTTGGAATAACTGACTCAGAGTCAGCAGTCCACCCTTCGATCACATCAACATCGTTCTCAACGAAATTACTCCCTGCCGTCGGATTAACTGACTTTCTTCTCCAACACCAAAAGTTGTACATATAAATGTGGAGCATAGGTATACACAAACACAAACTGGAGATTATACATAGATACTTATCGCAGATNTATATAGGCGAGGAAGTAAGGAAGGAAGAGATGGCGTTGAAAGTTCTGTCCGCACTGGACACAGCTCGGACTCAATGGTACCACTTCAAGGCCATAATCATAGCCGGCATGGGCCTCTTCACCGACGCCTATGACCTCTTCTGCATCCCACCCATCATGAGGCTCCTCGGCCTGATCTACTACCAGCACCCCCATGACCAAAACCTCAAATTCCAAGTGCCCCCAGCCGTCACTTCCATCATGCTCGGGATGTCTCTTCTGGGAACCGTGATTGGTCAACTGGTCTTTGGCCGCTTAGGGGACCTCATCGGAAGGCGCCGCGTGTACGGGCTGTCCTTGATGCTGATGGTGCTCAGCTCCATCGGGTGCGGCTTCTCCATCTGCACCAAGAAAGGCTGCGTCCTGGTCAGCCTCGGCTTCTTCAGGTTCCTTCTGGGGCTCGGGATCGGCGGAGACTATCCGCTGTCGGCCACCATCATGTCGGAATTCGCCAACAAGAGGACACGTGGCTCGTTCATAGCGGCTGTGTTTTCGATGCAGGGATTTGGGATACTGGCAAGCTCTTTGGTGACGATGGTTGTGTGCAGGATATTCGAGGTCTCGTCTCATGCCGGCATCCCTGCCGAAGGCCGGCCGACGCCTGAGGAGGCTGATATTGCTTGGCGGATCATACTCATGATTGGTGCAATTCCCGCTGCCATGACCTACTATTGGCGTATGATGATGCCTGAAACTGCCAGGTACTACGCTTAATTAGTCATTTTTTTTTTAAAATTTAATTACTCTTTTTTTTTTGTCCCCTCTAAATTAATGTTCTTCTTCTTCATGAATTCAGTACTTACTAAAGAGACTAGCTAATAAATCAATTAATAATGCAAGTCTAGGGACGTGGTTTTGTTCCCTATGGCCACGAGCTAGGCTGAGCTGTTAAGATTGGTTTTCAGAAATATTATTTTAAAATTGGTAACAAAATGAAAATCTTCTATTCTGGTCGGTCATATAATCTATAATATAGATAATATGTACCGTATATAACTATTAATAAACAAGTCTTTCTCCCTCGAAAATTTACCAACCACTAAAATTAACGCCACGCCGGCCGACAGCAGATTAATATTGGAAAGTTAATATGCTAGCCTAGTAAAATGTTATTACTAGTACTCAACATCACGCACTAGCTACTTAGCTAGCTAATTAGGTGGTATCATATTGTATAAATGTGAATATGCATGCAAGTACATTACCGGACTTTCTATTATTAATTGTGATGCTAATTAAGAACCAGGTGCATTTTAGTTAGTTAATAATATTGGATTGAGAAAGCTGTAAAAGGTAATATTTTAAAATTAATTGAAATATAAAATAATTTTTTTCACTAATTTAACCATTGAATCCCTGGAATATTTCATCATTCAGATATACAGCTCTAGTTGAACAAAATGTGCTACAAGCGGCCAAGGACATGGAGAAAGTGCTGGACGTGTCGATGAGTCAAATCGCGGAAGATGGGCCACTGCCCGATATTAATCCCGTACCGCCTTATCCTCTATTCTCAAAGAAATTCTTCCGCCGCCATGGCCGTGACCTCTTGGCTTGCTCCGCATCCTGGTTCCTGGTCGACATCGTGTTCTACAGCAGCAACCTCTTCCAGTCCCATGTATATGACAGCTTTCTCGAACCCGTAGGAGAGCTGAACGCCTTCAGAGATGTCTACGAGGTTGCCAAACTCCAAGCCATCGTGGCCATTTGTTCCACCATTCCGGGTTACTGGTTCACCGTCTATTTCATCGATCGTGTTGGAAGAGTCAAAATCCAAATCATGGGATTCCTTGTGATGGCCCTAGTTTATGTCTCCATTGGGATACCTTACTACTCATTCTGGGTCCACCCCAGTCGTCGGAAGGGCTTCATGGCTCTGTACGGCCTCACCTTCTTCTTTTCCAACTTTGGGCCCAACACCACCACTTTCATCGTGCCCGCCGAGCTGTTTCCGGCGAGGTTTCGGGCGACGTGTCATGGAATATCGGGGGCCGCAGGGAAGGTGGGGGCCATTATTGGGGCAGTGGGGTTCTTGTGGGCTTCTCATAGAAAAAGAGAGGATGGATATCCCAAAGGAATAGGAATGACTGCGTCGTTGGTGATTCTAGGCGGAGTGTGCTTAGTGGGAGTGGTGGTCACTTATTTGTTCACGCAGGAAACCAAAGGGAGGTCACTAGAAGAGAATGAAGAGGATCATCCGGATGGAGAGGGAAGGTGTTTTCTCAGATGTTTTGCTGCTTTTGATTCGTCTCCCCGCGCTCATGGAGACAGTGAAAGAGACCACTTTGCCCTTCAAGCTCAACCTTGACTTGATTCATTAATTACAAGCTCTCCATCTCTGGCAAGCTACCTTTCTAATTTTGTTTCTGTACATATATTTAGTGTAGCTTCAATAGTTTCTGTATTCAGACTTGAAGAATGAAAAGTATAGTCGACCCTTTTTTTTTTTTTTTGGGTAACAAAAAGGGGGGAAAAAAAAGAACAAGAAATATAAAGTGGCGGATCTACTTGTTTCGGAAGTAGATTTTTTTCCCCCCTCCCTTTTTTAAAGAGAAGAAAGCTGCAGATTTATTGATGTAAAGTTTGTAGCTTTTCTTTTTCGTTTCTGATAGTCATTGCATGATAATGAAAAGTGGAGGCTTTTTTCCTTTAATAATAATCTTAATTTTATGTGAATATGTATTTTTCACCTATAATTCTACTCTACAATAAGAACAATCTCCAATGCAAATGTTATTGATAAGAATAATACTATATTTGACACAAAAGATCTTAATAGTAAAATGCTAAATTTGACACAAATTTAAATTTTTTAGTACTATAACTAATGCAAAATGCTATTTAAGATGCTATTTTTATTGTTTAATTACTAAATAATTACTAAAAGGCAATGATAACTGTTATCAACTACTGATATTCATTAATGGTATGCATTAACAGAAAAAAAAAAAGGTGATTCTTACTATTTCAGAATTATACATGGTAACTTTGTAAATAAAGAGTCAAATATAATAAAATCTCAAATTTGGCACATTAAATATTTACACTCCACTATACAAAGATTTTTTGTTCAATGCTAAATTATAACATTAGCACATTGATGTAGCACTTTATTGGAGGTGCTATAAACACTTTGTTATGTAAATTATCATATTTTAATTGATAAATTAGTATCGTAAGTATTTAAAAATCGAAAAATGACAACTCATGATATGTCATGTCGTATTACATATTACAGCATTAACAATATACTAATGTTGAAAATAAATGAGAGCCCTCACAATATTATTATCTTTTTATTTAGAAATAAAAAAAAAAAAAAAACTGTGTACAAATTATTATCATAAAGGGATAAAAAATTCTTTCATGGAGCTGTTTGGCTTATGAGTCTTTAACCTGTAACCAGTGGCGGAGCCAGAAAAATATTTCAGGGGGAGCAAACATAGAGATCAAAATTTTAAGTTAGCTTAAATAAAAATTCAATAAAGGTTAATTTGCTTACATATTTTTCTAAGTTTAATCTTAAACATTTAGATTATAATCTAAAATTAGTTTTCCAAACTTTGCCATTGTAATAAGCTATGTAAAAGTAATTTTACTCTATTTGATGTTATAGTATCACTGTTTTCTCATTTATTTTAGTATCACTGCTTTCTCATTTATAAAATAACGAGTGTAATTTTTATTTAAAATACCTTCTAAATTAGAGATTAAAAACTCACTTATTTTATAAAATTTACAAACTAGGAGAAGAAAACAAAAATGATATAAAATTTATAAACATATATCCATTTACATAATACATTTGTATTACAAATAAAATGTCATAACTAAATATGTGGGTGAATTTTATTTTATTTTAAAAATGAAAATATGTGAGTGAATTGAAAAACCTTTTTAAAAAGTACAATTATTAAACATTAATTTAGACCAATCTTCCAAAAAAAAAGTGCATAAATATACACACAAATATCACGTATATCTAATATAAAATTATTTTTTCTAATTTTATATATTTCCTATAACAATTGCTAGTTGTTTAAACCAAATAAATTTTAAGGAAAAAATAAGTTATTGATAAAAGTTAGGGGGAAAAAATATAAAGGTAAAAGAGTTGAAGATAAACTATAAGAAATTTAAAATTAAATTAGATTGATGATATTTAAGAATTAGAGAAATAATTAATCTAATTTTGAAAGGATTAAATGTAGAAAGTTTAAATTTAATGAAAAAAAATGCATGGTAAATGCACATACAAAAAAATAAATATATATAATGTAAAAAAAAAATCAAAAATTCAGGGGGGCACTTGCCTTAACGTGGCTCCGCCACTGCCTGTAACTCGATCAAAAAGATTGAGTATACAAATGAGTGGATTATATATCGTTTTCCCTTGATGACATTAGATTACATGTCTTTTATTTGATTCTTTTTCTTTCCTTTTATCAATGTGACGTTGATCGTATAAGGTCACAAGGTAAATAATACACTTTGATCAACATGCTAAAAATTTATTGGTCTCAATCATCTCAACTTTGACTTGAAATAAATAAAAGGCCTATCTGTTAATTAGAAGGGAAGACATTGGGTTGAGTTGTAATTTTCGTTCATTTGGACCTCTACCTAATTAAGTTGTGATTCAGATAGTATTGGACTAAAAGTTCAGGAAGGCTATATTTTGTTGATTCTGAAACTATTGACAAAATCACGGTAGTAAGGATAGCTTAGCTTTGGTAAACGCATTTCCTCTCAATTTAGTGATCCTAAGTCAAAAAATATATATATATATATATTGTATATTGACAAAATCCTATTTTTTTCCCCCTAAATTTAGGATTAAATAGTATTGATCCCAAAACCTTTTGACTAAAAACCAGTGGTCTCTTCCCCTTAATTTTGTTCTGGTTCTCCGTGATATTTTCAAATTTTGGAGAGAATTTAGCAATAGCACAAACTATTTTAGAAGGTCCAAAATTAATGAAACAAAGCGCAGTATTTTCAGGATGTTCTTTCTTAATTATAAACAAAGCGCACTAGTCATAACCGCAATGCTTTCTTACCAGTTGAGAAAAGGACATGCGTAGGACTCACTTGGGCCAAAATGACTTATTTGTGTATTTTTTTTAAGAACGATATTTTTATGTGTGCCAAAGATGTCTTGATTTATGGTCAAAGACTTTTTTATCATAAAAAAATTCTAAATAATTGATTTTTTTTTTATAATTAAGAAGTTCTTGACCTATTATCAAGAAATCCTTGACGCTCTTAAAAATGTCATTTTTAGAAAGATGTACAAAAAAAATAAAATCATTTTGGCTCAAGTTAATCCTATCCATGTCGATTTCTCTACCAATTATTCCACCTATGTGGAACTCAGCAAGCCATACACGAACACAAAGGAGTCATGTTCCAGTTCCACATCAAATGGGAAATTGAAATAAATAGTAATAATTTTGACTAAAATGATTTTTTTAAGAGTGATTTGAAAAATAATTTTTCTTGTAGCATTTTAGTGTTTTTGTGATCTTGTGTGACAGAGGATTACACAATTTGTAATTATTGATTATTCTTAGAAAAGTTATAATTTTATAGTCACAAATTATGTGACCTTTCGTCAGTACAATTTGTGACATTACTAGAAATGTTAATTAAAAAAAAAATTAGTAGAAAAGGATATTCTGTTCCATATTAGCACTACCCAAGTCACTTTTCCACATCAAATCACATCCGAGCCAGCCCATTGTGAGTGTTTGGGCTAGCTGCCCAAAAATGTCCTTTGTTTTCCACCCTACGTACCGTCTTGATAAGTATTTATTATGTACTTGCGACAAATAACTAAATATTTTAACTATTGAAGTGAGGCTCACGTGGATCAACATAAGACTTAGCATCAACGTAAGACTTAGCCTAATGAACCAGTCTAAACTTTAATATTTCTTCAAATACTTAATTTTTGATATAATGTGGTTAACAATTAGGGTTCAAACATGTAATTTTTGGTATAATGTGGTTACCAATTAGGGGCTTGGTAAGAAATTAGAGGACATGAACATTGATTTACCACGAGGACCCCACAAATTAATATCAAGCTACCATCAACCACCCAACCCTTCCGTCCAATAGATAAGGCAAAGATAACCCCAAACGTTAACATCCATCACAGAATTCATTCCCTCTCTCTCACACACACAACACAACACAAAACACACCCTTTTCTTCACATATATTTAAACCCTACTCTCAACTTCATCCCACACCCGTCATCCGACCCCAACCATGGCCACCACCAACGCAACTTCTGCTGCCACGTCATACTTCTTCGGAACCCGTATCCACAACCCGGGCCGGGCCTCCGGAAGGTTCCAAGCCCGGTTCGGGTTTATTATTTGATAGAAACATTGTTCTGTTTTTAGAATTTAATTTGGGTTTGAAAATTCTTTCGGTAGAACAATCTCATTCATATAACAAAATATTAGTTAAGAATTATATAAAACTTTGAAAGACATTAGACTTTGTATAATATTTGGATGAACGAAATGAAAAACAAGAGGGGGAAAAAAAGAAAGAAAAACTAACTTCACATTTTTTTAGTAGGATAGGAAGCCATTTTGTTGATTCCACATAAACCTTGAGGTTTTCCTGTGCTTCTTTTTATTCTTATGTAGCCTTTTTCTCCCCACTTTGACCCCCAAGAGTTCTTTACGATGATGTAATCCAAATCCTTGGATGATCCATATCCAACGGCTGCCACACCATGGTCTAGATGGCTTCCACAATGTCCATCAAAGACACCCTATATAAACAATCACCAAATCAGCAGGAAATTAAATCTTATATGATACTTCAAAAAAAAAAAAAAAGAAAAAAAAAAAGAGAAGAAATAAATAATACGTAAAAATGACTAAAAGAGAATTAATTAGAGTTAATTGATTACCCCTCTATAGAATTGGAAGTCCCTGCCAGAAGCCTCAATAGCGACACTAATAGGTTGGTGAGCAAGTGCCTTCAACAGGCTTTCTTCATTGTTCTCCGGCACATCACGGTAGCCACTAATGGTCACTACCTCTTGTTCTTCCTGTAGAAGATCATATTCTATAGAGAATTAATTCTTGAATAATCCCTTAATAAATATAGGAATTTAGCTTCCCAGCTGAATGGTTTTATTAGTTGGTGTTATTGTAATTGATGTGTTTACAATAAGGATAGTTGGTCCAATAGAATAAGATTGGGCTCGCTTATATAGGCCCAATAGAAGCTTTGATTTTTTTTTGTTTTTTTTGTTTTTGTTTTTTAATAGGGAAATTTAGGTGGATGACCAAAATTTTAAATTTGATTAAGTAAATGTCCACTTTTAAAATTTTATAGCTAAATGTCCAGGTAGATATATTTTTACACTTGGTAGATATGTGTTTTAGTTACTGTTCTGAAATGCACTGGGTATATAATTTTTTATACTTGGTATATAAAATTTTACACTTGGTATATATGCATATATACCGGATATTTTGCTATAACTTTTGACAAAGGGACATTTACTGAAATTAAGCCCAAAATTTGGTCATATTTCTATAAGCCCCTTTTTAATATATAAGTTGTGTGGAATGGATCACCTTTTTGATTTCACAAGTGCCTTCTTCCATGAGATAGGGATAGTCGTCTTCCTTGTGAATACCACCATTGGAAACAATGTAAGCAAAAGCATAATCCATGAGACCCCCATTACACCCATTGTTGTACGGCTTGTCACAATCAATCAGCTCTTGTTCAGATAATGAACTCAAGTTTCCTGTGACAATCTTGTTTATGCCCTCCACAGCCGCTACTGTTGAGAATGCCCAGCAACTACCTGCACGCATGCATTCAATTATTTTTTTATTATGATATATAATACTTGTTATCATCATGATTTAATCTTATATATATATATATATATGCAATTATATTATTTTTTCAAAGAAAAAAAAGCTTATCTACTTTGCTCTAATATGATCAGTAATTATATGAGCTACCACAAGATCCTTGGTTCTTAACACGAGTGACAGCTCCTTTCTTTCTCCAATCCACCGACTTTGGCAAATCCACGACATCAATATCTTTATAAGTGAATTCCTCTGGGGAGCCTCTCCTTCTTGATAGGTCGGGTTTCATGACGAGCCCAAGGTACTTGTTTTTGAATTCCTCGTGGCTCAAATCTGCGAACTCATTCAGTCCAAGCCAATAGTTACTTATCTTCTTATTTGTCTCGTCAATATGCTTCAAATTATCCTTGAATGTCTCAAATCTCATCGACTTTTCTTCTAGACTCTCGTAAACTTTGCCATGTTTCGCGATCCACGATTCGAAGAGTTTGATTAGTTTGTCCATGGATGTCAAGTCCTCCGGGGAGTACCCCACGATTGAGAAATCGCGACAAAATGCCAACTGCACCGAGGCCAGAAAAGACACACAGCAAACGAGGAACATAATCTTATTTAGTATAGGGGCTGCCATTATTTTTATAATTAAGATTTTGAACAAGAGGGATGATCGATAATTAATATGGAAAGGCATTATTGAGACTAGGGTGGTAATTTATATACCTTGATTATCCATGTATACGCATAAATTAATGATTCATGTATACAGAGACAATGATATGTATGTTGCTTTCAAGCAAAGATTGTTACATTGCGCTGAGACTTTAAGCTCGGTTCTTTACTTATTTTTGTTACCTTTGAATCCAAGCATATATATAAGATGATCGCGCAATCATATAATTAATTTATGCCTTGATAAGTTAATTAGTGATGGCAAAAATAGGATCGTTGGTATTACGTACATACCTGCACCATATATATATATGATGACGGAAAAAAAAAGATAATATATAAAACTTTAAGGAATTTAATAAAACTTAAATCAGTCTTAATATTGATCGAAGTTTACGGTGTATTCAGCTAGTACACGAGAATATTGTACGTAACAAATTCAGAAGGGGAGAACATATATATGATCATTAGACTAACTGATGAACATGCATAACATTAGTACTTTTCTTTCTTCTTCTTTATTATTATTATTATTTTTTTTTTGTATACATAAGTACATTAATATTGCTTTCTTTTAGAATTACTTTTTTTTTTAAATTTTCTAACTGGCAATATATATTTTGCAGACCAAAATCCAGAAAGGCTACAGAGTTTGCAAAATAAAGGTGGGTGCATGGAGTCGATGACCAATACTATACCATATTTTCTAAGCAAATTGCATACTTGGCTACCGAAGTACGGGTCAATAAATGCAGTGTTGGCCATAGGCCCATAGCAGAGATGATCAATCAAAGCTACAATGTACATGTATATCTAAATGTTTGGAGAGAAAAGCACGTTACTTCAGAAAACTAAATAAATAAAAGGCTACCGAATTGAAGTAAGCGAGGTACGTAGTGCATATTGTATTTACGGCACCGCGTATATTATAACAAGAACATATATGTATGTACGTATAAATTATTACCATCTCATTACTTCAATTTGCATTGATACTCCCATATAGCAACAAATTTGGGCGAAAGAAGCGCAGGACTTGGGAAATCGAGGAACATCACATTTTTAGTTAAGCGAATTGATGATAAGCTTTTCGTACAAGTATTCTTGTGAAAGTTAATGTTTTTCATTTCAAATCGGTACTATTAATTTTACATAGTCATTGCCGCTATATATCATATAATTGCACTGAGCAAAATTCTATCTCAAATCCTTCTCAATGTTTATTATTGCCAGCTACCAATGCATGCATCAGAAGTGAAATATTTACAAAATTCGTTACAAAAAGTCTTTACTTTGGACGCTGCGGCATGTACCAGCTAGATGATCTTGGCTGCTTCCCCTTGTACAATTATAATGACTCTTCCTCTATGTCATTTTTGTACTGTATATATCATGCATGTACTATATATTCCACAGCACCGATTAATGACCTTTTGAAAAAACATACCAATCATTTATCCTAAACAAAGTATTTTATATGACATGACTTTTAACTTCTTAAGGAAAGACAGTTTGGACACCACATGATAACCAAATCTAATCTTTCACATATCTATATATAGGGCCGCCCCTACGTAGGGCCCTGTCTATTCACCGTTGGATGGGAATCTGTATATAAATAGATTCTCCACAGATTCCCGTTATTCCCCACAGATTCCCATCCAACGATAATTAAGGCATGACCCTACTTAGGGACGCCCCTACCGTAGCCATTCCCATATATATATAGCAGCTAGTAGTATATAATTAGATAGATAAATATTGTATATTATATCTTCTTAAATTATGTGTGCTAATTTGGGGAGATCCCTGGCCTGATCTCGTGGCAGCACTCAGTAGCTTAGGAATTACACCCAAGAGTTTAATATGAGCGGGCACCAGCATCTCACGCAACCATGGGGAAAAAGCCAAACAGTTAGCTGATTGGTTGTTTAAGGAATTATTAACCGCAGAGAAACAGTGATAATATCTGTATATATATATGAACTATATAAATTTGTCTTGGGTTTCGAATTCAATACGAGGGAATGGATGGAACCCAATCCAATGGAGTAGTCATTATCTATACATAGAGCTCATATATATTTCTTTTTCAAAATCAATATCCCAACACAAAACTTCTGCTAGTGGCCTGACCTATATATGAATATATAGGTAGGATACATTATCGTGAGTAGTATATAATATATTAAATGATGTCAATCTCCAATAGCTAAGATCTACTTGCTATCCCTATAGGAACCCCCGCAGCATAGGTGCCTGCAACAGTAAGAGTGAGTTGTCCCTTCACCCAGCAAAACCTATAACTCACAGACCTCGCACGTGTGCGGTGTGCCTATNGAATCCTTTCCATTAATCTATGCATAAGCCTGCCAGAGAAAATAACAATAGTTTATGCCAGTCGCCAGAAGATGATGTAATAAATAATTAGACTCAACGAATTTTCACTTAATCTCTTCATTCAATTTCTGTTCTTACCCCAATCAACGACTTTTCAGACATGTTCCTACTTAACAAATATTTCTATCTAGTGACTCACCCTTATTATCTTAATTTATTTCTCAAGTTGTAACTTTGTACACACAAGTAAAATGATTCAAGTAAAAATGTTGTTGAAATACAAGAAACATGGACCGACTTTAACTTTGGTATAATCTAGAGCTTTTATCTTTTTTTCCCCCCTTTATTTTTATATATTTTTTAATATAATGTTTTCAAGGATAGAACTTTTAGAAGATGGGCAAGGCGGAGGTTGGAATCGTGGCCACAAATATTAATTGGTAGGAAAGAATGATTGAGATATAAATAGGGATTTGGTATTGTGGCAATTTGAATTTGCAATTGCATTGGTGATTTTGAATAATGGGGTGGGAAGGGATGAGCTGAGTACTACACACACGTACACTCTCTGCTTCTCCACGTCTGCCTCAGTTTCTCCTAGAGAGGTCGTAACTCGTAAGAGTAGGTCGGTGTTGGCAGGGCCGTACACATAAACTCATTTATTAGAGATAGTATACGATATAAGTGACCACTCAGTACTCACCTCCAACTTTCCTATAATACTAGACTTGCCCCACCGCCCAGAGTTTCATTACAATCAAAGGACCCGAGTTGATTATTCTCATCGGATTTTCTTTTTCTAATTTGATGAAATACTACTACTTCTACTTCTTCTTAAGCTATTAATCTCACATCTTTAACCTCAAACAGAGGACGACACAGAGTACAGTGGGGGCTACGTTCCAAGTTAACTGGCGCATTGATCGTAAATATTGCATAGCTAGGCAGCCACTTTGGTTTTCGAGATTCCAATATCATTTTTCCTTTTCTATATGTACATGGTTATATATATATATATATATGCATTGGAAATACATGTATTGGGTACACACAATTAGATTCTATCTGGTGGGGATTTTAGAATTCGCGTTGGGGATACGATTAGATTCTGTGGTGGGGTTTGATATTTGACAATATGGCTTCTATATCTGTTTACTGTCTTTTATCTGGAGAGTGTGCAATCTTTTACTTAAGGGGGTTCTTGCCCATTAATTGTTTTTTTTATTTATAATAATTCTTTATAAAAAAAGTACTAATTTTATGGCACTTCTTTTTTTTTTTAATAGAAAAAAGAATGGTAAAAAACTACGTACTATGAATCTATATCATCGTCCAAAGTTACTACTAAGCCTAATTACCTAATTTTCGGCTGCCAAATAACCTTGAAGACCTTCTCTAAAATAAGTAAACATCAGAGTGAAACTGTTTAGATAAAAAATATTGTAGACCTTGAAACTGAAAATAAATTTCATAAAATTTTTACTTTTTTTTAAGTTTTTGGGCGCGTCTACAGTAGAGGCGTCCCTACATAGGATCCTGTCTATACACCGTTAGATGAGAATCTGTGTATAAATAGATTCTCTACAGATTCCCGTTATTCTCCACAGATTTCTATCCAACGGTGTATAAGGGGTGGCCCTACGTAGGGCGCTCCTACTGTAGTCATCTCCTTTTTTTAAACTACTAAGATAGTGAATTATTTTTTTAATAAAGTAGCAAACAGTACTCATTCAGTATCATCTTTCCATTGAAAATCAAACGGGCATAAGGGTGTTTTATGAAGTATTATTGGGGTGCAAATATCGAGGTAATCAATGGCCTAAGGGGCAGGAAAAAAGGTGTACGATTCATAAAGACATTGTGGCATCACACAATTCGTGTATCACATGTACAGCCAGAGGTACAGCGATATAGCTCATAGGAGGCATAGACTACCAGGGCTAAGCTACTACATTTTTCTGAAAAAGAAAAAGGAAAAGTGAAGCAAAGATTTTATGTAATTTGCAGGTGGCTAAAGCCTAAACAAGTAGGCTTATGTAAGCTAAGTGGCCGTTATTATGTCCTAATCGTTTTGCCTCACAAACATATATATAGAGTCCAGACAGTAGATAATCTTAAATCATATATATATATATATTGAGGAAAAAAAAAATCAAAAACAGAAGAATCAAGAATATTGCCTTGCCCAAAGTCTTAACAAAACCCAGAAAAGGGAAAACCTTTTTATGGCCCTGATCAGAATATAAATGATCATATATTATTGGATTATGGGTAATAATAATGCACGTGCAACGCCGACCCGGTTTTATTGCGCACACAACTTCCCCTGCCACACCCCTAAAGGCTAAAGACAATAATAGAAGAGGAAACAAGCCAAAAACTTACTACCGTATGCATATTCAACCTTTTCTTTTATATGTCTATTTGTAAAACTTTTTAGGTTAAAGACACATTCAACTTATGAATAATCAAACCACAATCTGATCTTCTCGAATATCCTTATAAATTAGCATGTATTTGCATATAGCCAAAAGGGGTGGTCGGGGTGGCGAAAAACTCACTTCGTGGGATTCTGACTTAGACAGAGATTCACGGTTAAGTCCATAAATTTTGTCCACTCGGGCTAAGGGGAGTGACGGTGCCACCCTTGACCCATTTTATTTGTTTTTTTTTTTTTTTTTAATAAAAAAAAGCATGTATGTGCATACATTCATGCTATACTACCCTTCTGTATTCATATAATAGCATTTAATCCAAATTCGTTGGAGATATCAACTTATATTTTATTTCGTTATTCCTTTTAAGGAAAACAGACGTTTAATGGGTTGCTGGCTTCTTGTCCTTTATTATTATAAATTAATAAAAATCTTCCAATATCAAAAAAGTTAAAATGGTTTGACGTTACTTGAATCCTAATGTCGGTAGTGATTCAGAACTCATTGGACCACTCTACTTTAGCAGAAAAGTGTCACGTTGTTTCGTAGGAATTATAATGCAAGGTTAATTATAACCATATATATAACCCCCCCAGCAAAAAAAATTATAACCATATGGCCATAACCATATATCAATTTCTTAAGATGTGGCATATAATGCATTTTTGGTTGATTGTCACGTATTCCTTACCGGACACGTAAGAGCTTTTAGACAAAATAGCTACCATTTAGCCCGAAATAAAAGAATAAAAACAAATAATAGAAGAAGACACCAGAGCAAAAAAAAAAAAAAAAAAAGAAATAGAAGAAGACAAAATAGCTATCAATTATTCTTTTTTTATAAAAAAAGCTATTATAAATATGATAAATTCTAAATATTCTCTTTTTTCTCACGCTCCCATGCATTTTTATTATTTGACAAGTATTCCATTGTGACTAATTATATTTTTAAAATGTGAAACAATAACATAACAAATCATAATGGCTGAGGCGAAAAAAAAATCATAATGGAGTTTATATGTCAAATAGCAAGATTTTGAAAGTGTGAAAAAAAAAAGTACATTTAGTATTTCCTTGCAGTATTGGTCCTTTTTTCTTTTTTTCCCACAAATAAAAAATATTGCTTTCTTTTCTAAATTATGATTTACAGACTTTTCGTAATCACTATTAAAGGGACTCATGAATAAACGAGTCCTTTTGTGGCTCTTTGACTAGGCTATATATAGGCATGGAATTTTTCAGAAAAATTACAATGACGCTGCTTGCACTTAAAATAATTATCGTGGCACCCACTCTGGTCGTACAAAGACGAAAAAAGTCAATGATATATTATTCTTTAATTTAAGTTAATATTGTTGTTTTAATACAAACCATTCATCACTAAATTAGAGTTTAATAATTTAAAACTAAAACTTTTGTCAAATATTGTCTAGTGGAGGGGATGTTTATGTGCGAAAAGAAAAATGGGGGTATTTACATAAATATATTTTGAATGTCAGTGCATCGTTCTTGTAATTATAGTGAATGTGCAATATATATCCGACATTTTGTTTGAAGAAATATTACGTGAATTAAGGAATTACCTACATATGTAACAAATTTTATACCATCTGAAATCTGATTAAAAATAAACTAATACTACCTGCGGGAGCATTATCATAATTTTTAAATAAGGTACGTATGCTTTTTTAATTTTAAAAAGTAAGGTATATGTTCATAGTTAATATACATATCTAACTTCAAGATTTATTGGGACTAATTAATTCCAAAAAAGGACACCAAAGAGAGAGAAAATGGAAAAAAAAAAATTCTTAAAAAAGAGAGAGAGAGAGAGGACAGAAGGAGCCTAGCCGATCGAGCAGTGGTACTGACTGGTTAATTGTATTGAAAGGAAAAAAAAAGAAAAAAAGAGAAAAAAAATAGAAGAAAAAGGATTAGGTAAGTACAGTGATATCACTGTAGAGATGGAGCCCTAATGTCATCGAACCTGAAAGAAAAAAAAAAAAAAAAACCTGCTCACCTCACTCTCGTCTTAAGTCTCATTGTCTCAAGAACCAAGATATATGCTCACACACGCACGCATACGTCTCTGCACTCAACTTTTGCATTTACTACACACCTTCCCACTTCAATTGAACTTCCCCCACCGCCACATATATATTAGTATATACATAACTAAATTAATAATAATATTCATTTTATTCTTCTTTTTGGTTTTAATTTTCTTTTCACAATTCTATCTTTTGGTTTTTGTATATATACTAAAGGAAAACAACTGTTTATTTTTTGCAGTCGGAATAGTAGGCCCCCACATTACCATTTCTATTTTGCCTTTATTAATAATAAAACACTCGTTTCCCTTTCACATAATAAATAATAAATAATAATAATTACAGTAAAATGAAAAATCTAAAATGGCTAGCAAGTGTGTAGAGAGAGACCTAGTTGGTTTCAGCGCTTATCTTCTCCTATATATTTGAGCTTAAAGCCGTTCCATTTTTCTTCATTCGTTTTCTAGCCTAGAGCGCCTTATATATATACATTCGTTTTCCACCTGATTATTACGTTGTGCTAGCTTAAGAAAAAAGAAAATGTTGGCCATGGAAGAGGTTCTTCGAGAGCTGAGTGGGGAAGACATAAATGAGCAGGGTTTACCGCCCGGGTTCAGATTCCACCCCACTGACGAGGAGCTTATAACCTTTTATCTGGCTTCTAAGGTCTACAATGGCAGCTTCTGCGGTGTCGACATTGCGGAGGTTGACCTCAACAGATGCGAGCCTTGGGAGCTCCCAGGTATACATTTGCCTTAATTTCTAGCTATTAATATACCTTTAATTTTTCGTTACTTAATATATAGCGTATGTGATTCCATGCATGCACGGCTAAGTATACTTTACTGTTACTAGGCTTAGGATTCCACCTCTGTGCTCTCTTAGGATCCGATATATGTATATATCGATCTTTTTATTACATAATTTTTTTTTTTTTTTTTTTGGGGGGTGGTGTACAATATGTGCCTAGCTAGCTAATAGAAATTAAGACAAGGGAAGCTAACGGTAAGCTCTAAATCTTATTTAATAATTACCTAGATTTGGAGTACCTTGTATATCAATTCCCAAATCTAACTGTATATCCCTGGTCTTTCAGGTTGGGACCATTTATATAATTTAATACTAGGAACACTGCCCATGTTTGGATTAACTGTACTCATTTTGTAAACACACATGTTACCTTTATCATTTTTTTTTTTTTTTATAAATTTTTTCCAAGTGTATGAATATGTGGTGGCCATATCCCCTTTCAGCTTATAAGCCTTCCCATCCCAAGCATTCAATTATGGGCAGAGAGAAAATCTTTCCCTTGCTGCAAATGTTATTGCAGCTGATGATGAACTGAATCTTTAAAAAAAATCTCAATGATTTAATGAAGGAGAAATATATAGCGAGGGAAAATTGCTACAGAGAGAGAGAGAGAGAGAGAGAGAGAGAGAGGGAATTAGTTAATGATGTGGTGTGTAATTGGTGAGAGTGGGTGTCCCAGGCTTATTAATGAGTCTCTATTGTTGATGATATTATTGATACTATTGTTGTTTATGATGTGATCAGATGTGGCCAAAATGGGGGAGAAAGAGTGGTACTTCTTCAGCCTAAGGGACAGGAAGTACCCAACTGGGTTGAGAACCAACAGAGCCACCGGAGCTGGATACTGGAAGGCCACTGGTAAAGACAGAGAAGTGTACAGTGCGTCCAATGGAGCCTTACTTGGGATGAAGAAGACCCTTGTCTTCTACAAAGGCCGAGCCCCTCGGGGTGAGAAGACCAAGTGGGTCATGCATGAATACCGCCTCGACGGTGACTTTTCCTCCCGTCACACGTGCAAGGTAACGGCCAGCCTCACCCCCACATGTGCGACGTGATAATCAAGTTACCTATATTTATATACAAATTATATCCATTATCTGTGCCTTTCCTTCCTTTGTTTTGTCGCTTTCTGGGTTGACTTATTTTATTGAGCTCTCGTACCAGTTGTGTGCATGCCGATCGATTAGACCATTTTCACTTTGATTATTAACATTTTTGGGGTAGTTTTGATGTGATAGGACAGAGTTAACAAGCGCATGTCAAATCGGTTTGAATTTCCAGCTAGCTGCTATAATATTATTAATATTATTATAAAAACCCAGTTACTTAACATAGTACTTAATTATATCCAAGCTTCATGTCAGGGCTCATGAGCTATTATTTAACAAAGTTCATTATATCCAAGTCTTCATCGTGTCAGGGCTCATGAGCTATAGATTATTATTATTATAAATTATTGGGGTTGACATATTCTTTATATATTATATCATAATTAAGGGTTAAAATAATGCAGGAGGAATGGGTGATATGCAGAATATATCACAAAACCGGGGACAAAAAAAATGCGCTATTCCAAGGACGCCAAAGTTGCTTGCCTGCGCTGCTTGAAACCCAAAGTCCAACTCCAAGGAATGGGTTAATGTTACAAGAAAACGAGTATCGAACTCAAAACCCAATGCAAACCCTCCAAAACCAAAGCCCTTTTCTGAATAATTGTAATAATAATATTCAGAAGCAGAATCAGAATCAGAATCAGAATCACCACCAAGAAAATGACCTGAAAAGCCTCATTAACCCAGTTGTCTCCCAATCCCACCTCTTCCCAATAAATGGCTTGATCCAACCCTCCTCTTGCTTTTCAGTTTCACCCACTACTACTAGTGTTACCACAACCACAACCACAACCACAACAAACAAAAACCCATCAACATCATCGTCACTATTGCCATCGATGCTGTTCAAGTCCCTCCTCTCACATCAAGATTGCACTTGGAAGGAACAAGAACAACCATTTACTGTTCCCAAACAGTGCAAGACAGAGGGCAACTTTTCCCATTTCCAAGCACCACCCTCGTCGTCTGATCTTGATAATGACAATCATAATAATTACTTGTCCACCTTCCTCCCCAAGACTCATCCAAACCCTTATCATTATCAGAACCCCTTGCTTTTTGAGACCGATGATTATGGCGTCTTGGCCTTCTCGGATGCTGCTGCAGATACTGATGCTGCCACTCTTCATGAGATGTCCACTTCAGTCGCTAATTTTAACAGGGCCGGCTTTCAGACTCTGTTGGATCCTCTCACCAAACTCCCTGGAGAATCTTGGGCGCCTCTCGATGTTTAAACATCTTTTAACTTTTTCACATTCTTCGAACTTTTTTAAGTATTAATGATTGTATTGTTGTATACCTCCATATATATAGTATCTAACGTCGTATCTAATGTATATGTGCAGTACCTCCCTAGCCCCTATAATGGCGTTATATTGCTTAATCGAACCATAGTTTCTTTAATTTCCTTAGTATTACCGTACTATAGCTAGCTCTTCCGCGGTTTGAATGTTAGCTAACGGATTGTATACTAAGGTGAGGTACCCAAGTATAAAATACGACATGCAGTGTGCATATAAGTTGAAATGTAAACATTAAGCTCATTATTATTATTTTTAAAAAAAAAATGGTAAACATGAGTTGATGCTCGAGGAATGTATGTATAATAGGAGGAATCACGGGTAGGCCGTCTGACATGCATGGTTGAGATATCTGATAAAGGCAATGGCAACCCTCTAAATGGCACCACCTTTACAACCATGTAATGACAGTGAAGAGGTACGACGAGGAGACATAAAAAATCAGGGTTTGGATTCCTTCAAGCTTCAATCAACTATTCCCAAGCCAAGCCTCCATCGATAACAGAGTAAGGCATCATCAATCATCAACTCTTTTGCATGCATAACGTGTTCTGCGTTCCACATCATATTTTAACGTTTCTTTCTTCCCTTCTCAACTGTCTACATTCCTAGCAAGCATGATTCCAAGCAAAACGTATCAACTAGAATATAAAGAAACCTCTGGGTCATCCGTCGTCTTCATTTGGATGAGTGATCACGCAAAACCTCAGAGCCAGCCCACGGCAGCGTGAATGGCTAGTCCATAGAGGGCTCATTATGGTTTCAAACAAAGCATTTCTCCCAGAGATCAGGCACATGTATAATTCGTACTTCATAGTTCAAGCCAAACGGACATAGGGACTACATCAATTTTCATTACTGGAATTGTTTTTATTATTATTTTTTTAATGTTCACGATTGACTGTTTGAGAAAACCACTAATAATATATGAATCAGAGTACGAACTCTAAAGCTCGATTTGATTACTAGTTTCAAAGCGCAATGCATGAAAAGCAAAAACAGAGCCACATCTATAGGCCTCGGTTTCCAGTTTAATAATTTGTCCGCAGTCGTCTTTACCTGCCGGTTTAACCTCTAAAGTTGACCCCCTACTTGTATTTAGCAGAGGAATAGTGACTAATCAAACCCAATCCAGCAATCACTGCTCTCCTCTACGACACAAAAGGATAGATTTCAGAATCCAAAAGCTCTCTCTATCTCTATCTCTATCTCTATCTCTATCTCAATCTCAATCTCTCGAAAATGAAAATGAAACAAGAATATTGCGCCGAATTCCCCCCACTTACTTGATACTGCCAATAGCTATATCCCTTATCGACTTTCAATTTACTATACTGAAAAAGCTGAAATATACACTGTGAAAACAAGACAAATCTGCATACATTATAGCACTTATAAGCAAGCATCAATCATTGTCGCCTAACAACCAAAGTAATTCAAGGTGATATGCATCAAGGTGCATTTTGGCATAGGATCAATGAGGCAATCTTTATTTTTTAAATGATCTCTTTAGAGATTTCTTTGCTCAATATTCTTTAAAACTACAAATACAACCACTGGACTTTCCCATGCACATTAAATTGAACAATTAAGAACCACAAGATTTATTACATACCAAAATCCAAAGAGAGAGCCTAAAATCCATAACAAATACAGTCAAGATGTCCCCTGCACGAACGAAAAAAAAAAAAAAAAACTCCTTAGATTGATAGTTAAGCAGTTCAAAACCCAACATGCTTCATAAATTAAGGTGGATAACAAACATTAACTATGTTTCCGATTAAAAAAAAAAAAAGAAAGAAATATAAAAAGTCGATTTGATGAAGTAGGAATATCAGGGGAAAAGATAAAGATACGCCTAATTCATTAAAAACAAAACCAAGTCCAAGTTTTGATAACAAAGATAACCATCATTTTTTTTAAAAAAACAAATATAGGAGAAACCCAAAAAAATAAAAAAAAGTCAAGATTTCAAAGGCAGAAGTCAGGTTTGTGAATTGGTTGACTAGTCAAAAAGTCTAGACGATCATACAGTAGAAAAAATTTGGCTACAACAACAACATTCGGCTAAAAATAGAATCCAGAGAGAGTATACCTCTCAAATGACTATGACTGGTTTATAAAAATGCATCGCATGGCATAATTGAGTTGGCACGCTGTTTAGTTATATGTTTTTACTAACTATGTTGAAGAAAGTTAAACTGAGAGCTAAGGTGCGTAATAGCCATGGTCAATGGAGGCAAAAGAGGCTAAATCACAAGCTTTCTTTCCTAATCCTGGGAAGCCGCATAGAGATTAATGGATTACTAAATCCAAGTGGTCATATGGTCTAATAGGTAAAGGTAAAGGCACATCAGATCAGGGGATGTTGAATGCAGTAAGAGGTTAAACACTTAAAAACTCAAATCTAAACCCAATTAATTAATAAATAATAGTGGTTATGCTTAGGCACAGGCATAGGCGTATAGGACATAATTAAACCTCAAAATCAAATGACAAAAAGCCCAAATAGATCACCAAATAATCAAGGACACATTTATACGTATTGACAATAAATAGCTGAGAATGAATTTAAGACGTTTTTTACTTTCGTGGCTAGGAAATTTGGAACCGTAACATCAAAAGTAGAAGAAATTACTAAGGAAGGAGGACTTTATAAAAACTATATTAGGGCAGGGGGTTTCCATATTCCATAAACAAAAACAACAAAATCAATAAACATATACTCTCAATACTCAAGCCTGAGCCTTCACAGCAATTTAAAAAATAATAATAAATAAATAAATAATTGAGGGATTAGGAACTTACGGAGGCGGAATGGAAATCGTCTTGCATCTAATTGGTGGATTTTTTTGCGGTCTTGGAAGAGGAGACGTAATCGGGAGGGGAATAGATGAGTGCAGCGATCATGGCGCCCGGAAGAACGCCGTACTTGGAGATCAACGCCAGCTTTCTTACCAGTGGCTCGCCCCTCAAAAACTCCATCTCTTCTTCTTCTTCTTCTTCTTCTTCTCGATCGATCGATATCAGTCTTCTCGTCTCGTCAAGGTAGAGGTTCGGCCCTTTCTTTCCGTCTTTCAGGGATGATATGTGATGTGGATCTTATTATTGGGCTTGGGCTTGGCTTCAGTCCATTACATTAGTCGCAAGTGAATGGGCTTCGGGTCGCCCCTTTCACTTTGAGAGCCCATGTTTCTTTGCTATCTAGCATTTTGCCATCAAATTTTAACCACTCTAAATAACTCTAGCTACTTGCGCTATTATTCGTCAATAAAAGCATATAAAGTTTCTTGGACAGACCAGACATTTCCGTATGTAGGTAATGAGTTTTGATAAAAGACAGAATAGAAGCATTCTGTTCAATCAATGTCATTGATCGATGTGTGTGTCCTATAATTACATGGATTTATCCCTTTCAACATTTATCGTACTAATTAATTATTGTGGTGGTGGCCTCGACCAAGCAAAGAGATATGACTTGGTATATATGCTACAAGTAACGTTGTGTCATCTATTGTCCAATAACTCAAGGCCAAGTGGACTCAAATTCCTGACGTTAGGTTGGAACTAGTTTCAAGTACCAGCCTGCATGTGTTTTGGCTTCGGCTTTTGCACTAACAGTCCATGTGGACGTATCATGTATGTGGTGGTGGCCGCCCTGGAGTTTGGAGTATATTTTCTCACAGTAATATTATGGGTATTAGTGGTATTTAGTACTATATGAAGTGTAATTTTGTCTTTAAGTGATTATAATTAATAAATTGAGTTTCATATGAATCTTATCTGCGATATAATTATAATTTACTAATAACAAACTATCATATCATATGGTGTTGAGTATCATATGATGTCTTTAGCATTACTCATTTTCTTATCGTAATTACAGACTAATAAAAGTTAAAAAAAGTGAGAAAGGCCTAAGCCTAATCTAACCTAAACCTAATATCCTCTTTGATAAGATTCAGATTCACTGACCACATTATCCACATGAATGATGAACCAGGATCACTAACACTAGTCATGTAGTTAGATGGGGAAACACCACTCTAAATCCTAAGTCCAAGAAGCTAATGGTCTTTCACTGCTTCATTAATATCCTTTGACTGGTAGATTTTCCATCGATTTTCCTCTCCGACAATACATTTTACAGGTGTATATATATATATACATATATACATACATGTATTGTGCACAAATCTACAAATTTAAATGGCCGTTTACTCTTTTCCAAACATTTAATTATTTTCTTTTAATGTATGCACCAAATGATGGCCTTGAGCTGAGCATTCTGCCGTTCCAAAGAAGACTTACTTGTAATGATGGATTGTGCAACCAAAATATATTTTAGGATAAATGATCATATTTGATCCCTAAATTATGAGAAAAGTTTCTTTCTGGTCCTTAAACTATTTAAAAATTTCATTTAAAAAAATTTCATATCCAGAAGTTAAGGATGGATTGTGCAACCAAAATATATTTTAGGATAAATGATCATATTTGATCCCTAAATTATGAGAAAAGTTTCTTTTTGGTTCTTAAACTATTTAAAACTTTCATTTAAAAAAATTTCATATCCAGAAGCATTATCTAGCACTAATATTTTTTTTAAACTATTTTAAAAAAAATTTATTTTAATCATTTTTTTTTTGTATATTTCGTTTTATTTTTAACGGACTAAACATATGAGACATACTTGCTATTTTGTTATACTTATTTTATATCCAGAAGCATTATCTAGCACTATAAGATATTAGAACATGAATTGAAACAGTTATAAAAATGATTAGTTAAACAAAAATTTGTTGCATATTGGATAATAATATAATATAAAACTATCCAAAATGCAATATTTTATTAAAGTCACTAATACAAAATGATAAATACAACTCATGTGTTCATTCTAACAAGTTTCAAACAAAATATATAAGAAAAAGGACTAAAATATCATATTTTCAATAGTTTAAGGACCAATACAATGCAATTTAAAGTTTAAGGATCAAAATAAGACTCTCTCTGTAGTACAGGGACTACTAGAGTCATTTATCCTATATTTTATTTAGAACACCATATAGACGAATTCCTAAGTCTAAAAAAGAAAATAAAAGAGGAAAAAAAAAAAGAAATAGATCAAACCATGTCTAAATTACGCATTGTGGAAAAGAATCGAGTGTCGTTTTATTCGGTGCCACTACTGCAGTTATTAAATATTTGTTGGGTTAATTATATTTTCATACTTTACCTTTTGATTGTTTAATTTATACATTGTGGTTTCGTTATTATGTATCAAACTTTCAGATTTGAAACTTATAACAAATTTACACTTTATTTGGATCAAATGTCAATTTTGACCATTAGATTTACCGAAATATCTTTTCAAACTTTAGGTATGTGTATTTTAACACTTAATTTAAATTTAAAATTAATTAAAATTAATAGCTAAAAGAACTAATATTAAAAAATAATTTAGAAAATGCAATAACATATAAATACTTTTTGTAAACATATTTATTAATTTAATTAAATTTTAAATTTGAATTTCTTTTAAAATATATACTTTAAGTTTTAAAAGTTACTTTGATAAACATAATGGTCAAAATTGATATTTGAGCTATGAAGGGTATAAATTTGTTAGGGATAATCCCAAAAAAACCGCTCTATTTTAGCTTAAGACAACGTTTAACCATTTGTTTTCAGAAAACTAAAAAGAATCACCTCTATTTTTCAAAATAGGAAAACAAAATACTATTCTTCTTTTTTTGGTCAATTTTTTGACTAAAATTGTAATACCCATGATTAGAATGCCCTAGAATTGCTAAGTGTTACTTGTTATTAATTGCATTTAATGTTATTTAATTTATATAGTATTTGTGCCTAACTTGATTCTATGCAGTGATAATGTCCAACAGTTCTCGATCGATGTATACGTGCCCTGATTTAAAATTATAACGTAAAGTTCACATTTACTGCATGTTGAGAATTTTTATTTATTATATTATATTTTGTTATGAGTGCATTATGAATCTAATTGTCTTACATGCGTACTAAAATTTTTAGGCCTTTTTCGGGATCATTAATGTGTGTGTGGCTACATAGGCTAGGTACACTCACTTTATACCTCTAATATAGTTCTACCAAGGAGTCGGTAGCAAAGTAAAAACTGGTTCAGCAATCACGGCCCACTGGTTACCAAAAGCTTAGACATTACACTGAGCGCTCTCAAGGATTAAAATGAAAAGTCTTCAAAGTTATAAAAAGATCACAAAGAACGTAATTTAGCAAAATAACTAAAGCATGTCTCATCAATTTTGTACATTGTGGTTTACTTACTGGGCTTTTAGCTCCTTATATTATTTAACATTTTTCAGGTGATGAATAATAGCATATCGGATGGTAGTGATGAGGCGACTCGACGACATGGTGGTCTAGTAGTCTATATTTAAATTGATTGAATATTTTCTAGTTTTTATTTCATATTAATGACATTTTATATTTTTTTAAAAAAATTCTTTAGCTTACATGACTTTCAAATTATTGTTAGTATTTTCTTTATGAATTTAATAGAGACTTTAATGAGATATTTATTTTATAAAAAAAAATTTTGCATTTCTTTTAAAGTTTAAGGAATTCAATGATAATGCCTCCTAATCTAATAACCTTAGACTAAGGTGGTGTTACAATTAAATGGTATCAGAGCATAGTTTTAAATGATTCTGTAGACTTTTCTAGACCACTACATCATGTCACCGAATGTCGATTCGCTGCCATCTGGTAATATTAAATGTTCTATTTTATTTATATTATACTATTAAGATTATATGTATATACACTTAGTATTTCACAGTTTGGGCATAACGAGGTTACAAAAACTAAGGCTCTTCTTTTCTCTTTAGCTAAGAATGGCTGGACCAAGTATTATATCACGGAATAATGAGAATCAAGAGGTGAACCCTATTGACCACAACGTGCCACTTGAAACCCCACTAACAGTGGGAGCATTTATGTAAGCAATTGCAACTCTTGGGCAGATGCAACAAGGAGCACTTACTCAGTAAAGATTGCCAAGTACTATTTCTGAATTTAAGAAATTATCTCCTCCATCCTTTGAAGGCACTACTGATCCACTTAAAGTTGAAAAATGGTTAGCTGAGATGAAAAAGACTTTTGCTATGCTCAATTGCGCAGATAGGGACAAAGTATCACAGTTTGAACTTAATTCATACAGTGCAGTAGTGAGTAAGGCACTCTTGGTGGAGAGAACATAACTGATGGCACAAGAAGAGGTCAAAGCTCAGTAAGGAAACAATAATAGTGGCGGTGGAAAGTCCAAATTTTGGAAGAACAAGGGACAAAATCAAAAAAGAAAGTATGAGCAAGGGAATAATAACAACACCAGAGATGATCGTAATAAGCAGCAGAAAACTACATGCCCTAAGTGTGGCAAGGAGCATCGAGGGGAGTATCGTATGGGAACCAATATGTGCTATAAATGTGGTAAACTCGGACATATCTCTCGTTACTGTAGAATGGGCCAAGCATCGACTAGTGACAACTCTGGTGGTCAAATGAAGACTCAAGCCGAGTTTATACCATGACTCAAAGGGAAGCGGAGGATACACCTTCTGTAGTTACAGGTATACTCTTATAACTTTAACTTATAGTTGTTACTTGGCTTAATTATTTGTTTATTATTTGTATTAGGTGTTATGGATATTTGTGGCTTGTCTGCAAAAATACTTATAGATTCAGAGGCTACTCATTCTTTCATTAATAGCAACTTTGCTAAGAAATTGAATAGGACATTTATACCATCAAATACCTGGGTTAGCATATCCACCCCATCGGGAGATATAATGGAATCAAGAAGCATCTTAAAAGCCTATACAATCAAGTTTGGAGGACACACTTTGTTTGCTGATCTTTTAATTCTTGGATTTCATAACTTTGACGTCATACTGGGGATGGATTAGCTTAGTAAGTACCATGCTAACATAGATTGTCATGATCGAGTCGTGGTATTTAATCCCTTAAACGAGCTAAGCTTTAGTTTTACTGGTTCAAAACCCATGCTATGTATTCCTATTATCTCTACAATGAAAGCACGATGAATGCTCAATAAACGTTGTATGGGATATCTAGCTTCAATTTTGGATGCCTCAAAAGAAGGATTGGCAGTAGAGGACGTACCAATTGTGTGTGAGTACTCAGATGTTTTCCCTGATGATTTGCCTGGGTTACCACCAGATCGGAAGATTGAATTTAAGATTGACTTGATACCTGGTACTGCTCCAATATCAAAGGCACCGTATTGTATGGCACCTGCGGAGTTGAAGGAACTCAAGACGCAACTTCAAGAATTACTAGATAAGGGATTTATCAGATCAAGTTATTCTCCATGGGGCACTCCAGTCCTATTTGTCAAGAAGAAAGATGGGTCCTTGAGATTGTGCATCGATTATAGTGAACTAAATAAGGTCATAATTAAAAATAAGTACCCATTGCCTCGAATTGAAGACTTGTTTGACCAATTACAAGGTGCTCGCCATTTCTCTATAATAGACCTACGATCAGGTTATCATCAGCTGAAGGTTAAAGAAGATGATGTATCTAAGACTGCTTTTCGTTCAAGGTATGGGCATTATGAGTTCTTGGTCATGCCGTTTGGTTTGACTAATACCTCAGCTGCATGTATGGACCTAATGACTAGAGTGTTCAAAGAATACTTAGACCAATTTGTGATCGTTTTTATAGATGACATTTTGGTATATTCACGCTCTAAGACGGAGCATGAGCGACACTTAAGATTGGTTCTTGACATCCTCCGTGAGAAGCAATTATATGCTAAATTCAATAAGTGTGAGTTTTGGCTAGATCGTGTACTGTTTCTTGGCCATATCGTTTCCAAGGAAGGTATAGCCGTAGACCCTAGTAAAGTTGAAGCTGTCAAAAGTTGGCTCGTACCGAAAAATATAGGTGAGGTTCGTAGTTTTCTA
>JXTC01000083.1:840056-894801 GCA_002914845.1 Trema orientale | reverse complement strand
GGCAGAGATAGTGAGGCTGCACGGAGTACCCTTGTCGATAGTTTCAGATAGAGATCCAAAGTTTACATCTATCTTCTGGAAAAGTTTGCATAAGGTTATGGGAACACAGTTAAGATTTAGCACAGCATTTCATCCTCAGACCAATGGTCAATCAGAGAGAACTATCCAGACATTGGAAGATATATTAAGAGCCTGTGTGATTGATTTCCAAGGTTCTTGGGATAAGTTCTTACCTTTAGTAGAGTTCTCTTATAACAACAGTTTTCGGGCCACAATTGGAATGGCGCCATATGAGGCTCTATATGGAAAGAAATGTAGATCCCCTGTACATTGGGATGAAATAGGAGAACGGAAGTTGATAGGTCCAGACATTGTACAACAAATAGCTGAGGTGGTTGATAAGATCCGGCAACGCATGAAGATAGCACAAAGTCGACAGAAAAGTTATGCAGATAAAATAAGGAAGCCTTTGGAATTTGCAGTTGGAGATATGGTCTTTTTGAAAGTAGCACCTATGAAAGGAGTGATGAGATTCGGATTGAAGGGTAAGCTAAATCTTCGTTTCATTGGACCTTTTGAGATACTAGAGTGAGTGGGTGATCTGGCGTATAGATTAGCATTACCTCCATCATTATCGAGTGTGCATAATGTATTCCACGTATCAATGTTGAGAAAATATAATCCTTCCCATATTTAGA
Source organism: Trema orientale (assembly GCA_002914845.1). NCBI lineage: Eukaryota > Viridiplantae > Streptophyta > Magnoliopsida > Rosales > Cannabaceae > Trema > Trema orientale. Next base: position 894,103 of record JXTC01000083.1, on the reverse strand, counting down.
GTTATGAACCGTTAGAACTTCGTAACGATCTTTCATATGAGGAGACTCCAGTAAAGATTATGGATCGTGAACTTAGAGAGCTGCGAAACAAGACTATTTCTTTAGTTAAAGTTCTTTGGAGGAATCATGCAATTGAGGAAGCGACGTGGGAACAAGAAGAAGAGATGTGTGCAAAGTATCCCAATCTTTTTGGTACGTTCAATTTCGAGGACGAAATTTAATTTAAGAGGGGACGAAATTGTAATACCCATGATTAGAATGCCCTAAAATTGCTAAGTGTTACTTATTATTAATTGCATTTAATGTTATTTAATTTATATAGTATTTGTGCCTAACTTGATTGATTCTATGCAGTGATAATGTCCAACAGTTCTCGATCGACGTATACGTGCCCTGATTTAAAATTATAATGTAAAATTCACATTTACTGCATGTTGAGAATTTTTATTTGTTATATTATATTTTGTTATGAGTGAATTATGAATCTAATTGTCTTACATGCTTACTAAAATTTTGTAGATTCCTAATAAAAAAATATAATTATATAATCTAATATATTTATTTGAAGTTAATTAACTAAGTAATTATTGTCATTAATGTTATTAATATTTAATTGACACAATGTGGTATTTAAATTTTAATTTAAGTGTCGTGTAATACAAAAAAAAAAGAAGAAATCATTTATACAATTATTTTAATTTTGAATTTTAGATAATATGTTTCCCTTTTTCTATTTATTTATTTATTTATATATATATTTTTTTTAAGTCATATTAATGCATTTAACGGCAGCCCTCCTCTTTTTTAAATATATGTATATATATATTAATACTTAAATAGAAATTAGATATATATATTAAATAAACTAAATAAAAAAATTAAAAAAATAACAAAAAAGAGGAGGGCTGCCGTTAAATGCATTAATATGACTTAATATATATATATAAATAAATAAAAAAGAAAATAGAAAAAGGGAAACATATTATTTAATTAATGGGATTTCAAGTATATATATATTGATGTTTATATTTCTATTTTCCTCAAAATTCTAGCCACCTCTACCTCTTTCTCATCTCTCTAAAAACTCAGAAAGAAATTCTCTAAGCATCATCCTCTGTCTATTTCTTCATCTTTAAATTTTTAATCTCCAAAAGAAGTCTAAGTCCAACAATTACAAGATTTTTTGTCGGTTTTAATTGAATTGGGAGTAAAATCTCTACTCATATTTCTTCCAATTGTTTATTTATTTATTTTTCTATATGTTTGATAATTAGTCTTAATTGACTGTATTTATGTGATTAAACATAATTTTATTGATTATCTTGTGAATTTAATATTCCTTAGCATATATATGTCACTATTTTATTTTTTCATAAAACTGATCTCCGTGTTCTACCAATTTTTATAAATAGCTCAAAATTTATTTTTGTACTCTTCTTTTTCATAAGTCTTTCTGGAGATGTCTAGTTTAGTTTCAAAATTTTTCGGAACCAATAGTATTTTAATTAAATAATAATAAATTTTTAATTACACATTGTCAGTGTGCTGAAAATCTGTCAATAAACACTTTTATGAGATTCCAGATTTTATATTATTTTTATAGAGCTCTCCAAGACCTAATATTTATAGAGTATATTTTTAGATATGTTATATGATCACTGTAAAATTTATAGGTAGTATTTCTTAATAGATTATTGTTCATAATTTCTTAAATTTTTTGTGTACTGTTATGATTTAGTGTTGACAGTTTTATAAGAGGATAGTTATAAATAATGAATAATTAGTTTACGTAACTTTTTGAGCCAATAAAAATTTTTAGTTATATTTTTATATGTCTAATATGTTTCTAAAAAATTTTAGTATAAAAATATTTTTGTAGTGGGAGAAATAAATCGTTTTGTACCTGTTAGTCAGAAAACAAACGAAATTGACAGATTTTATGTTTAAATTATAAAAATACATAAATATTATTTTTAAGTGTATTTTATGATTTCTTTTAATTTTTTATAGTAAAATATTGTGTTAAGAATATTGTTGTGAAATTTTTACGTCAAATTGATTGTTGAGTAATGAGATATAATTTTTATATGAGCTGCTGTCAGTTTTAGTTATTGTTTTATATAAATTTTCGGAGTTCCAAACTACAAGCATATTCAATGAAATTGTTTGTGGGATTATTGTATGAGATGTTGATTGTATTCTATATTTGATATTTTCAGTTTTATATATAAATTATGTTCATCTTAAGTGCATCGAAGATAAAATAATCTTTCGAAAAATTTCATTAAAATAAGAAAAATAAATTAAGTAAATTTGCATTTATAATACCGATGATGTAGGCGGGGCATATAAGTCGTAAGCATTCAGAGGACATTCTCACTTTTCTTGACTTTTTATTTTCGCTTAGACTTAAGGTAAGTAAACTATACTTAACTGCTTTAATTGTTTATATGTTTTATATTGTATAATTATATGTTATATGTGTTTTACGTGGAAATTGATGATATATAACATATTATTTTATGTGAAGTATGATCATCCATATGCATGACATTATTTTATAAAATAGTATGTTTCAAAGAACAAAAGTTTTATAATAGAATGATTTTTCTAAACGGTTAATTAAAGATTTTGAAAAGTAAGATTTTAAAGAAGTTGGTGTGTGCCTATGACTAGAGGGCTGAGTGGGCACGGGACACGGGGGACTGGTGTACCCACCAAATAAAAATAATAATAGACTATATTAGGGAGATGCTCCATATGATTTTGACTCCGGGGATGATAGGCCCTTTTCGGGATCATTAATGTGTGTGTGGCTACATAGGCTAGGTATACTCACTTTATACTTCTAATATAGTTCTACCAAGGAGTCGGTAGCAAAGTAAAAACTGGTTCAGTAATCACGGCCCACTGGTTATCAAAAGCTTAGGCATTACACTGAGCGCTCTCAAGAATTAAAATGAAAAGTCTTCAAAGTTATAAAAAGATCACAAAGAACATAATTTAGAAAATAACTAAAGCATGTCTCATCAATTGTGTGCATTGTGGTTTACTTATTGGGCTTTTAGCTCATTATATTATTTAACATTTTTCAGGTGATGAATAATAGTATATCGGATGGTAGTGATGAGGCTCGACGACATGGTGGTCTAGTGGTCTATATTTAAATTGATTGAATATTTTCTAGTTTTTATTTCATATTAATGAAATTTTATATTTTTTTAAAAAAATTCTTTAGCTTACATGACTTTCAAATTATTGTTAGTATTTTCTTTATGAATTTAATAGAGATTTTAATGAGATATTTATTTTATAAAAAAAAATTTCGCATTTCTTTTAAAGTTTAAGGAATTCAATGATAATACCTCATAATCTAATAACCTTAGACTAAGGTGGTGTTACAAAAATTCTTTTCTAAATGACATTAATACCCTTAAAATATTGATATCCAAAAATTCCTTGATTAATTTCTTTAAAAAATAATAATCTATAAATTTATTGAAAAAAAGCATTATCAACATTTTTCTATATTCAAGAAAAATACTAAGATATTCTTATTATTTTTTAAATAAAAACATTAATTAGATAATGGAGAGTATTTGGTAATAGGTTTTTGAAATACATGCAAGAGTATTTTAGATATTTCACATTTTGTGTTTGACCAGAAAAGTATTAAGGTATATATATATATATATATTTTTTCATATTTTGAAAAATAAAGGAGATAATTATGGATCTTATGAGAAGTTAAACCTGGTACTCAGCTAAAATAGGGGGTGTTTTTAAGATTATTCCAATTTATTATAAGTTGTGAATCAGAAAATGAACGTTAATAATAATAATCAAAATATAAAATATAGACCGAATACATAGTCAAAATACAAAATATAAAAAATGTAGTGATCCCAATATTATTTATTTAATTTGTGAATAAGTACAATAATTAGATACACAAATTTAGTCAAATTAACGGAAGATTTATAACCTTTGTGTACCCTTTGATTGGTGGATCTATCCATTAAGTCCGCATGAATTTATTTGACGATGGACAATAGATAAAATATATATTTTTACCAGATTTCGTGGTTCATTTTTCCTTTTTTTTTTGTTTTCTAGTTATTATTATATTATATTTTTTCTCAGTAAAAATGTTTTATCGTCCTGTCATAATATCATGAGTCATTTCCGTATGGAAATGATAAGTTTACAAACGAGGACAACGCCAAGAAGCAACTTAACTTACAATAATTGAATAAGAAAAAGCAAAGGTCAAACATGGAATATGAACCAAGTTATTCAGGGATCGTTCTCGTTCCGGATTGATTGGATTTGGACCACTGGATTTGGACCAGTGGAAGTAGAAAAATGAATAGGTTCTACTACGTCCACACTTTCTCATTCTCTCTCTCTCTCTTTATTATTTTTATCATTTTTATTTTTTTGTGTGTGCAAGGTAAAATATAAAAGCTATTTCTCCCAATGACCCTTTTCCCAATCCCAAGTGTGTTTATTTATGTAATTGGAAGACGCCAGAAATCAGAATTGGTGGGTTGTGGGATGTGTGGAACTGGAACTGGAACTGGAACTGGAACCGAAACCAGATATTATTATTATTATTATTACCTAATAAAAAGTAGAAGAAGAAGCTGCAACTCTGTTGGGACTGAGTTGGGCAGCNTGTTGACGAATGTTGAAGGGTTGTTGGCAAAAGCTGCAATACACGTCCCTCACTCCCTTCCCTTCCCTTGCCTGCTCTGCTCGACTGCTCTGGCTAGTTTATTAATTTTCTCCACCTTCTTTTTGACCGTACACTCCACGGACATTCGGGCCTTTGCATTCTCCAGCTTACAAGTCACCCCCTCACACTTCTCTCTCTCTCTCTCGCTTTCTGACTCTACTAGTACTCAAAACTAAACAAAACAAAATAGATTTTTTTTTTTTTGAAAAAGAAAAAAAAACGAAAGCTTATAAAGTGGCCCAAAGCTATACTTTTTAAACGTTTGCCTCTCACTTCTCTCCCATCCCAACGCAACTACCCCTTTTGGCTTCCAATTCCGGGCACATAAAGCATTATCTGACACCCCTTTGGCTCTCAAGAGGGTAGAAGGCGACGCAGTCCAATCCATCTCAATTTTCGGGTTTCTTCAGTTTCTCTCTTACTTTCTTCGTTTTTTTTTTTTTTTTCCCAATATTACTAGAGTAACTTGACCATCGTTTTCAATTGGTGCTAAATTCAAGTGAATCTAATCTATGGTTGATTGGTTGGTTGTTGCCTGTGATAAGTGGACACAAACCCATTTGCCACGTTGCTTTGACTAGTGAAAAAGTGTTGCTCTTTACTATCGTCTTAGATCCTGCTGCATAGTATGAACAACTAGTATATAGATTTTTCATATTAATATTATATTCTTGTGCTTCACTGGTGTAGGATTGAAAGATATTTGATCTATCGGTTTAAAACAAGATGAAGGGAGCTGCCTTTGTGGCTATTGCTGCTACCATTGGAAATTTCCTCCAAGGCTGGGATAATGCTACAATCGCTGGTACTTCCTTTCGATCTCTCAAGTTTGATTTTTTTTTTTAAATGTAAAATCACTTAGTCTTGAAGTTTATGATGTGGAGTTTTTTAGATTTTGTTGTAATCTTCAAGTGTTGAGTCTTGACATTTAGTTTGAGCATATACAAAATCGTTTGAGCTTTCTTTCCCTTCAGGGGCTATTGTTTACATAAAGAAGGACCTTGCTTTGGAAACCACTGTGGAAGGTCTAGTCGTGGCCATGTCACTCATTGGAGCAACAGCTATTACGACATGCTCAGGAGCTATATCAGATTGGGTTGGTAGAAGGCCGATGTTGATAATCTCGTCTGTGCTTTATTTCATAAGTAGTTTGGTAATGTTGTGGTCACCCAATGTGTATGTTCTATGCATTGCTCGACTGTTAGATGGTTTCGGAATTGGTCTAGCTGTCACTCTTGTCCCTGTCTACATATCTGAGACTGCTCCAGCAGAGATAAGGGGATCGTTAAATACTCTTCCGCAGTTCACTGGTTCAGGCGGCATGTTTCTATCATATTGTATGATTTTTGGGATGTCATTGTTGGACTCACCCAGCTGGAGGTTGATGCTCGGGGTTCTTTCCATTCCTTCACTTATCTATTTTGTTTTAACAGTCTTTTACTTGCCCGAATCTCCGCGATGGCTTGTGAGTAAAGGCAAGATGCTCGAGGCAAAGAAAGTTCTTCAGCAATTACGGGGGGTGGAGGATGTTTCAGGTTCATTCCTTACTATAAAAAGAATGAAACTTGAAGCACTTATTTATTGTGCGTCTAGTTGCTAGCTCTGGCTTAAAATGCAAAATAAATTCGAGTCTTATGGCAATTTATCTGTAACATTTTTCTGCTGTGTCCCAGTGTTATATGATTAGAAAATTGGATGGTGGACGGTTAGAAAATTATCAAGGCTGAACACAATGCCACATTATATGTTGATATCAAAGTCTGAGACAAAGTTAAATGTTTCTCTTTTTTTGTGATAGTAAAGTGGTACATTCCTACCATATAGACTACCACTCTACTAAAGGAATAACAACAGAATTTACTCTCTCTCTAGGAATCCTTAGACCCTCTGCCAGTTTTCGTATGATTGGCTATGATTATGTTTATCGTATATCAAACTTTGCTGAAAAATAGTTGATCCACAGGGGAGATGGCTTTGCTGGTAGAAGGTCTCGGAATTGGAGGTGAAACATCTATAGAGGAGTACATAATAGGCCCTGCCTATGAACTTCATGATGGCCAGGAAGCAAGTGAGAAGGACAGAATCAAGTTGTACGGACCTGAAGAGGGCCTTTCCTGGGTTGCCAAACCTGTAAACGGACAGAGTTCTCTTGCTCTTGTCTCTCGCCAAGGAAGCCTGGCAAACCAAAGCATGTCTCTTATTGACCCTCTGGTGACTTTATTTGGTAGTGTCCATGAAAAGCTCCCTGAGACAGGAAGTATGCGAAGCATGCTTTTTCCTAATTTTGGTAGCATGTTTAGCACTGCCGATCCTCGGACTCGAGATGAACACTGGGATGAAGAGAGCTTGCAAAGGGAAGGCAATGACTACGTATCAGAGGCCGCTGGCGGGGACTCCGACGACAATCTGCACAGTCCCTTGATCTCGCGACAGACGACAAGCTTGGAAAAGGACATGGTCCCTCCTGCTTCCCATGGGAGTATTCTGAGCATGAGGCGCCATAGTACTCTTGTGCAGGGTGGAGGGGAGACGGTTGGTAGTACAGGTATTGGAGGTGGCTGGCAGTTGGCGTGGAAATGGTCTGAGAAGGAAAGTGAGGATGGAAAGAAGGAAGGAGGATTCAAAAGGATTTATTTGCACGAGGGAGTTCCTGGGTCTCGACGCGGGTCTCTTGTTTCACTTCCTGGTGCTGATATTCCTGCAGAAGATGAGGTTGTCCAGGCTGCTGCTCTTGTAAGCCAGCCTGCCCTTTATTCCAAGGAGCTTATGGATAAAAACAATGTTGGACCTGCCATGGTTCACCCATCTGAAACTGCTTTAAAAGGGCCAGTTTGGGCTGCTCTTCTTGAACCAGGGATTAAGCATGCATTAATTGTTGGAATTGGAATTCAAATCCTTCAGCAGGTAGTAATTGTCATCATACATTTGTTTTACTGCATTATTTGTTCCTATTTGAGAATCTTTCGTCAGAGACTCCTTGAGTCGGTTCCTTATTCTTGGTAGATTGAAATAATCCTGCGTGTGCAGTTCTCTGGAATAAATGGGGTTCTTTACTACACTCCTCAAATTCTGGAAGAAGCAGGTGTTGAAGTTCTTCTTTCAAACATGGGACTTGGTTCGGAGTCTGCTTCATTTCTTATAAGTGCATTCACAACCTTGTTAATGCTTCCTTGTATAGGTGTAGCCATGAGGCTCATGGATGTCTCTGGTCGGAGGTGATCTCTTTTTCTTAGCTTTTCCTTTCCAGTTTCCAGCCTCGATTTTTCAGTTCATGTTCAAAGTTAACGTCCTTTTTGTCATGGCTATTCTGGTTAAATGAAGACTCAAATTTCTTTAATCATCATGGACTTCAAAAGCTTTTATGGCTCATTTGTTCCGCTTAAAGAAGCTATCTCATTTGAAACATCTACTTTTGAAACAAAGCGAACTCTCACATGCTCCAACAGAGTCTCATCATCTTGTTCTTATGTGCTTATTGGCAAATGTAGTTTTGACTAATGAACTCCCTGCTGCAGGCGGCTGCTGCTGACCACAATCCCGGTGCTGATAGTATCATTGGCAATTCTAGTAATTGGGAATTTTGTAAGCCTGGGGTCTGTCGTTCACGCAGTAATCTCAACAGTATGTGTCATCGTCTACTTTTGCTGCTTCGTCATGGCATACGGACCAATTCCGAACATCCTTTGCTCTGAGATATTCCCCACGAGGGTCCGTGGCCTCTGCATTGCCATTTGTGCTCTGGCGTTCTGGATAGGCGACATTATCGTGACATACACGTTGCCTGTGATGCTGACTTCAATAGGGTTGGTGGGCATCTTTGGCATCTATGCTGCGGTGTGTGTAATCTCTTGGATTTTTGTCTTCATGAAAGTTCCGGAAACCAAAGGCATGCCTCTTGAAGTCATTACCGAGTTCTTCTCCGTTGGTGCGCGACAAGCAGCTGAGGCCAAGACTGTCTGAATGAGCCATTGGAAGTTCTCAACATTGTTCCCTGTTCGAGGAGTTTAGCTGGTTGTGTTGCTTTTGAAAGCAAGGATATCATTCGTTTTCAAGCTGATCAACTCAATCATTTTCCCTCTCTTCAATTTTGACTTAGCGTACAATTAAAATTAATTTATTCCTATATTCATCTTATTAGATACCTTGTAATAATAAATAAGAGTTGATGAATTTACAATATCGACATAATATTTACTATGAATTCATGGAGTACCTCATATAAACACAAATAGCATATTTTCTTTTTCTTTTTTCCCTCTCTAATTCACCCCAAAGGCAATAGAAACTCGGAGCATTATAGTGCAACGGACTGTTTCCGGCCCCCAAAGTTAATTTTCTTTACAAGTGAAGGTTATCCTGACCACACAACATTAAGTAATAGTAGTAGAGTTGTTAATTCGTATATTTTCTTATTTAGTTTACCAACCTTTTTTTTTTCCATTAGCCGGAACGAGAGAGAGAGAGAGAAATGGTATACCAGTTAGCAAATAATAAGATGAGAGAAAGAAATGGTATATGTCAGCAAATAATAATAATAATAATAATCACCCAGCCAAAAATTCATGTGCCGTCAATATTTTATACCACCAGAATCACAATCTTAAACGAGTGGAATTCGATGGATCTACCGCTAAAATGAAATGTAAAAACTATTATTACAACAAGGATTAACATTTAAATAAATAATAATAATACGCAAAATGTTCTGGTGATACAGAAACTCCTGACAACAGCTGCAAAATGTACATGCTTCAGTCTCAAATCTAAACTAAGCCTATTTACAAGTACCCTTCACATACATAACTGGACCTGTTTAGTAAAGATCAGAACTCTATCGATCATTGTCGAGAAAATTGGCAAGTAATAACAATAACAATATTGCCAGAAGAATATGCCACTCAAGGATTTTGCATTTCTTCTGAAGATGATGTAATCCCAGATGAATTTGGGGGCCGTTCTGGAAAGGTGGCCTTGGAGTTGCCAGCATGTTCATTCAAGAAGCTTTCATCTCCCCGTTCGGCTGACTTTGGATGTGACTTGAATGCTCTCTCAAAGTCTTTAGCATTGCTAGAGTCGATCATTAATTTGTTCAGTTTTTGTTCCTAACAAGAAAAGGAAACAGGTATTCAGCCATTTTATGATCAAAAAAGTTATCAAATGTACCATATGCTCCAAATTCGCTTGTTCAATATCATGAATAACTTTCTTCCATATACCTAGGACTCCACTTGAAGATTTTCAACTCTCTTGACAAATTTTCCATGAGCAGTATGGGTTGCATGTTATAAAAATATCTATAGGTATGTGCAGGATACTGATCGAACTACATGCAATGATATTTAATTCTAAGAAATCTAATGTATTAAAAGTGTACTTACACCCTGTAGGGCTTCAAGCTTTCTCTGCAGTGCCTCGTGTTCAGCTTTAATACGAAATGGAACACCATGCTTTTGTCTCACATTATTTTGTGCTAAATCTTCATCAATGTCGTTGGCAGTGGTTGCAAAAGGATGATTAGCGGGAATCCATCGAACGGTATCAGGGTCAATATCAGGAGGTATTGAATCCCCTTCTTTGAGAAATATGGTTGGTCTCTTCCACTGGTACGCTCGGGATCTCCTTTTCTGATGGATGGCTTGTTGCTCTTCTGTAAGGGTAACAGGGGCTAAGCGGTATACCTTTCCACACATCTCCACAGTCGAATTGCTCTTACCCACTTTCACCAATGGATTGTTGAAAGGGTCATCATACTTGAGAGGCCTTGTTCTGTGCAATAAGAAGGAAAAAGAATTACAAAAGCAAAGCCGCAAAAGCCTATCACAATTACCCATTTATGAATTTCACACACAGGACAAGCGTAAAGAGCACTTATATTTTAACCAATTTGTGAAATGTGGAAAAGGCTTCGAGTATTAAGGATTGGAATCGTACATGCCTCTTCTATCAGACCTGAGCTGGCCACGCCTGACAAGATCAGCAACAGAGCCAGGAGGAGTGTCCCTTGACTTCCTCCTACCTATAAAGAATTTGACAGCCAAAACCCAAAACGTAGTGGCAATACAAAACCCAATCGCAAAACTCGATCCCACTTGTCGTTTGATATTCTAGTCAGAAGAAACCCAAAACATGCATGTAATGTACATCACAGTCGTTAAGCAACTAATAGGAATAGGAAGGCCAACCCACCCAAAGGACCAAACTATAGTAGAAAAGGAAAAGCTTTATTAAATTTTTACCGGAAAGACAACGGGAGGGAAGGCGCTGATAGTTGCTCGCAACTGGGCAACGGCGTGTTTAACAGTTGACGCAGCATCGGGGTCAGTCTTGACGACCTGGTCATGGGGTCGGGGGTCGTCAGCGGCAGAGGTGGCCGAGGCATCAATGGCTCTCAAAACAAACTTTGGCGGAGGAGAGGGAGTGCAGGAGGAGTTGATTCGAGCTGAATTAGTGGAGCCAAATTGTGGCCTGAGCAACACTAGAAAGGAGGGCGGCTCCGAATGCTTTGAGCCCCAAATTGAGTTGGGCTACAAATACAGTACAACAACAACAACAAAAGAGGAATGAGAGACATTAGAGGAGGTCGAGAAAAAGGGAATTTTTAAGTTAAAGACACTCTACCTTAAAGAGAAGCATTGAATGGATTTGAAGAGTACGAAGCGAAGCCATTAGAGGATGTTCAAAAGGCCTTCTTCTATTCGCTTCTCCAATTTCATTCCATTATATTATCCCTTCCGAAATGACCGTTTGCGCTGTGTTGTGTTGTGCCAAAGCGATTCTCAGTAGGGGGGTTTTCTCAGAGAAATCAATCATCTATGAAGCATACATCCCTTTTGCTTAGGGGTTTTCTGCTGTTAGAAAAGCTTTAATTAATTATATTATATTTGAAGGCTAATTCAGTATCGGTGGATCCGTGGCGCAATGGTAGCGCGTCTGACTCCAGATCAGAAGGTTGCGTGTTCGATTCACGTCGGGTTCAATTCCCACTCTTTTTTTCAAAAAAATTATTTTTATTTAATTTTTATATATTATTTTTTGTTTTCCTTCCTTGCAAGTTACATACACTCTTGCCCCAAATCCATTAGCCTAAAATCGATTCGCTTGGGTTGAGTTGAACCAATCCAGCCCAGAAGCAAAGGACAAATCAAGTAACTATAGTAAATTTTCACCCCTTTTTTGTTTTCCATTTCAATTTAGTTTTTACGCAAGGTATATTATATACTAAATCTAATATATATTTAAGTAATGCCACTTTCATGCAAAATTAAACACAATATTTTCATGAATTCAGGACTAGATGCTTGCTCATGCTCAGCCAAATAATACACATTTAGGGGATCATATTAGTCTTTATCGTCACCTTTCTATTAATCTGCAAACATAGATAACCACGTACCAAACATCCCATCACGTCATAACATTAACGGCAATTAAGACACGTAGCCTTCCTTGAACATATAAGCAGAGTCACAGCTTGGTTTGCTTTTGTGTCAACTATTGCTTAACGCTTATGCTGTGACATCAATCCCATGTGTGAGCTAGTCAGCTTTTTTAATTTTAGGCCATATTTACTAGACCAAAAAGGAAGTGAAAATTAGGACAATGATTCTATTTTTTTTTTCTATTTTTGTATTTATTTATCTATTTAAAGTACATTATTTTGAAAAATATTTCATATATTTAGCTAAATTTTAATTTCTTCTCATTCTTTTTTAATCTCATTCTTTTTCCATTTCTCGTTCATATTCTTTTTATTAAGAATTAGTAGACATGTCCTTGGTTGGGAGAGGCAACAAGTACAATTGGGTTGGGCAATAGGCGGCGACGTAACCAGCTCGTATGCACCTATATAGGAATGCATATGGGCCAAGAAATTAGCCCATGCTTCACATTTGCCATAGTTGGGAAAATTTATACACAGCTTCCTGATTTTAAGCCATGACAACATGCCTTCTCACGTCAACCGTTGCTTCAAACTGATCAATGCTTATGCCTCCTTTCCCTTCCCCACCTTTGTTAACTTTTCCCACAACCACAAATATGAGTATCGAGTTATCACTTATATCTCTCTTCAGTCTCATATCAGGTTTCAAGCCCAAGTATTATATTGCTCAGAAGGAGAACAAATAAAAAATAAAAAACCAATAACTAGAAGAATATTTAGTGAGTGGTACATTATTTTAAATTGGAGCAAAAAAGAAGAAAAAGCTTGCAAGAGATTTGCTTTGAACCCCAATTTGTACTTTGTTTAATTATTGATCTGATATTTGATAAGCCGTCGAAAAGAAATTATCACTTTGTTAGGCACACTTGTCCACTGCTGCATACGTTTGGATGCCGTCAGATAAACCGTATTTTATTGGACGGTTGCAAATAAAAGAGAATGTATGTTTGTTCAATAAACTATGTATTATTACCAACATGGTGGTCTAACACGATCTTCCGTTAGGTCAATACAAGGGAAAAGAGAAAACCAAACAAAAAAAAAAATGTCCAGTTGTTTGAAACTTAACTATATTTATTGTGCGATTATTTAATGATATCTTAGAATCCATTCCCTAAATTGCTTTGTAGCTTGGTTAGTGCGTTTACCAACTTTATTACTCTGAATTTCACATAAAGAGCAATAAATTTGTTCTGTATTTGTATATGAATTCAAACCAATAATACCAAACCGAGTCGGTCTTTTATGGCGACTACCACTCATCAACATTATCGCATTTTTCCATCACCACCCAAATTCTATTATTACCTCTTGGGTAAATTGCGCTTTACCCTCTTCAATTATAACATTTTGTCACTTTGCCCACTATAAATTAAATAGTTGCACCTTGACTCATGAATTTAGTAACTCTATGGCATGCGATCTCAACTGTCACTTCACAATTCCTTAAATATTTAACAAAACTTGCCACTACGAGTGTTCAAGTTGCGGTTTGGCTGGTTTTATTCTTCATTTACTGTGAAAACCGCACATATAGTTTATGCCTATTCCTAACCATACAATACAAATCAAACCAAATACCATCTAAATTTGCGGTGTGATTCGATAATTTTGATTTGAGCAAATATGCATTGGACTTAGACTTCAAAACTGGGTTTTGGACATTGTTATTGTCATTAACCAATTGAAATTTTTGCATGTAAACTACACCTTAGTTACAAAGATACAATCCACAGAATATGTAAAAATTATAAATCAAAGGGTAATTATCATTAAAATACCCTCTGTTTTAAAAAAATGTAAAAAAAAAATCTTGTGTTTTTGAAAATTCAAAATACATACCTTCTATTTAATAAAAATTATCACTAAATATCCTCTGTTTTGAAAAAGTGTGAAAAAAACCCTTGTATTGTTAAAAATTCAAAATAAATACCTTCTTATTTGAATTATCATCATTTGCTGCCTTTGACTACTCAAAGGTTTAAAAAAAAATTAGTACAATTAATATTTTACTCATATTATATTATTTTAAGAAACACACCACACTTGAAAATAAAGGGAGAGAAAATACATATGGTCTAAAATCTCTTAAAAAAAATCTTATATCCATTGTTGTGGCACAAATCTAGAAAAAAAAATCAAAATTTTTTAAAAATTTCTCAAATAGAAAGTATTTATTTTGAATTTTTCATAATATAAGGGTTTTTTTTCACACTTTTTTAAAATAGAAAATATTTTAGTGATAATTTTCGTTAAATAGAAGGTACTTATTTTGAATTTCCAAAAACACAAGATTTTTTTTTCACATTTTTTCAAAACAGAGGTATTTTAATGATAATTTTCGTTAAATAGAAGGTACTTATTTTGAATTTCCAAAAATACAAGGTTTTTTTTCACATTTTTTCAAGACAGAGGGTATTTTAGTGATAATTTCCCAAAATTAAATGTAAATAGGGATGTCAACGGGACGGGGCGGGACCGGTTTTGTGTTTACCATCCCCGTCCCCATTATTATTTTACTATACCATCCCCGCATCATTCACCATTTTATTTAGTGCGGGACAATTTCGGAGAATCCCCATCGGGGATCGGTTTCCCCATTGGTATATCGGGGTCCCCGTTTGGAATCGTCATCTTGTATAAATTAAACAATTATATGTTAGTTCAAATCTTTTAAAAGTCTAATTACATCGAAAAACAATGAAAATTAAAGTTAACTTCGTTGAAAATTCCAATTTTAGATCTAAATAACTAAAAAACACATTCAAATAAAACTTTAACATGTTAGAATTGTCAAATATAAAATATTTAATACTAAGATCATATAGCATATCGTTCATTTATAAAGCTAACACAATCTCAAATATCTCAAAAAATATTAGTATATGACAATATATTATTAGATCTTTTTTCTTTTTAAAAAACATCTACTTGAATTACTATTATATAAAAAAATAGAAAT
Organism: Trema orientale; assembly: GCA_002914845.1. Lineage (NCBI taxonomy): Eukaryota > Viridiplantae > Streptophyta > Magnoliopsida > Rosales > Cannabaceae > Trema > Trema orientale. Next base: position 878,962 of record JXTC01000083.1, on the reverse strand, counting down.
TAACCTATATATAATCGGGGGGGGGGGTCGGTGCCGGACACTCAATCCCAAGCCCGCCCCGCCCCGCCCCGCCCTCACTAAATATTAAACGGGGAATCCCCATCCCATGCCCCGCACCATTTATAACGGTGAAAGCCCGTCCCATTCGGGTCGGTGCACCACCCCATTCGGTGAAATTGACATCCCTAAATGTAAAAGAGGTTTAAAATGTTACTTAAAATATACATCACATGTATTGTACTACAATCTGGTTTAAAGCGTGTGAAAATTTTGTCTAACTGGACAATGAAGCACATTTCATGATTTTCATATTTTAGAAACCATATTAAACTACAAAAGCAGAAAAGACGTATGAGTTGGTGCGGTAAACTTCGGTTGATTTATGTATTGTAATACCTTTTGGAATAACTCTAATCGCCACAAAGAGTACTTTTTATAATAGATAGTCATAAAAAATTTGTTGGAAGAATGTCTACTATAGAAGTATAGAAGTATAGATAGCCCCGTTGAGTTATGGTGTCTTTGACGCATATATTTTTATTTGGACAATATATCAATGAATAGATGTGAACATATTTTCTTCTCTAATATTTTATTAGTTTCTTCTCTGGGGAAAAGAAAGAAAGAAGTTGGTAAATTATTGACTTACTAATGAATCATTTGTACACATTCCCTTTCAAAAATAATCATAGATTGCGCTAAATTAAAAAAGAAATATCCTTAGACTACCCTTAATGATAAATTTATGCGCCTACCGTATGGCGAATTCCTTAAAAGTATTTAACGTAAATATGAGTTCAGTAATGGCCGACAGTGCAGAAGAGGTTACAAAATTCAGATGTTAATGTGCCCAAAAAAAAAAAAATTATTGGGGGAAAAGCGCCATAGACATTAAAATTAAGAGTAATGTTATGGGGCACCAGTGGTGCCCAGCACCACAGTGATTTGTCAGTCTGTCACTGGCTAATCATAATTATAATTTAAGTGGAGCCTATGTGTCCAGTGACAAACAGACATGTCACTGTGGTGCTGGGCACCACTAGTGCCTCATAGCATTGCTCTAAAATTAAAGGGGTAAAGTGCAATTTACACTTGTTTTTTCTTATTCCCTATCTTCTTCCTTTAAAACTGAAAGCAACTTAATGATTGCTACTGAGGTTAGTAATTTAATTAATAGCATAGCTTCAAATGAAGGAATTATTTTTTCTCTTTTGGGAATATCATAATATTTTACTGCATGTGACTTTTTGCGTTTCTCTGGTACTAGTTGCACTTTGGGAGTAGCAAACGTTGCCACATATTAATTGAATATAACCAAAATTTACAATTAATTACAAGTAAAAGGTTTCCATGGACATATATGAAAAAAATAAACATAATTTTCCATCTTCGTAGGTCAAAAAGCTTACTTGTTTGGAATAACTCTATTATAAGTAATTTATTAGTTCGTTACTTTGGGGCTGAAGGCGACAATATTATTAATAAGTGCCCAAGAGACAGGTACCTTAGAGATAGGCGGAGAGGCAGTCTTTTAGTGCTTGATACTCGTCACAAATTGTTTAATATTTCATTAGGAAAGCGCCGTTAGTGAGTTATTTTTTTTATCGTGTTCAGACGAACCTCTTATTCTTACACAAACCCCTTGTTAGTGGATTAGTTTTATCGCATTAGATAAGCCTTAGTCATAGTGTGGACTTACTTTTTCAACGAGTTTGTTTCATAAAGAACAATGATTCCAAGTCCGACAGTGATTTTGCATTGTCTCTTTATTAACCGTTCTTTTTTGTTTCTATAATAATTAATTATCTAGTAAGTTGTAACCATGCTTTGTTGAGATTTGGCAGTAATCGAGGGGTGTATAAACTCATAACACAAACAATATTAGATAGCAATAACAGGAAGTTAAGGATTCAAATTAACTGTTGGTGGCACGAGATTATGCCCAATAATCTTAACAAGGGTCCACTTCGACTCCTCATGTAATAAAATTTGCTCTTAATTCTGATAACATTTAGTAGAAAGATGCTGGTGCCACCATCAAGGCTAAAATCTGAAGCTCCTACAATCCTACAATTTACCTTTTAACTTTAGGGAGGGTCCCACACTCCAATAGTCCAATTTCTTTTATCCTCGATTCCATGGCCTACTTTAAAAACGAACCTTGTAGTTGTAGCTATTTTCATTATAAATGGGCATTGTAGATGTAGTGTAGGTATAAATTTCAACATTTTTTTTTGATAATTAGGTATAAATTTCAACATGTACCGACCAACCGTAAAAGCAAAAAAAAAAAAAAAAAAAGAAAGAAATAAAAACCTATGTGCTAGACATCCCTATGCGCTAGACACGTGAGTGAGTTTGGAGCAAAGCAAGAAAATGAATCAAAACCACTGAAGAATTAATTGTACTGCTGTATTAGATACCAAAGAAGAGAAACCATAAAAAGAAAGAGAAAAAGAAAAAGTTGCATATGATTGTTGGTTTGACAAATGAACTTCTTGAGTCCAAAAAATATGAGACCTACTCAATAGGATATATCGTATATGGTCTGCAGACTTTGTACGCCAGCTCATATTGAGTCTTCTTTCCCGTCAACCAAGTCCATCAATGGATTCACTCAACCCACCACAATCGCAAATCTTCTTTTTTTTTTTTTGTTGGAATTTTTTGTTTGCATTTTTAATTTTGGCAAAATTAAAATTAATTGCTGCATTAATAATTTAATACGAATACATTCCCATAATTAATTTCTTTTTGCCTTGACAGTCAGGCATACACAACCCATTCCAAAACCAAATCTGAAGAAATTATAATGACAATATTACCGAAATTTTTATGCGAACAAACTGTAACGAGTACTTCAAATATTAAATATATATATATACACAACTATACAAGCAGAATCCTTTGAATCCTATATATATAAACTAGATCTAGTATAAAAAAGAAAGATCGAGGTCAAGATCTAAAAATGATAATAATAATAATAATAATAATAATGGAAACTTAAGGAGAGGGATTAGAAGGAAGCGGAAACTGGAAAGTAGTAGAGTATAGTAGAGAGTAGTAATTAAGGGTAAGGTTAATAAGGCTAAGGGGCTAAGGCAAGAACCTATTAATGGAATCCTGTCTCTCCTTCAATCTAGCCTCAGCTTCAGAGCTTGAGCTGGCGGCCGCCGGGAAGCCACCGCACTTTTGGCACCGGGCGACCACCAGGATCTGACGGCAGGAGGGGCACGAGGAGTGCGATCCGAGCCACGTGTCGATGCAGGCGACATGGAAGGCGTGGCCGCACTGCGGGAGCTCACGGATCTCGTCTCCCACCGCGAACTCGGCGAGGCAGATGGCGCAGTCGGTGAACTTGGAGGCCAATTCCGGGGTGAAGCTCAGCTTTGGGAGGGAGCGGAGGATCTTCTTCTTCAGTCCCTTGTTGGGCGGCGGAGGCGGAGGCCGGCTCGAGCCACTGGCGGAGGAGCTCCCCGCGGAGAGGCGGCGAAGCCAGGCGCACCGAGCCACCGCCACCAGACCGAGCACGCAGATCAGGGCGCAGAGAAGTGCCGCGAGGATTACCACGAAGTCTGAGTCCACCGAGGGTTCCGGCGACGACGCGGCGGGGGACGACGACGACGACGAGTTCACGCCGCCTAATAATCTGAAGGGACGATTCATGTGAATTGGATAGAGAGAGAAAGAGAGAGAGAGTTTAAGTGAGGAGAGAGAGAAACTTTGGTACCTCTGAAAGTGTGTGAGTAACGTTTTTATGCATACACTCCAAACCAAATCGAATAGATTTTTTCTTTTTTCTTCTTCTTTTTCAAATAAAAATATGACAAGAAATAAAGGGGAAATAAAAAAATTAAAAAATAAAAGAAGAGAAAATTATTCGCAGTTTGGTGGGAGTAAAGATTTGTAGCCTATAATGTAGAGAGGGGTGGGCATGGAGGCCCCGCGTCTAAAATCTTCTCTTTCGGCAATTTTGTATTTTTATTTTTTATTTTTGGGTATTCTTTTTGATAGGATTTTAAAATTATTAGTAGCCGATTAAAAATGCTGAGAGGATTAAATTTTAAAGTTTTTTGAAGAGAAAATAGAGGAAATGCTAAAAATTCACCTTCTTTCTTTTTCACTTTTATATCATATGAAACAAGGGAGAGTAAAAAAATATAGATAACCCCCCTTTCTTTTTTGTTAGACAAATATAGATAACTTTAAATTCTTAAAATTGGTAGGTGAAGTCATTAGTCATGTATTAAATACTCCGACTGTCTTCTAAAAAAAAAAAAAAAATACTCCGACTGAGGTAAATCAACTATAACTACAGGACAACCATTCAGGATTATGAATGGATAAAAAGTCAAAAACAATACTCGATAGAGTTTGATATTTGAATATAAAATATCATTTTTTTAAAAAAAAGAATTTGTTAATCAATCTGATTTTGATGTTAAACGGGTGAGATTAAACAGTTGTTGTCTTCAGTTCTGTTTCGTTTTTTAAAAATATTCTTCTAAAACCATTGAAAAGTATTGGTAAATACTAAACACCACCTATCATTTTTTGCCCCCAAAAAATTGCATTAACTAGACAGTTTAGTACTGTGACACATAAGATCAAAAGCCAAGAAAGCAAAGTCTTATAATTTTTTGTTTTGTCTCGTCTTTTTAATTTGTATCTATTAAATTTGTTCACAGTCAGCAAGTTCCTGACTTCCGAGTTTTTTTGTCTTTTTTTAAATTTGTATTAAATTTGTCAAACAGGCTATGAGCACAGTCCGTCCCATTAGTGTCTCGTGCGGGAGCGGTACTAAGGCCTCGCGTCTCCATCCAAGTCCAATTCTGCGCTTATTCCTTTTCAACATTTAATATTTAAAGTTTCAGAAAATAATAATTATAAAAAGAAAAATCCTCCTCTTATCCAAGCTTAGCTTATAAAAAAGTAGACCTATAATGAACATGTATTGTCGGATAACTAGCCAGTCTCCTTATCCCACGTCGAATAGGTGGGCCACGCGGCAGCGGAGGCACGAAGCAGAAAAGATTTTTAGCGCATTTCTCGTACCATAATATATATGCTCGATAACTCTTTCCACTTCCAGCAAGAAAGAAAAGTGCTTTAGCTAGTTAGAAAACATGGAATAGATGGACTCGCACTCTTCCCCCTTTTTTTTTTTTTTTTTTTGGTTTGTTTGTTTGTTTGTTTGTGGGGGTGGTGGGGGGAAGATAGACTTGCACCTCCTTCACTCTCTTATCCTTACAAATCTTTTGATACAACGTAAGAGATCTACCGAGCCCGAAATATACACACAATTCTGTAAAGGACCCCAAAGAAATGCGTTAGGTTTGCTGTCATCCATGTCCGTGCACCAGCCCCAACTGCCAAAAGCTACTAATCTTCGGAAAACTATGACTAAATATCTTCTGCGACTATATTTAAACTAACCACACAAATTTACATTTCAATTCATTCTATTTTGTTTCCTCTGATTATTTTCTTTTACTTATTTTCATGTCTTCCAGTACTTAATTGTTCAGTTTTCACGAAAAAGTACTCGGAGCCATTTTACAAGATTAACCCCCTCCCCTCCGCCCATCAAACCTTGCCTAGGATGAAAAAAAAAAAGAAAAATGGAAATGAGATAAACAAGGTCTCCATGTAAAGAAGATGCATTAAAGTCCATATTGACTCAACTAAACCAGTAAACAATGCCTATATCATGTCTGTTTGTCACTAGATGATTTAATTAATGAAGTGGGTCTCATATGGATCCTATTTGAATTATAATTATGATTAGCCAGTGACATACTGACACATCATTGTGGTACTGGACACCACTGGTGCCCCATAGCATTATTCTATATGAGCATCAAAGTCAAGAGATGCATCCCTTATCCAACCAACTACAGTTTCCATGAAAAATCAAAAAGTAGTGTAGGCACTAGTTATATAACCAAAGTCGACTAGGCGTGCAAACAATCACCACAATGTAGCTTTAGTGTCACATACTTCACCAAGCTCTTCTAAAGAAGATCGTTTCATACCAAGGGAGAATTCCGCCCATGATCTGGTTCAGTCCCTATGGTAACGGTATTCGATCTCCATGTGACCATAGTCACCAATTGTAACATTCAAGTTTCGAGGAAAAGTGAAAGAAAACTAAAAACCATAAGAAATCTGCTGAATGTTGCCATTTTCATTAATAACTATAACCAATATGTTTCTGCTCCAGCAGCAGTTCATCATAATAGAAATACAAAACAATAGGGCTTGCAGAAATACATCTCACCTCCAAAAATTATGCCAAACTTCCATGTCTCACAAGTCAAATCTCACGTTCCATTTTCCATTACCATCAGCGTTGAATGTCCAATTGTTTTCCCTTATCTGGAAATATGGAAGCTGAGAAAATTAAAGAAACAACAAAATCAGAAATCTTAAGATCCAAGAAAAGAAGACAGAGACTCACAGTTGAGATTGATTTCATCCTATTAATAACTACAAAAACTCTTCCAGGAAGAGAAAATGAAAGGTAAACTATTCTTCGATGAGACAGAGATTAATGAAAGACAATCCTTTTATCCCTGTTTCAGAGTCAAAGACATCATACATGATACACTATTGATGATGCTTTAACGAATCTAAAAACAAGAGCGAGCTGCATGCTCATGTGAATATGAAATCTCATTACAAACATCAGTTATACATACCTGCTCAAGCACTTCATAACCAAATCTAATCCTAACATCTTGTTCCTTTTGAAAATTTAAAACGGCCCATGAAAATTCAGCAGCTCCTGTTGACCTCCTCTGTTTGGGATTCGAACCAATAGGCATAATGAGGAAATTAAAATGAAATATGGGTTCGAAATTTGATGAGTCGTAAGAAGCGTAAATCCCAATCCAAAGCTCAGGGCTTATTATATACCAACCTCCTTGAAGTCTTTGTTGAAGTCACAGCGTCCCTTAATATTAAAGCTTAACTGGCCGTTGGTTGTCACAGGGAATGACTTCTTCCCACGTACAATATACCGTACTTTGTCGCGCCTATCATGTTTCAGTCCCACTCCCAGGCTTGCTGATAACTAAAATTGACACGACTTAACTCAGTAGTGTAGATGGGAAAGAGAAGATAATGACAAGTACATAAATAATTGGTCCTAATTAAAATACTAATGCAACTAAAAGTGAGAGCATAGAGCGCACATCCGGGTAGAAGCGTCTCAAAAACGCACTGAAATGACTGGGAACCCCAAGTCGGGTATCAAGCTCTCCATGGACCTAATAGTAATACGTAAAAGAAAAGAAGATTAGAAGAAGGAAAACAGGTAGGTATGTGGGCCCGATTGAAGAAAATGCATCGGCTATGTTCGTACAAATAAATAAAACCAAAATAATATGCCAAGAAATAAGAGGAAAGAGGATAGTCTACAAATGCTAAAAAAAAAAAGCAGCAATTCAGAGGTTTATTGTCAGAATCCAATACATCTAGAGCAGATTACATGAGAATGAGGATTAAAACTCATTAGGAGAGTCACAAGCAAAAAGCACAATTCACTACAATCCAGTCCGGCCTAGTAGGCGTAGCGATCNTCTAAAACAAGAAGCAATAGAAATTGGTGTGCGTGTGAGAGAGAGAGAGAGAGAGAGAGAGAGAGAGAGATAAGAGGGAATGAGGCCAAGAGTAGAACCTGCAATTGGGTTGCGGAGTCGATGGAGAACTTCTCCTTAGCATGGATCCTCAAAGCTTTGGTATCTCCGGCATATCTAAAAGAGGTCTCCATTTCCGATTCTGCAATTTTATGGATAGATAGACAAAGATAAGAGTAGCTGACCTCTACTAGTACTAATACCCAAACCCTAGCCGGCGGAGACCCTCGTCTCTACTCTCCTCTCTCTCACTATTCTCTCCTCCCTCCCTCGGTCTCAACTCAACTCTCAACCGTTGTTATCTTCCTCTCCACATTCCAAAAATTCCAACCAATAGTCACGCGTTGCGTTTTGGTAATCCACGAGTCTTGACCCCACCCGCTTTACTATTCGAGTTTTGGACACATCCTCCCATGCCAATGCCAAGAGAAAAAGCAAACAACTTGAAAATTCACGGCTGCTACTAGGAAACGAAATGTCGTATTTCTACTGTCGTTTTTCCACTCACGAGAAAGCAGATGTCGTTTTCCTTTTGAAACTTGCGTTGTCGTTTTTAATCAGGAAATAAAACCAATTGTCGTTTTCGAATGAGATTTGCATATAATTTTTCGTTTTTTGTTTTTTCTTGTCCGTGTTGAAAAAATGGAAAAGCGTTTGCCTTAAAAAAGAAAAGAAAAGAAATAGGAAGCGTTTGTATTTAAAACACCGCGACATGTCGTTTTCCTCTAAAGTCTTAATAATGTAATATGACTTTCAGACGACGTCGTTTCCTTGAACCATTTGGTCCATTGGGTTGGAATTAGAGGAATATCAGATTAGCATAGACGGAACAAGCTCTGCGCCTGAGTATATTAGTTTTGGTTCTGGACCTGGTAATCAAAGTAAGCGGTAAGGGGAAGAAGAAGGTGACTCAAGTTGTTGGTGGTGGTGGTGGAAGTGAGGAGTGATAAGGAATGGGCTATCGGCGGTTCGATCTGTTAGTGTTTGGGCTCTCGGTGTCCATTCTATGTGGAACTGTCTTCTCCGATCTCATCCTCTCCAAGGTTGACCGGCGAGTAAGTCTCCACACACACACACTCTCTCTCTCTCTCTCTCTCTCTCTCTTAAAACCCCCCTTTAGAATAGATCTATTTGCTTTGATTTTGATTCTATTCACTTGTCATTTCATCTCTTCTTTAATTAATTTCACTCACTTTCTTAAATTATGTTTGTTGCACTTGCAGGTTGATTTGAGATCCCAAATCGTTCGCATCACTTCCACACTTAAGGTGCCCCCACTTTTCCTTCTTTTAATTTAATATTACCACTTCATTCATTCATGAATATATAACTAAAAACACCTCCCTCCCTTACTTTGCTTTCTACATTTTGTTTCTTGGATTTCTTATCACTCTGTACTTTTCTTGCTTTCCTTAGCTAAAAATATCGGAGTCTCCCCCATTAAAAAGGTTATTTTTGCTTATATATATATATATATATCGAAAAAGAAAAAGACCCAGAATCTGATATTTTCACTTTATTTTGTATTTAAATTAATAACGTGGTTTGCAGGTGGAGAATGATGGAACCAATGTGGTTTCGGAGGTTCTGTTGGCATTCCCTGATAACCAGGCTAAACATTTGGCCTATTTGGCTGCCACCCCTAACGAAGGTGGCAAAGGAAAAGCTAAAGACTTTAAAACTAGTTCTAGTTTACCTGTGGAACTTGTCGTCCACCCAAAAGACGACATGCCTCCTGCCTTGACATTTTATTCGGTATCTTTGCCCAAGGGACTCGCCAAGGGGGACACCTTTACTTTTGATCTCTTGGCTGTCTTCACCCACGCTTTGCAGCCATTTCCTGAGAAAATTTCTCAGGCTGAAATACAACTCCTAGTCTTCCAGGATAGTGCATACTTTGTCTCTCCCTATGCTGTCAGGGTCCAGTCGCTCAATGTTAAGTTACCTGATGCCAGAATTGAATCCTATACGAGATTAGATAATACGAAGATTCATGGCTCAGAGATCAAGTATGGTCCCTATGAGAATCTTCCTCCCTTCTCATACTCGCCTATTGTTGTTCATTTCGAGAACAAGCAACCCTTTGCTGTTGCTCAAGAGTTGGTGCGAGAGATAGAGATTTCGCACTGGGGTAATGTTCAGGTGACTGAGCATTACAATCTCAACCATGGAGGTGCACAAATCAAGGGGGAATTTTCCAGGTCCGGTTATATAATATATGTTTTTGTAGAGATCACATTTTGCTGGTTGGGGATGGGGATTTAATCTAATATCTCCTCATTTTTGCTGCAGGCTCGATTACCAAGCCAGACCTCACGTGAGAGGTGCATCTGCATTCAGGCATCTTGTTGCAAAATTGCCGCCAAGAGCTCGCTCTGTCTATTACAGGGACGAAATTGGCAACATTTCAACCTCTCATTTATGGGGTGATTCTAGAAAGGTCGATACTTTTACTTCATGTGAACTGACTGTGTGCGGTTTTCCTAATCTTACACGTTCTTTTTCATAATTCAGACGGAGCTGGAAATTGAGCCTAGGTATCCGCTGTTTGGTGGTTGGAGAACTTCTTTTACCATTGGATATGGCTTGCCACTTCAGGACTTCTTATTCCAGTCAGAGGGGAAGCGTTTTCTTAACTTCACTTTTGGTTGTCCTATAAACGACGTGGTCATTGACACTCTCATTGTGAAGGTTAGTGAAATGAAAACAGTTTAATGTTGATTTTAACCCCGTTTCCTCAAATAACATGGGGTAGAGGTGTTATATTGGAAAAGTGAACGGAATCTGGATTGTATTGTTATCTTTGAATCTGTGACTATCGTTTTAGGGGTTAATGGGTGCAACTGCGTAGGTCTTAAGTTCAGAATTTGACTAGCATTTGGTATTGCAACAGAGTAATAAGTTTATGTTTTGGTGATTTGAACTACAGGTTGTTTTACCTGAGGGCTCTGGGGATGTATCAGTGTCTACACCGTTTCCTGTAAAACAATCACAAGAGGTACACCAGATTATGTTCGGATGTCATCATATATTTTCCTTAGATAATATTGTGTATATAATCTTTTGTTTATATTCTTTTTCTGTTAAAAGAATGGCATCATTTTTGTCTGGTCTTGTCAATTTATTATGCTTCTTATTCACTGCAGACAAAAGTTTCCCACTTGGATATTGTTGGTAGACCTGTGGTTGTGCTGGAAAAAACCAATGTCGTGCCTGAGCATAATCAGTATTTCCAGGTATTACTGTTGCGAGTGCCTTTTGAGTAGTGGGAAATTTGATATAATGATGGCACATGAATCAGTCTGTTTATAAGTTTTTTCTATACAAAATAAAGAACAGATATTATAATGTCACATTAATTTTTGGGTGGGGGTAGGGAGGTGTATTGCGGATGTTCTTCATTTCTACCTCTCATTTACTTAAGGGGCATGTTTACTAATCTGTAATGGAGAGGAAAGAGAATGGGGAAGGGAAAAGGGAAAGGGAAAAGGATTCCTTTTTATGAATAACTTTTTCTTTTTTTTTTGATACGAAACAATAGAAATTTTATTGCAAAACAAAGGTAACATCAAGAAAAGATGATAAGACATCATCTAAAAACCTTTTATGAATAACTAATTGGTACGTAAACACATGAAAAGGAAACAATAATCATAATCTTCTCCACTCATTGTTTCTTATTCCCCTCCATTTCCTTTCCCCTCTATTCCCTTTCCAGTTCATTCCCTTTATGGATTAATAAAGATGACCAAAGAGAAGACAAGAATTTCGTGTGTCTTCTGCAATGTTTTTACTTACAAAAAAAAAAAAATCCTGGCCATTCTTTAATTGTCCCGTGTTCACATTATAGTGCAATTACCCTGCCTGTTTTGCAGGTCTCTTACAAGTTCAACAGCATCGCCATGCTTAGGGAACCATTCATGTTGATTTCAGGGTTTTTCTTCCTCTTTGTTGCCGGCATTGTATACATGCATGCAGACATGTCAATTTCCAAGTCTTCTGCTTCTTATTTGGCAAAACTTCAGTGGGATGAGGTGAGTGGCTATTCCATCCAGGATCTTATTATTGTTCACAATAAGAAGAGTACGCCAGTTACGTGGGATATTGTTGTTTTAGGTGCACGCAGCAGTTCAGCAGGTTGAAAATATCATCAGTCGGTGCTTAACGATACATGATAAACTGGAAGCATCATTGCGTGATCTTTCTAGGACAGGGGACATCCAAGCCTCCAAAGCAGCTCGAAAAGCTGCTGATGGTTCGTTGAAAGAGCTTACAAAAGAGCTGAAGCCTTTGTTGGCGTTTCTGCAATCTTCACAGCAAGCTTCCCAGATATTACCCAAGGTTTGATTAATTTATGTTACCATTCTTTCAGTATTGAGTTTTCTGTGGAACATAAACTTCCTAGTTGATGAATTGATATACTGTTTTAGAATTTCGCACAATGGTTCAATATATGTTAGATCTCAGCATATAAGATGCTATTATATGCTTTTTACTTATTGTTCCATTTATGGTTTTGCTTAAATAGGTGGAGGACCTGATTGTCAAGGAGAAGGATTTACAGGAGAGATTGTTGGCAAAACACTCTACGGTTGTGGACTGCTATGAGAAGAAATATGGAGGAAAGGAAATTGAGAATCGGATTGCTCAACATCAGCAGAAAATCAATGCCTTGAGGCAGGAGGTTGATGATCTTCTGGACTTTATTGCTGAGATATAAGAAATCTGACATACAGGAATGCTCTTTACCTTCCCTTATAATTGGAGAAGCGCAGGATTCACATGTTCACTTATGAAATCCTCAAATATATCAGATAGGTTGAATGGCAAGAACTAATTTCACTTGGTTCTTGTTGGTTGTCTTTTTGACTTTCTCTAAACATCTTCGGAGAACTGCGAGTTGTTTTCTCGGCTCTCTTTCTGTTCTGGTTAGGATTTTAGAAAGAGAATGCCTTTGATGTAGGTTCTTTCATCCCTTTTTGAAGAGAACAATCAATAATCTAATTATTACAGTTAGGAACTTTTATCAGAATAGCAATTGACAAATTACCTCGCTATGTACCAATCTGTAGTAGTGGTAGTGAGGATCACCATGATACTACCGTTAAATTATATCCATACGAAAGATAAATAGTTCATCTAGATTAAGATTTCGCTCTTTACAAGAATGAAGAAGGGGGCTTCCAAACCCTTCCTTCAAAGGAAAAACAGACAAGGTACTGTGCCGTTGCGAAACTATAGCTACCATAAACTTGTAATAACCAAAACTAAGATCAGTTTCCTTCTGGAGGGTTCACTTGTAGAAGCTCGATGTTTAGTTCAAATGTAGCTCCAGGCTGCAAAAACAGTGTCATTTAAGTATGCAATTTACATGTGACAGAGAAAAGGACTTATTTCTAAATGCAGAATGCCAAATAAAGATGTAAACTAAAGGGAGTTGAAAGGGTTTACCGGGATCTCGTTACTTCCTTTTTGGCCATAGCCAACCTCCGGAGGAACTATCACAGTCCGCTGTAATAAGACAGACACAAATAGAAGATGAAAGGCAAGAAGAGAAAAGAGAGAGAAAAGGGAAAGAAGCCATAGTAGTTCATTGTTTGTTCAACCGAGTGGCAAAGCTGACCTTTCCGCCTACTTTCATGCCTTCAGTAACGAAGTACAATGCCGGTGGAGGTTTGGGTGCAGCCTGTGCCGAAAATAGACCATTCGGATTATCAACAAAGTCACGCTTCCGTTCTTTCCCCGGAGGATCTCCAACTTTGAACTCGTACGGCTGGTGTTACATATTATATTTACTCATTAACCCATCAGTTTATGTTATGTTATGTTTGTGTGTATAACATTTACTACAAAGAAAAAAATACTAGTAGAACTAATTAATGCTGTTGGATTTTGATACAGCTGAGCCTGAGAGTTAGGATTAACCTGGGCAATGATACGGTTTCCAGCCAACAGTTTAGATTCTCGACTTGACACAGCGGTAATTCCGCGATACATGCAGTCAAAGTGCACCTATCAAGTATAACGACGTTACATTTATAATATTAGAAAAACAAAAGGACCCTTTAACGAGAATCAGAAATGAACCTGAACCGTTGATCCGTTTTCAGCTACTGGACCCTTTCCCTCAACCACATCATAATATTTCAATCCATTAGCTGATTTTTCAAGGAAAACCCGAGAATTCTATATTAAACCTCAAAATCTGAGGAGGAATGGAAAATCAATAATACACCTTATAACTAAGTTCCAACTATAATCAAGGCGGCTATACTATACACATGTATATGAGTACAATTATGAAAATTATAGCTAGATTATTTATTATCAGTAAAACTTCGAAATTTGATAAATGGTATCGTTGAGAGTAAGAGAGAAACTAACGGGTAGTAAGGTAATCTTCAAGAGGAATGGTCTTCCTGTTGCGTCTCTCTCTGGCCTCTGATATTGGTGGCTGTGGCCACATCGAGATTAGGCTAAAAGGAAGCGTAGATATCAGAATCCCACATCTTCTAGAAATGGCTACTCTTGAAACCACCACTTGTTTTGGTTCCTTAGTGTTGGGTTTCGAAGAGAATTCTAAACCACCATCATTAACGCTCCACTGGTGCAAGCACCTTATTGAAGCCATGGCCGTTGCAATACAAAGCCCCAGATTTTCATATATATGATATATCCCTATCCATTCCCCTTCTCTGGAAATTACAATCATATACATTAGTAACATTACCAACTAACCACTCGGTCCGATATACATTTTTGGAGCCAAGTAGAGCACACGCGCTTCTCGTGGGGTCCATAACAGGCACAAAGCATAATTTCTTTGGAATAAATAGATGCCAAGTGGTAAAATTGAGCAATGCAACTAGGGTTCTCATGCTAATATTATAGAACCCATCACACCTTTGCTATTTTAGTTTATGGTCACGCAAGTGTCTTTTAATATTTTCCGCAAAGCAAAATTAGAGAAGATTGTGCAAGAATAACGGAAAATTGGACTACTAAACAAATCTTTTTTTCCACTCTCATGTTCCATAGTTTGACGATGTGGACTCTACTATAACTTGTAATATTATTTAAAATATGAGAGATATTTTAGTAGAGTTTACATGTTAAATATTACAACATAAAAAAACATAAAAGTAAAAGAGAGTGAATTTAGAAGTTCTCAAATTTTAATTAAAGATAAGAAGTGAGATTTACAACAGCAATTGAGAGTGAACATCAAAATTTAATAATTCGAGGCATCTATATACTTTATAGGAGGTCCGGGTTGCTATAGAAAACATGATTAGTATTAGCATTAGTATTAGTATTAGTATTAGTACTAGGGGGTTGGTGAATATCCACTGAGGCCATGATGTTGGCGGCATCGGGCGGAGGCTGAGCTGGTTTGTGCGCTTGTGGGTGGGTTGGGGAATGTATGGGCGAGTCTCCAGGACTTCCTCCCAATACCCGCGTTGGAGGCTTTTCATCCTTTTTCTTCACTGCGTTTTTATGCCAGTTCTTTAGGGCCTTTGATGTTTGTTCGTCGAATATTGACCTCTTCATCGTCGATCCCATCTGCACCAAATATACATTTATATATATATATACGTCACTTTTGATTATATTTAAATCAAACATAAACTATGCTTTTATAGGGGTATATACATATACACACACATACCTGAGTGACCAGTGCATACAACGGAAGTGTCACATAGCTGCAAACGAATTGGACCACTACCCTGTCCAAATTGTTGTCATGTACAATAGTTGTAAGAAACACACAGATAAAACATAGTTTTTGACTTGTTCCACAGCATCACTAAATCGATTAGTGAAAGTTGTCAGAGTCTCACGTCAATGTTAAGAGGTTCAAAAGAAAAAATAGAAGTTGCTTTATGAAAGACATACCCGAGGGCAACTCTCAAAATTATGAGATTAAAATCCTCATGAAAGCAAGATCTCAACCCAAACTCGTACTGCAGAATTCACAAATCAGACCAGTTGATATATATATATATATATATATATATATGGGCACTAGTATATATATATACAGTATACACACGTTATATTTATGCAAAGAAAATTATATACATATGAAGAGGAAGGAGGCCAGATTGATTCATTACCCATATCCAAAAGAAGTAAGTTATCTCGAATGCGTTCTGGACAAACAAGATTAACAATTAATCAGCTAGCCCTCAGAAAATTATTCTTAAATTTATATGTGCTGGAAAATAGATGGTAACCAGTACCTGAAACAGGACGAAATGGATGAGATGGAGAATCAATTCAGGCCTACTAAACCAAAAATGTCTGTCTGAGACTTGCACCAGCGGTATCCCTTGAACTACAGCGTGTCTTTCTTGGATTTCAAGTGCCATTTGTGTTATAATTCCTTGAAGCTTTGTTCCAACTGCTAAGGTCACCTTCAACCAATACACCACATTATTTATTAGCTCCCTCACAAACTATAATTATATATTAAAACCAGATAGTTCTTTTCCGGAGATGTTTCTTACAACTAGAGGGAGCATGGACAACCAAAACATAGCCTGCCATCCTGATAGGGACCAAAAAAAAAAGAAAATAAAAGAAAAAGAAGATACAATAAGAATTAACTTGTAAAATTTGATATCATGTATACAGGTTTCCAAAATGGAAAAGAGACAGAAGAAGAGATTAACCATGAACGTTCAGGAGCAGAAAGAACACCATCGAAGTCCATAATAGAGGACTGAAGCATCAAGTTTCACGGAAGTTAGAGAAGTCATGACATCAATTTCAAAGAAGAAAGGTACAAACAAGGCCACAAAAGTTATGATGGAACAAAGGTAAGAAGCTTACGTGATTCCGACAACCACCTTAAAGTCATCTTCTAGTGACCTTTTGATATACTTTTGGAAATCAAACTTACTTCCAGGTGCCAAATGAACCTGTTATTAAGAACAGAACATTCTATTCATCATTCCTGAAGAAGACTCATTTAACTGAATATACTGAGATTCTGGTAAAACTATGGAGAAACTCACACTGACAAATCCGTGTCTCATTGTCAAGTAATCAGCCTTGCGAACAGACCTTATGAATTGTCGAAGAAAACATACCTGCAAAATTTAATGTTCAAGAAAACAAGTGATAATGAAGCATGAAACAAAATCTAGTCAGTTGGACAAACTCATGAGATTTCTTACAGAATAGAAGGTGATTGGTGTTTTAGTCCAGAATCTTGTATGATCCTTTACAAAAGATGTCTCGTGGGTAAGCCTGAATCTCGAAGGATCTGTATAGTAACAGAACAACCACTTCAGCACTGTTGCACGATAACTTTTGTGAACTTCTCCAAGGAAACAAAACAAAGAGTAATTCCTGATAATCCAATAAAGTACCATTCATGTATTCTTGATGATGGGCAGTCTCTCGTTCCCAATCTTTCCAACCACGAATCTGCATTAAAGAAACAAATGCAACATAAATTTACAGATCAAGGCCATACAAACCAAAACACTGCCACAAGGATTAAGTTACATCCCCAGCATCAAGTGGAAGGGAATCATCCATTTTGCAGTTTGATAGGAATAGCTGAATGATCACCTTTAATCTTCCAAGCGTCATGGTTATGGCACTGTAAATAACATGAAACAGTGCTAAGAAGAATATGAAGATGTGCAACTGATGTAACCCATTTAGAGATATAAGTGGCACATACCCCTATATCAAAACACAAATCAACATTGGCATCAGTTAATGACCAAGTAAGAAAATTCTTCAGTTGTCAGATAAGACACAGTAAAATATAGACAAAATCTTTGGCTGCTCAGAGTCTACGTCTAGATTCTGATACACTTACCAGTTTGCAGTCGGCACCTACGCTCCCAGCAGCTAAAAATCTACGCTCATACCACAAAAGCTTGCGATGATGTTCATGTTTGCCACCGTTGGTTTCTGGCTCATGCCCTGCTTCATAACTATGATCACTTCCAGTATAAGGGCAGGGCAACATAGTCCCAGCAATCTTCATGGGAATACAAATCCTAGCTATGTAGTTTTGCCCAAAAGTCATAATCAAAGAAATGAAGCCTAGAACCATAAGCTCTGCAGGATAACGATTTAAAGGGAACTTTAGCAGCCAAACTCCAAGTACCTGAATCTAAATATTTATATCTTAGCTTTGTAATGTAGGATATACAAGTTAATAAGAATGGAGCTATTACCTCCTTTCACTTTCTGAAGAGCTTCAAACAAAGCTTTCTTCTTTCTTTCTTGAAACCACTGAAACAGAAACCACGTACTTAAGAAAGTTGGGAAATGTCAAAACCGAAATGCCAAAATAACAGAAATTTCCTTACACAGGGATATTATAAGGGAGAAGAATCATGTAGATAAAGATAATATTATACTTCCTATTTCTCCTTGAGAGTTCCAAATATTACTCTATCGAAGAATCTTGTCAAGAATTTTCCACGGCTTAGATCATTATCTCACAATCATGTGCCGAATTTCGTAATGCCAATTCGGGTTTTTCCATTCAATAATGATGACTAATGTAAGGCCATGTTCGCAACAGCACAATTCCGTGAATCAAATAACATTTTTTCTAGGCAAAAATTGAAAAAGAAGGGAATATATATATATATATATATATCGAATCAGAACATGTATATATAAGATATTTTCTTTGTTATGTTGATGCTTACTTCTCCGACCAAGTGAAGAACTTTCTCAAGAATAATGGAAATCACAATGATGACGGCACAAACAGAAGCCACAGCCCATGTGGGTGTCTGATCAAGCTCCCTAGCCGTACTAGATCCTCCGCCACCCCCCATTTTCAAACTCCAAACCAAGCCCCTGTGAGGTTAAACGACAACCCAGATAATGAAAAACGACAAATCGTCTACCTAGGAACAAAAGCCACATTCATGGTAAATCGTTGATGGTTAAGGTATAAGGGGTCAAAGAAGAAGAAGAAGAAAATTGTGTGGGTGGGTTCTGTACTATTTTCTTCTCGCTTCCTCGTAACGGTAACGAGCCGAGGATGTACAAAGAGGGAACAAGTGGCAGTTGGACATGGAGATGGCCCATGTTTGAGATGTGGAATCTCTCGTTTGCCATTACTCAACTTGTAAACCAGAGTGTTAGTAGGGATTCTTGGCTAAATAAGTCTGAGGCCCAAAAGTGACCACCAAATATATTTAAATCATTAACATAGAAACCGGAAAATGAGCTAAAGCTCCCGCCATTAGCATCAAGGAAGTTGATGTTCAGCAACGGAGTCGAGTTTTCGAAAAAAAAATAAAAGAAATTCGCCGCTGCCGGGGATCGAACCCGGGTCACCCGCGTGACAGGCGGGTATACTCACCACTATACTACAACGACTTGTTGTTAAGGCCGAAAAAGAGATTTTATTTCTAACAAAAGCATGCTGCTGCTGCTAAAAGGGTAAAAATAACCCAAGTGAAAGAAGCTAATCCGGATAAAACAAAAGCATGAGTTAATGCAAGAAACATTCTCGTGAAAAAACCTTTGTTGTACGATGCCCATAAGCTGACCTGACGGGAGATCTATAAACGTTAAATTTGGATAATGTTTAATAACACCAATTGCTAGCCAATATGTGCCCAATTGTGGAGATAAACATATTGTTTTGGATCAGTCAAAAACACGTAAAGCTCCCTCAGAATTAAGCGGAATGGAATCCTTTCAAAAAAATTCAGCTCAAACTGTCTTTACAACCTAATATAGAGGTTCAAAACAGAAGTTGGAAAAATCCATAACTACAAAGTTAGACGATATGTGTCAGAGAACAACTCTGGCTACCTCTCAGTATTTATATCTACGGGAGAAGAGATCAGCTGTCGTTTTAGAAATCAAGGCAATCTAGATGGGAACTGATTCTGTTGATAGTCGCTTGGTACGAACACAGGAAGCTGGCCACCGCTCTGTGATCTTCCCCATTGATATGTAGAACCTCTATCTAGCCCAACAGTCACCGAACTGCTACTCCTTGTCCCTCTGTTGGGTTGTTGTTCATTCACAATGGGTCCACCAAAGAATATAGATTGTCCTGTGTAGAGTAGCTCTGCCCCAGAAACCTGAGAAGGACCAACATCTCTGGCAGATGAGGAGACAAAACGTCCTGCTTCTTGATCCCAAACGACTGATGATCTCATGTTTTCCGCGGTACTCGAGTTGTTCTTTTTTGCCGGAAGTTGCGAGACATTCTCATTCCCTTTGCTTTGTTTTTCTGGATGCGGGGAATGATCCGTCAATGAGTGATAATTGGGGTTACGGTGATCTCTGTTTGAAAAAAATTTCTGAACTGGCGGGGCAGGGGAGAAGTTAGCAACATGAGGACTGCTTAAACTACTAACACTATGATGACATGTTTCACTATCTTCCCGGCTAGCACGACTTGGAGGGTACGAGCTCCTAGAAGGGGATAACTTGGATGTCCCTGCTTTAGCATTTCTATTCTGGAAGCCCTGATCAGTACTGACTGGACTGCTCTTTCCGCTGAAGCTGCTGTTGGATAAATAATCAGCATGGTATGCATGATGCTGAGAGCTAATTGGACGAAGCACAGATGATGATGCTCTAGCCTTCTCGGCCGCTTTAATTGCCTCACCGGAGTCCAGTTTTGCAAGCTTCCATGCACTTATACGCGGTACACGTTGGGGTATCTTTTTCCCCTTATCTGGCCGTGGTATTGCATCTGGATCCACAGTAGAGGGTAGACGTCCAGGTTCCAAATGTGGAATTATTTCGTCCTACAAGAATATGGGATCCAAAAATGATCAAATGTAAATCCATATACTCTTCCCACGATGACAAATAAGTTATTAGAACACTGGAAGAAGCCTATTTATCCTCTCCTACTTTTTTCCTTTTTCAAGGTTATGCTTATGAAAAGCCCATAACTTATGTTTTCAAGGTTATGTTGATGAAAACCATAAATTACGTTTTCTGAAGATTTCCATGCAATAGGATAATAAGCATCCCCATGCATGCACATAAAACATTACTGCTTATTTTTGAGAGACTTTAAATGGTAGTTACGGCAATGAACTATTATGTTAAAAGAAATCACTCTCGAAGAGACTTTAAATGGTAGTTATGGCAATGTACTATTATGTTAAAAGAAATCACTCTAGATTATATGGCTACGGAATACATACAGGAGGTAGTACCTGGTGGTCCATAAAGATTCTTGGAGGGGTACACCAAGCACCTTTATATTGCAAACTCATTCCAAGTGAGCTTCTCCCACTTATTGCTGTCACAGCTGAACTAGTAGGTGAAGATGGCAGACTTTGATGATCACCCCCATCTACAGATGGTCCAGGGGGTTCGCTTTGTGCTCTCATGGCGACAACATACTCATATGTTGTGATACCCTGGAGACTAGAATATATTAGGATAAACGTTAACTAGATAAATGGAGACAGAGAGGAGGGAGTAACAAGTCTAAGGAACATACCTTTCGAATCAAAATCATGTGGAAGAAGAACAGTTCCCCTAAAGGCACGATAGCCAGAAATGAAATAACAGTACATAGGCCCTGGATTCATTATAACAGGAATACTGTCACCACCACCAAACATATTTCTAAATTCCGTGGAAAAAGTGAAAATGAAATGAAATGAAATAAAAAGGAAACAGGATACGAAGTTTAATCAAATTATGAAAAGGGAAAAGCACAAGGCAGTAAACCCACCACCACAATTGCAAAGGGAACCTGAGAGAATCCAACCCCAAGTTTTTCAGCTATCTGATGATTCATACTCTTTTTATCAACAAAGCAACGAATGAAAACAGCAATACCAACTCCACATTCGACAATAAGCTGACAAAAGATGGACAAAGGACAGACTAAGCTTAGTCTAATTTCGGGCAATAAAAATAGACTAAAAGCACAATCTGTGTGAACTAAAGTCCAAAGTTTACCCAAGCAAGGCTTGCTGCCATGAGGCATACGAATGTAATATAGTTTTTCCTCCCCACACAATTGTTCAACCACTGCACCAATAAGAGTAGATAACTTAATCATTCCTGGTATAACCAACCAAGACGCTGTTTTAGAACTCAAAGAGACAAGTTACAATTAGGTAAATAGAGCAACACCACAAGCACAAACTAAATAGGTATACTAATCAACTAGGCAGGAAGAGAGCATACATAGAAGACAAAAGACACAAGAGAGGCTTGATATAAACTATCATATGCTGTAAGTTTACAATACATGAGGCCAGAAAGGGCTGCAACTTTTATAACTCTTTCTACTTACCCGGCAATGATGATCAAACCCGTCAACACATTTATCGCAACTTCTACAATGTTTGCTGAATTTACGTACCTACATAAGAGCATAATCAACATTAATTGACCCTGAAAATGAACTTTATTCATAATGCTATGGTGTATATAATTTTTAACTATTGCAATATGCTCTTCAATGTTGCAATTTCATTAACTCCTCTGTTTCTCTCTAATTTATTCCTTCTGTGTGAATCTTGTTAGTGTGCTTATCTCTTTAAATAGAAATTTTTTAAAAAAAAAAAAAAAGAAGAAGAAAAAAAGAAAAACAGATTGCCCTCAATTAGAACAAAGAATAATTTAACCCAAGAAAAAACATTACTAGTGAAGTACTGTACCTCAGCATTGCACAATGTGCAGAACAAAGCATCCTCTCCAGATTGTTGTTGAAGAATATCATCTTTTCGGCAATCTTCTAATACAATACAACCACAAAAGAAACCTCCAAATTTTGCACAACATGATGAACTATGCCTACTATACCTTCCTCCATTATTTAGTTCCATTTTGCTGGGGTCTTCAACAGAGGACGCATTCCCTATAGCAAAACAAATATCTCAAAGTTATGCAGTGAAATCACAAAAAATAGAAATTAACGTCTTTCTCACTTTAATAAAGTGCATGGATTAAAATTACTCTGGGCGGTTCAGCAAATCCAGTTAAAAATTTACGTATGGAAAGACTCATAGGAGATTAAAATAAAGTCAGAAACAATGGTGTTCATCATAATGCAGTTACAGGTTCTATAACCTTGCTCTTTAGGTGTCATGGAGATGACTCAGATGTCTATTTTCTACAATGTCCATAAGCCAATAAACCTTCTTCCAACATATACTTGTGTATATATAAAATAAATAAAAAAAAAAAAGAACTAACCAGGCATATCTAAGTCATTGTGTGATTTATAGGTAGACATCTTGTCGGCTTCAAGCAGGATACCAGGATCAGCGGGATCAATGGCTGTGCATCTAACATAAAGAATGAAAACAGCCAGTGCCTGACGATCAAGAATGCAATAAGATTATGGTAACAAGCCAAGTACTTAGTAATGAATGTTAGAGTGAACCGGAAAGCATTAGGGAAAAAAAATGATGTAAAAAAGGATGATATTTGCTTACCAGTACAGAATAAACACCAATAGCCGCATATTCATAAAGATTATTCCCAAGAAATGGAGCAAAGAAGGCATAATATGCCACAGATAGCAAGAAGAAAACTGTTATAGCCACAACCTGGGCACAAAAAAAGAACGAGGTTGAACATGTTACTAATCAAACGGGAGAACACCCTACAGAATACCAAAGCTTCGATTCATGATGACAAATATCGATGATGGAGATTCAATCCATAGAATTATTGATTCAATGCCAGCATCATCCTAGTCGCACCAGCATTGGCAGAACAAATAACAGAACACCCCTATCAGCACTCATTACCTCCGCCATTCGATTACGGTTCATTTCATGTTTGAAAATGCTAAACAAAATCAGAATTACATATTCTCGGTAACCGAAGTGAAGGGAAAAATAAAAAACACTGATCGAACTCGAGCCCATTTTTGCTAAAAACCCAAAAACTCCGCAATCAAGAAAATCCCAAAAGAACATTGTGTCCAGACAACATGGTACATAGATCAGAACCAAACTACGGACCAAATAGACGAAGGTTAGCACTTAGCAATGACATTAAACGAATGCGAATAAAACAAATAAATAAATAAAAACCCTAATAAGAACAACATTTAGAAATAGTTAAGAGAAACAACCAACCTGGAAAGTGTGAGCAGGGAGTTCCCATCCATGACGACGAGCCATGACCGAGAACCAACTCTAAACTGGTTAACGGTCAACACCATCTAACAAAAAAGACCGTCCAAACCAGTTCGAGCCAACCCGGAATGAAAAATCCAACTCGAAATATCTCTCAGCAACTGGTTTAGAACTGACACTAAAATCCAAGGCCAATGTAAACCCAGATGGGAAAGCCCATCTCGAGACGGTTTTCGAATGTTCTAGGGTTTAAACTGTAAGAGAGATGGAATGGCACAATAGCAATGGAGCTTGGGAAGAACTAAGAAGAAGAAGACGAAGAAGAAGAAGAAGAAGAAGGAGGAAAGTGCATAGACTATGTGTGTTGAGAGTTTGAGAAGTGTGCGGTGTCTATGGTAAAACTAAACGACACTCTCTCTGTTAGTTACTCTCAATATGCCGGCGACCCCTCCCTTCATTTTGCTGACCCCAAAGTAAACCAATCTTTTCTTTCTTTCTTTCTTTCTTTTTTTTTTTTAAAAAAAAAAATTTAAAATTACAACTCTTCATTTTCATTTTCATTTTCATTTTCATGGGGGTCAATAATCAATAATTAATACGCAATATTCTCCGGGCCAGTAAGAATCACATAATATTCTGGTTAAAGAGAGAGAGAGAGAGATTTTATTTTTGGGTGGACCCCACCCATGCCTTTCTTAACCTGTCACGAGATATCATGACCGTCCATCAAAATCCATCACGTTATCTGATAGGATAATTCCGGTGATTTAGACCTTTTATGAATTTCTTTCCACTTTTCATCTTTTCTAAATCTTTCCGTTAACTGACTGGTCAAATATCAGGGTATGGCCCACGTATCCAAGTGCCAAAACTAATGGTATCCGCATTAACAACATAATATTTTAAACTAATTGTTTCCCTTCATTTCAAGTTTCCTAATATTTTTTTCTTTTTTTCAACTATCTAAGAAGTATCCCCTTAGCTTTTTTTTTTTTTTCTCTTTTTATAGAATAAAAATTTCCCTATATAAAAGAATAATCATCCAATTAAATTTCTTTGCATTGTTTTATTAAGATTTGACATGGAATATTTGAAAACTACACAATTTGCATTAGCAATATGGTCATTTTTATAAGGACATTAATTCCAATTTTGACAAATGGGAAAAAAATTAACACACTTAGAATTCTTTAATTCTTTCGTCAAAAAAAAAAAAAAAAGAATTCTTTAAATCTCACCAAATAAATTATGGAGAAAATGTTATAAAGTATTCCAATAAAATATTTCGTATGGAGATTAGATGTGCGGTGAATTTGTTAAAATTCTAATAAATATTAAAACTATATACGCAGTTTGACTTGCCGAAGATGCTTGGCCTAAACGCTACTCTAATAATTGTAGGTTACTATTTTTTCCAACTTGTGGCTTGATTTTTGTCTAAAAGCATGTGTTGGTTTATCGCTAACGCTTTAGTGATAAATTTTATAATGTTAGGGGGAACGTGGACCCTTCATTTATCATAACATTGAGGTGTTTTCTCAATTAGATTAGTGATTTTTGATTGTTTATACCTTCTTTCTTTCTTTCCTTCTAAACCTTCCTTGCAGGAAGTAGCCAGAAGCCAGAGACAACCTTATGTTGTGGCATTTTTTTATATTATAATCCAATTATTATTATTATTATTTTTTGTATTAAAGTGACACCCATTATGTGTTTGGCATGTTGCGCTTTTCTTTTTAATATCCTAGTGAATTCCTCAACTTCCAGTTTGGCATTTTAATAATGAGAAAGATACTACTTCACAGCACAAAGACAAAATTAAGTGCTGAGAAATGAGAACTAGTACTTCTGAAAAACTTTTTTTTTTTTTTTTAAAAGTCCCAATAATCTAAAGTATTTTCGCATTTGGATCATGATTTTTTGGGCTCTAAGCCTCAACTCAATTATGTGGGTGTGTTGAGTTGGATTCGACATTCGAAGCAACAATATCTAAGACAGAGAGATTCAAGTTCAAATATGATGGCCTCTTAACACCAACAACACCACTAACAAAAAGTACCTACTTTATAACTTATAACATCCGAGGCTAAAATATGTCTAAAATGGCACACTAGCAAGCCAAGACATTACTTACAAAGATTAAAATTATAGTGGCACAAGGAAAACAAATCCAGCTATGCAACTAATTTAATATCTAAAACAGCAAACCAAGTTGATGAAAAGCCGTTGTGTTGTTTGAAACTTTCAGGGCTTAACAAAGGAGAAATCCATGCTATGAGGCTCTCGATTTCCTTGATGAGGTTGTTCTTGTGGTTGTGATGATCTTGAGGCACGCCTCTCATGCATCGAATTCTCGATATCGGAGAGATCGGTTTCGGATTGGTAAGACCTTGGAGAATTGACCACACTTTCAATGTCGGATTGAGGAGTAGTACTAGACCTGTGTTTATGGTTGTGGAGCAAATGCAGGGGCGACGTGCCCTGGCTTGGGGTGTTCTCACCGCTCATGAATAATCCAGAAGAAGAAGAAGCGTTCATATCAACCGAAGTCTTCCTCTGTTTCTTTCTTGCCATAGCGGACTTTTGCCATTTCTTTAGTGCTTTTGCCGTTTGCTCTTCAAAGATTGCTTTCTTCATGTGAGATCCCATCTTCATATACACACACACGCACACGCACACACAATGTTTATAAGAATAAAGCACTTAACATAATAAAAATGAACATATATGAATATAGAAAGTTCAAGTCATAGAATCTCTACTTGTGTTATTAATGCATAGAGCGGGAATGTAATGTAACTGCATAGGATTTGTAGGGCTATCCCCACAAAAACCCTTATCAGAATTGCTGGTAAGTTTTCGTGGAAGCACGATTTGAGCCCGAATTCGTACTGCATTTTTATTCATTTTATTAGGAACAAGTTTAATTGCAAGTATGATAATTGACATGGTTCTAACTTAAAAAGTACAAGATTAATTATTTACCCATGTCCATAGGAAATATGCCAGTTGAAACGCATTCTGTTGAGTAAGTAAAAAAAAGTTAATTAGTAAATCTACGCATTAATTTGTTGAGTAAGTAAAAAAAAGTTAATTAGTAAATCTACGCATTAATTTGTTTAGTCCAATATTTTTCTTTGATTTAGTTAATTTAAATAATTAAATTAAACATTTGACCTGGAATAAAGTGAAATGGATCAAGAGGAGAATCCATTCAGGGCGATTAAACCAGAAATACTTGTTGCTGGGCTCTACTATAGGAGCTCCTTTCACAACAGTTGTTCGGTCTTGGATTTCTTGAGCCATCTCCATCATTATAAGTTCCAGCTTCGCGCCCACTAAGAGAATAATCTGCATAAAATAAAATTACGTATAAATTTAAACCCTTTATTTGGACACCATTTATCCAGAATCATTCCCATTATAATTTATAATTGTTGTAAAGATTATTAGGTAATACTAGTTTATAAATTTTTTAGCTTACAACGAGTGGCGCAAATGATAACCAGGTGAGCGTGTACCATTCTGCACAAGTAAACAACACATCAAGTATATATATATATATACACATTGTATATTTGACTATATATAAATGGATAACAGAGATGGAGTTTACTGTAAACATTTAGAAGTAAGAAGATGACGGCAGAGATCCATAAGGGTATGCTGCAAAATCAAGTAATGTATATGTTGTTAGTATATAAAGTTTAGCTAGCTACGACAAAATATTATGAACAGTACCAACGACCATCTTGAATTGTGATAAAGCATAGAAAGATTAACCGCCATAATTATAAATTCACTCATTTAATTTCCAAGAACTTAACAGTCAAAAAGGCATGAAAGTTTTAAGAGAGACCTAATACCAACGACCATCTTGAAATCATCTTCCATTGATCTCTTTATATACTTGCAGAAGTCAAATTTGCTATTTGGAGCAAAATGCGCCTGCCTTTGTCAGAGGATATCGTATAATGCTTGGTTAAATTTTGTCAGAATTACCGAATTAAATAAAAGTAAATTATTTGTAACAAGTTGTGTCATGAAAAAGAGTACTTACATTTATAAAACCATGACGCATTGTCATATAGTCCACTTTCGTTACCGAATTAAAAAATTGTCTGACAAATGCCACCTGTAAAATTTCCAAAACTAGCTTTATATATAAATAAAGGAAAACGACAACTTTCTTAGTTAAGGAATAAAAGAAAATGTTATTTCTGACTCACAATCCATCTAATTCCGGGTGTTCTGGAAAGACCAGAGTGACGTCTCACAAAGGAAGTTTGACGAGTAAACCTGAATCTCTCAGGATCTGGGAACAAAACATTTGGCCCATTACTAACTTAATGAGTCGTGACCAAAGTATTGGGCTTGGTTAACAAGTGATTTAGTCATCAACATGACTAGTTTTGTACCAGTTTCTTTAGTGAAAACTGCAAACCTTGCTACATATGAATTTTAGTTTCATCTCCCAAAACTGCTACTCAGCCTAATCACTGAATGATTATTTAGTTGCAAATTAGACTGAGTGATATTTTGGTGTTGGTCTTTTTATTTTAACCGTATTTTGAAGGGGGGAAAAAAAAAAGCTATTTAACTAATTAGCCCATGCCATGTCGTGTATGAAGAAAAAAAAAAGTTAAAAAACAAAAAGAGCCTTAAGAAACAAGAATACCATTGGTAAACTGATATTCCAAGGACGATGTTTCCGATTCCCAAACCTTCCATTTCTTCATCTGTTCAATAGTTACAGCCACATTTATCTGATTAAATAATATGATTATTTTATATACATACATATGGAACTTAGTTGTCTTTGACACCAAAAACTAAGCGGACGCGGTCAAAGTACCCAAAAAAATCACCTAAAAAGCAGGCACATTAATCATATAATTAAAATGAGCTACGTACTCCCTTTTTTTTTTATAAAGGGAGAACTATTACCTTTTAATTTTTAATAACTCATAAATTAGAATATTATTAATTTAATAGAATTGAAAAATTCCAGGGATTTGAGATCGTTTTGAACTAAACTTACTTTGGCTTTTCCCAAGACGATGGTAATAACGCTATAGAGAACATGAAACACTGCAAGGACGAAGATGAATATATGCAACTGGTGCACTCCTGTATAGGTAATCAATGGAACTTTGCCCTAATTTCCACAAAAACAAATTGGAGGACCACATCAATTACCATCTCATAATGCAAATAAAAACTATATATTAAAAATAAATAAATAAATATATATAATAAATTATCATAATCTGATAAACATATACATATGTAATATATCTTAGTTACATATTTGGTGCAGTAGTCATCTTTGCTGGCCGCTGATGCCAAGGCTCTGCGCCATATAATTTCCTCCTCTTGTTCAGCATAGATATAAGAAAGCAACTTTCTCCTGTCATTATTGTCATCACCGCCACCAGTGTTGACTTTGTTCTTTGGTAACTTGCATGGAAGCATAACATCTCCAAACCTTTTTGGGATGCATATTTTGGCAACATATGTTGTCCCCACGGTCAGTAGCAGAGATATAAACCCCAGTAGCATTAGCTCTGTCCTTGCAAAAATATTAGTACTACTAATTAAATTATATAGACATATTTTTAACAATATTCAACATAGACATATTTTTAACAATATTCAACATAGTACTATATAATATAATAACAAAATATGATCACCAGCTTTAATTTTCTCCAGGGCTTCGGTCATGGCC
This sequence comes from Trema orientale, assembly GCA_002914845.1. NCBI lineage: Eukaryota > Viridiplantae > Streptophyta > Magnoliopsida > Rosales > Cannabaceae > Trema > Trema orientale. Next base: position 849,512 of record JXTC01000083.1, on the reverse strand, counting down.
TTCTTATGTCGCTTCTGGAACAACTGTACAATAATACAAAAAACAGGAGGTAATTTACTACGATGATTACTTTTAGGAACAAAAAAAAAAAAAAGAAAAAAGAGGGCGCAGTACTATACTATGAGATATACCTTTCCGAGAGAATGAATTGCATGTTCTATGAGTACAGATATGATAACAAAAACTGCACAAACAAGAGCAACAGCCCATGTGGGTGTCTCTTTAAGAGTCCTTTCTCCCGGAGCACCAGCTGCCATGCCTTAGCTATATAATGCTTAATATAATTAAGATTTTAAAACGGTTAATCAGTTAGTACTGATCATCAAATTAAACCAGTGCTAATTGAAAGTTGGCTTTTGATTTTCTAAGGCAGTCAGGGGAATAACTAGGCTTATTATAAGCAGTGGAAGAAGGGATGAACATAAATAATATAGGATCAATAGCGCGTTTGCAGTAGTTTTGTTTTGGCGAATCAATTTTATTTGAGGTTCACTTTTGTTTTAGCTTTGTTTTCTCACTACACGCTACGAGGTAATTGTCTTATAATTGATGTCTTTTCTGTAATGGGGCCGAAATGCATGGTCGGTATTCGGTGTACTAGGACTAAGTAGTGTTGAGGTTTGTAAAACTGAGAGATCATTTCAATATGTGTAGTGTATATATTAAAAATCAGGCCGGCTATTGCAGCCAAAGGAAGAGAATGACATCCAACAAACACACATCAATAATACTTGGAACTTTTTTTGCCAAGTTATTTATACAATAATACTTTAGCATTCAACTTTAATTGTTACCTGATTTATTTTATTTAGGATCATCAATAACATAGATTTCAACCGATAACGTACGCCAAACTGTGGAGAAGGTTTAGAACTTAGTGTTGGGTTTGATTGGTTTAGGATACACAGATCGATTAAAGAGTTGTTCATTAAACCTATCTCTTTGTTGGTTTTTTTATCAGGATATAGCTCATTGCTCGTTTCAGTTAAATTATAACTGGGTTTATGGCACAAATGATCCATGAATTATCCAACTTGTAATAATTTGATCATCAAAGCTTTAATTGTGGTAATTAAGTTATTGAACTTTCCGATTTGAAATAATTTGATTCATGTACTGTCTAAATTGCAACTTGCTATTAAATTTCTAGTTAAAAATACACGTGAGAAACACATTGTAGAATCTGAAAGTGTATTCAAAGAAAAATATGTATAATTTACATTTTTTAGGATTTTGAAACTGCAAATATAGAGAAAAATTTTCAGTAATTGATCATTTTTATACTTGAAATTTCCGAATTACCTTTCAAATATACTTTTAGATGCCACCACGTACTTCTCATATGTATTTTTGGTAAAAAATTTAACAACAAATTCCAATTTAGATAGTTCATCAGCTAAATTACTACAAATCAAAAAATTTAGGGGTTAATTATTTACAATTGAAACTTTGAGGACTAAAATTGCAATAGATTGAATAGTTCAAGGAACATTCGTGCCATTGATTAACCCTTTATAATTTATATTTTATAGTACTCTCGCTTAATTGTTCATTTTTCTAGTCACGGATTCTTTATATTTTATGACTCAAAATATACACATAATCCTGAAGTAGTATACATTCACGTAATGCATTTTAATATAGATCAGTTTTAATTGAACACTCATGATCTATATTGGGTATATGCATGCTTGAGAAATTGCTAAATCATGTCATGATCAAAAGTAGATATCTGAAAGTGATGTGTTTTGTTTGGCTAAAGCCTGTATGAAGTATTACTCGTTAGTGACTTAGTTATAACAAATAGCATTATGTTTGCACATCATATTGACATCACCTTGTGACACTTAAAAGGAATTTAAAAAGCTCTTGCCCTTTAGTTTTTTTTTTTTTTTTTGTCCTCTCTTTAGGGGGGACTGGGAAGTGGGAGTGTTCTGTACAATATTTCTCAACACTTCATAGAGAAATAAGAGCTTTTTTGTTTTTTCCTCATAGGCCATTGAGAATTTCTTTTATAAAAAAGGAACTAGTATACATTTGGTTTTTTTTTTTTTAAATAATAAAGGTATATACAATGTGTGTTTATTTGTTGGAGAGTTGATATCCATGTCCTAGGGAAAAATATGGAATGAGCTTATGGGTTTAATAGCTAGAGGGAATCCAATGTTTAGGCGAGATACCATAAGAAGCGGCTGTTGTCTTATTATTCTATCCATTTTGACAGACTATTCGATGTGTAGACCTGCCAAGTGAGAATACGGGGTTGGTTATATCATTTTATTGGGAGTGCTAAACAAAATACAACAACTAATTTTATGCTCCAATAATGACCACTTTTTGGGTATATAAATTTATGTAATCAACTTCATAAAAATTTTAAAAATTTGTAAATTTGAATCTTAGTAATGAACTTTCAACAGCGAAAAATGATAGAGTAATTAAAAACAAATACAGTTAAAATTAATAATTGATTTTCCAACACCCCAAAAAAAAAAAATAGTAGAGTTGATTCTGATTTTTGGAGAACATGAGAGACCAGCAGCAATGGGGGCTACCAGGCCCATTTATGAGAAGTACAAGAATCTGGGCCGGTCCATTACCCGTTGTGTAGCGGAGTACAACAAGGCTTGGAGACCACAGCTAATCTCATATAAGATACGGTATAATGCCGCCACGTTGCACCAAAACTGTGACACATGTGAATTATAAATATAAGACCAATTATAATTATAATTGGTTATAAATATAATCGTACGGCATCATTGGCGATAACCCATTATAAATGATGTACTGGCAACACACACTATCATTCTTAATTTAGTATTACTGTGAAATTATTTTTCCAAAATAAAAATTGATCAAATTAAATGAAACGAAGCTTAGATATTATCGCCATTTCATTTGTTTTTCTCCTCCCACACCCAACTCAACCGTCTTGGCTCCTGCCACTCTCTCTCTCTCTCTCTCTCTCTCTCTCTCTCACTCAAACAGTCTCTCTCCCTTTCTCTCTCTCTCTGAATCTAATCTAATCGTGAAGGCGCAAACCATGACTGCAGTTTCGAACTCGTTGATTATAACAAAGAATACTCAAGGACTCCACTTCTCTTCCGGTACTACTATCTAATATTCACTCTTTTATTTCTTCCTTTTTCTTTATGTTTTTTGTTTTTTTTTCTTTAAAACTTTTTGGGTGATAATTAGATTAGTTTATTCCTTGCGTTTTTCTGTGGATTCCATAATGGGCTTTTTCTGCGTGAATTCTTATGCTACTTGGCTCAAACTTATTCTAAGATCAACTCGGGAAGAAAAATAATAACAACAATAATAGAAGTAATTTCGGTATATAATTCTATTATGTATTTTGGAGTTACGCTGCACATTTCCGATTGTGGTCATATCATATGCTAAAAAATTTGTGGAATTGGGGTTAGGGATGGAATATAACATACATATATGTAAGAATGGGGGTGCCATATATTTGGGGCACTGCATTATTAGGGGATTTCATCTAAGCGTTTTGGGTGTTTTAAAAATGTTTAGTATTATTGCTGTAATTGGTTTTGGAATTGGCAATGGCAATGGCAGGTTCCCCTCTGAAGCGATCCAACCAATATTTGGGGACTGCGAAGTTGTCATTCAATTCCAGTCGTACTGAGAAGTCTCAACTCTCTATCTCCAGAAAGTCAATCTCAGTTCAAGCTGCCTATAGGTATCTATCTCTCCTTACTTTTCTGCGTTTATTATGGTCTGCTGTCATCACTTGTTAATCGCCCACCTGGGGTTTCCCGTTTTGGGTTCCTGCCGTACGGCACAGTTTGTTTACTTTGTAGAACTTAAGCTGCTCTATCGGTTCTGCTTTTAACTATGTTTAATTGCCTGGAAGACTTCATATAAGATATGGCCAATTTTAAGCTGTTTATGTGTATTTAGAGTTATTTTTCCTGCTTATAAACTTAAAATAGAATAATGGTTCATGTACTAAAGATTCCGTGAAGCCGCTCAATAGCATGTTTTCATGTGAATCATTGCTCTCAATGGTAAAAGAGGTCTCAAAAAAAATTTCGTTCTCCAGATTTCATTTGACTCATGGAAGTGTCTAGGTTTTATATTTCTTTGATTATGAATTGCCCCCGTGTACTTTTTGCCCCTTTTTGATTCACAGATATGTTTTTACATGGGGTTGTTAGGCTATATACTTGCTTTGAAGGAAATGCTGATGCCAGTCTCGTATTTGTTTAATTACAGTGATGGTGGCAGGCCAAGTAGTGCAAGCATCTTTATTGGCGGCTTTGTTTTGGGAGGAATTATAGTTGGCACACTGGGTTGTGTATATGCACCTCAGGTGGTTCCCGTTAACTATAGTGCTTATTAGAAATGCATAGAAACAATATACTATGTAGTGTGAAGAGTCAAACATTTTTATTTATAACCTGAGCAATATTTATCGACTATATGTCATTGTAAGTTTTATACTTTCAGCTTTGTAGTTATTTAGCAGTTGGTCTCTGCAGAATTTTCATATGTTGCAGATTTTTGGACATTGGGTTACTTCTTTTCTATGACCATGTGCAGCTAAGGAGTTTAGATATTTATCTTCCTGATACTTCTTTTCCTATATAATTAACAGATCAGCAAAGCACTGACTGGAACTGACCGAAAGGATTTAATGAGGAAACTGCCCAAATTCATCTATGATGAAGAAAAGGCTTTGGAGGTGAGAAGTTGTTCTTTACTCTGTTTCTTGAATGCACTGAAGTGACATTTTCTTTTTCAATTCTTAAATGTGCAACCTTTCCTGCCCTTTTCCCCCATATTTGTATTCCTAGCTGCTTTCATTACTTTGTTGGAATTATGGCTTGGGTTTTTAAGACATTCTTGTTATGTGTTTATGGTTTTGGCGATTGGTTTGTTTGTTCATGGTTTTTATACATTTCCTCAGAGGCCTTTTCACTGCCAAATCATTGAGTTGTACTTCAAAAAATTTTGAATTATGATATAGTTAGCTGTTATATTTTTGAACCCCAAATCAAGAGGGTTCCCTTTTTTTTTTTTTTTTTAAGTTTATATTCCATTGTCCTTTGTATGGTACTCATGTAAAATAATCACCCATAGCCGTATGTGCTGAAATTTTAGTATGATTTTTGCATGACCAAACTTACGTGAAACAATATTTTGTGCAATTTTTGCTTTTCAGAAAACTCGAAAAGTGTTGGCTGAGAAGATTGCACAGCTTAACTCCGCCATAGATGATGTTTCTGCTCAGCTCCGATCAGAAGATGGCCCTAATGGAGTAGCTGTGAGCTCAGATGAAATTGAAGCCACCATATAAGATTACTGTCAGTTGCAATATGGTATCAGTTCCAGATGAAATAATATTTGAATTCTTGAAATGTTCTGTGTCTTCATGAATCAATATAGATTTTCCTTTCTGAGTATCGGCTCCTAGCTTGGATATTATATAGATTTTTGCATCGTCTGAACGTTTGATTCCAGAATGCTAATATTTGAACAGTGTACTCACTTTTCTTGCTATTTTCTTTTGTGCATATTACGAAATTGCTTCAATTTAGACTTGCGCTGAATGAGTGGGAGATGCATTTTGCTCTTGCTGCCACAAAATGAAATATTGCTGTTTCTTTCTTTAAATTTCGTGTAATAGGTTGAAAATTGAAATGATGAGAATAATGAGTTAATCTGATAAGAAAACTCGGCTTTTAAGCACAAATTGGTGATTTCCTTTCGTGAGTTTGATAACAACTAGCCAACTGGCGCTTTTTTCCTTCCTTCCCCTCTTTTTGGCTGGATTAGGTTTTAGCTCGAAAATGGTCAGGAGCTTGCCTCTCAAGCGAGCAACTATAGCTTCCGCAAAATAACCGCGAGATGATACTTTTGGTTGCTGTGAAGGAAGATTCTCGTAACAATTTCTTTGTTTGTTCTCGTATTGCACCGTGTCATTACAATGTACGTTGCCGAGTTAGTTTTCAAGTAGTGATTAATTAAATTTGTGACTATTGTTATTAACTGAAGTCGCAAGACACACAACTGAAATTGATTTTTCAATTAGATCTGGCTTTCAAAGCTTGCTTTCCTGTCCAGCAAAATCACAGAAATATTCTCCTTAAACCAAAGCATTTTCCACCATCCACCATGATTTGTTGTCAGCCAGAAATCATCAACAAAAAAATCTAATTTGGATGGTTTAACTTAAAGGAGTTTTCTTTCTAGCTCAATTTACTTCTGCAAGTTGGACGATTGGACGCGTACATTTTGACACAGTTGAAGCAACACACTAACATATGAACCACAATTCTTGCCACTGTGAACTTTTGTCGCTAAGGGGGGGAAAAAAAATTAAGGGTATTATAGGAAAATAAAAAAGAGGCTGAATGAGTTGCGGTTCATAATTTTTTCAAAGTTTCTTACTCTAATATGACCCTTATCTTATAAATCTTTCTTGGTCCATTGCCACCACACATTCGTACAAGACATCGTGACCATAATTTGGAGTAGAAATAAAAATACAAACAACCAAGGGAAAGCTCAGAATAACTATAAAAACGAATTAGACTTCTCATAGAAAGAGGGTGCTAGTGATCTTAGCTCTAGTTTTGCAGCCATGGCGTCCCACGCAGCTCTTGCTTCTTCAAGAATCCCAGCCAACACTAGGCTTCCCTCCAAGCCCTCCCACTCTTTCCCCACTCAATGTTTCTCTAAGGTATTCTCTTTTCCTCCGGTGAACAAGATCCATTGTGTAACAATAAGCGAAGTTGTTTCTATATATTGACATGTTGATATGTCATATTATGTATGATCTTTCAAAATCTGTTTGGCACTGCAGAAACTAGAAGTAGCTGAATTTTCTGGGCTAAGATCCAGTTCATGCGTGACCTTTGCCAAGAATACGAGAGAGGCCTCCTTCTTTGATGTCGTGGCTGCTCAGCTTACTCCCGTGGTCTGTCTCGGTCTCACCATCTCTTTCTCAATTTCTCTGTAGATTTTGTTGTTGACGTATAGCCGTATAGGTATTCATGTGAGAGGTGTCTGTGTATATAGATTAATATTTCCTTTTCCTTGCTTTTGCATCGTAAAACTGATGTGTTAACATAATCTGAGCATATTTTAATGCTTGGTTAGACCACTCACCATTGAGCTCGATATCTTTTGCATGTATTGTTTAACGAGTCAATATTAAAGAGATATGTTTCTGAAAACGTTTTGTAATGGGCTTTGATAATATGTTACGAAACATCCAACAAACTAAAAATGCTTTTTATTGGTCTCATAACAAAGTCTAATATGGATGTTCACATATCTCGGTTTCAGACTTCTGGATCAGCTCCTGTTAAAGGACAAACCGTGGCCAAATTGAAGGTGGCCATCAATGGATTTGGACGCATTGGTAGGAACTTTCTCCGGTGCTGGCATGGTCGCAAAGACTCACCCCTCGATGTTATTGTCGTCAACGACAGCGGTGGTGTCAGGAATGTGAGTGAGCCAATAAACTAATCAAAGAATTGTCTTCACTTTTTCCTTCACCCCCCCCCCCCCAAACAAACAGAATCAACTTAGTAGTAGTAATGATAAAGTCAATTTAGTCTGATTGGATACTATCGAACGTAATAAAATAGGCCTCACACTTGCTGAAATACGATTCAATGCTTGGTACCTTCAAAGCTGATGTGAAAATTGTGGACGACACCACCATAAGCGTCGATGGTAAGCCCATTAAGGTCGTCTCCAACAGAGACCCACTCAAGCTTCCATGGGCTGAGCTTGGCATTGACATTGTTATCGAGGTAAATACTCAAAGATCAAATGGTTTCACACTATGTCGTTCAAAAATAGTACATAGTGTTCAGTGTTTAGTGTTAGGTGACAAGAAAGCATTATATAACATAACTGGAGAATTTGAACGTAACCACAGGGAACAGGTGTGTTTGTTGATGGACCAGGAGCTGGGAAACACATTCAAGCGGGTGCAAAGAAGGTTATCATCACCGCACCAGCCAAAGGTGCCGACATTCCAACTTACGTTCTTGGGGTAAATGAACAAGACTACTCCCACGAGGTTTCCAACATAGTCAGGTCAGTACTAAAATCTTCTTTTATGTCTGCAAAATAACAAGATGTACAATCAGCGCCCTGTTTTAGCAGAATTTTTTCCGATTATATGATCAACATTTCGTATTTGTAATGCACCTTTTAATGTTCGTTTAAAATTCGAATGTTTTTTGTTTTTTCGGCAGCAATGCTTCTTGCACCACAAACTGTCTAGCTCCCTTTGTGAAGGTCTTGGATGAGGAATTTGGTAAGCACTCACCCCAGTCATTTTGTTTCGTGGTATAAATTCAGAAAATTATAATTCAGCGCAACATATCCCATGACCGCAAACTTAAAAAGAAAGAAGAAACTTCTTTCTCGTGTGGATCCAACATTTTGATACGAGAAAATACAATGGTGATCATCAGTCTTTATTCAACCGCAGGCATTGTCAAGGGAACCATGACAACCACTCACTCCTACACAGGAGACCAGGTGACAAATTCAATTATCCATTAATTCCAATCGTTTGAGAAGCCTTAAACTAATCATAGGAAAATAAAAAAGAGATACTAATAGACAACACTGGTGCTTAGCATCACATTTAACAGATGTGTAGATTCTAGTACTTACAAACCGATAGTACCAGACTAATAAAGTAGTGTTGTGTTCTGATTTGGTGCAGAGGCTTTTGGATGCGTCACACAGAGACTTGAGGAGAGCAAGAGCTGCGGCGCTGAACATAGTGCCCACAAGCACTGGAGCAGCCAAGGCAGTGTCCCTGGTGCTGCCCCAGCTGAAGGGCAAGCTCAATGGGATTGCCCTCCGTGTCCCCACCCCCAACGTATCCGTGGTGGACCTCGTCATCAACGTTGAGAAGAAGGGCATCTCCGCCGAAGATGTCAATGCAGCCTTCAGGAAGGCCGCTGATGGCCCACTCAAGGGCATTTTGGAAGTCTGTGACGTCCCCCTCGTCTCCGTTGACTTCCGCTGCACCGACGTGTCGTCCACCATTGACTCTTCCTTGACTATGGTCATGGGTGACGACATGGTCAAGGTAGTCGCCTGGTACGACAACGAATGGGGTTACAGGTGAGCGCAAAATTTACTTACCAAATAAAGCTCAACAATTCACATATAAAAGTTGTAGCTAGTCATAAAATTGACACCGTGCTCGCTCATTATTGCAGTTAGAGCCATAGCATTTTTCTTTGAAATGAACTTTTAACTAGTGAAAAAATGTGACATGGTGCTCATCATTGTTGTATTTCAGCCAAAGGGTGGTTGATTTGGCACACTTGGTGGCCAGCAAGTGGCCAGGTGCCCCGGCAGCCGGAAGCGGAGACCCATTGGAAGATTTCTGCGAGACAAACCCAGCTGACGAGGAGTGCAAAGTATATGAAGCTTAAGTCCATT
>JXTC01000083.1:770693-839985 GCA_002914845.1 Trema orientale | reverse complement strand
TGCCCCGGCAGCCGGAAGCGGAGACCCATTGGAAGATTTCTGCGAGACAAACCCAGCTGACGAGGAGTGCAAAGTATATGAAGCTTAAGTCCATTAATGGAGCCTCTTTTTTGGGCTAATTTGTGATTTGTATTTTGTAGAGGTGCCACTGCAAGACATGCCTTGGGTTTTTTGTTTCCTATTCAATGCTTACTTTGTAATGAAATTCGATAGGGAGAGACTCAAATTCTAAATCCCTTACTAGATGAACCTATAAATCAAGACGGTTTCCCTATGACTGTAATGGTCTTTTTCAAATAATTTCTATCATCAATGAGTTAATATGACACGAGAATTTAGTTCATGAAATTTCGGTTCCTGGGTTTCTCATGCTGTCTCATACTTCAATACTTTAACCTAACTATTTATTTAAGACTATTCAACCTTAAGCTTGCCGTTCTATTGATCTTGAAAGCGGCAAAAATTTGTTGGAGTATTTTCTTACCAGTAAGAGAGTGAGAAAAAACCGATTCACCGAACCCAACCGAAAAATCGATCGTTAAAAAAACTAAATTCTTGGTGCCACGCCAGCACCGAATGTTTTAGTCGGTTTCGGTTTCAATTTTTTTTTTTTCATAATTGCAATCAGTTTCAATTTTAGAAATATAATTGTTGGTTAAATCGAAACCGACCAATAATATATATTACATAAAAATATTTTAAACACTCAAAGCGAGAATGGTTGGCAAACTCTCATCTCACTTATTTTTTAAAAATGTTATTTTTGGTTTCTGAAAATATTTATATTAGTAGGATTTGAACCCAGCAAGTCTAGGGCAAGTGCACATAAGACAAAACACTGCATTTACTAAGCCATTTACTTTATATGTTAAATATAAAGTATCGATTATATTTATTAATTAATAAAAACCGAAATTGACTAAAAACCAAAAAATTTGATTTCGGTCGATTTTTGTTTTTTCGGCAATCGGTTTCGGTTTTCAATATATTAAAACCGAGAAGTTCGATTTGGTGGGAATTTCAGCGAAAATTTACCAAAACCAACCGACTTTCAGCCCTATTTACCAGGAGTTCACCACATGTAGGAGGATCATTGTGTAATCTACTAACCTGTTGGAAAAGTTCTTTTTTATTTATTTATTTTAAATACTAAATCGACTTTCATATGTCTGATTTGACATTTTGCTCTTCTATGAGTCCATGTATTAATACTGAAAAATGGAGAAAAGTATTTAATGCAGATGGGCAAGATTGAAGAAAGACCCAAAAAGGAAGAAATGGAAGCTTCACTGCTTGATTTTCTTTCAATATAACTAAGTTAACAAATTTCCCAAAAATTGCTTTTCTCTTACCACAATTCCATAATATATCCCAGTATGAATAACACTTCACGATAGAGGTGTCAATTTAGATCCCGGCTTATAGGCTGGCTTGAACCCATCATGAAGTTGAATCAGGTTAGCTGGGCTAAGTTTCTAAGCCCACAAAACGACATGTCCTAGTCCACCATAGGCCAGAGGACGGGACATACACGTGGGTCATAATGGGCCTAATTAGGCCCAAAAAATATGTAAATATATATTTTGCAGATGTTAAAAATTAGTATAATTTGATTATAAAATGGAAAAAAATAAAAATACATATATAATTTAATGGTATTACCTATAAATAGTCATTTTCATATTTAAATCTTATTAAATTTAAATTAGAAAAAAGAAAAAAAAATCGAATAATGTGTTGGCCTACCATGGACATGTCTTGGCCTGATTTTAGGCAGCCTTTAGGCCAGATTAGGCCTAGCATTTAGTTTCTGTGGCCTGGCCCGCAAATTTCTTGGCACAGCTTGACTTATCTAACACCTCTACTCCATGATAAAAGATTTTAATAGCTTAAAGGGTATCCAATAAATTAAATGACATCACACTTATTATAATAGTAAAATGACAACAGTCAAATAAAAGAAATAAATGACATTGTGTGATCATAAAACAGAGAATGACGTCTTCCATATCTTGAATCAGAGTTGTCCTCCTAGTTTTTTTTTTTTATTTAAGAAATGTTAGTTCTACTCTTTCAGTCTCTTCATAAATAGATTCTATATGGTTTGTTGTATTATTAAAATATTAGATTGAACAGTAAAATCTACATGTAGTACCTTTTTCCCTTCCTTAGATTGACTTTACCATTTTTAAGTGAAAAACAACAACAAAAAAAAAGAGAAAAGAAATGAAGACATAGAATTTGGTAATACTAAAAGTCTAAATTCTATTTTGGATCTCTCACTCTTCAAAATATTGGAGGTAAATTAGTATCTTAATTGTATTTAAGTAATTTATGTAATTATCTACTTTGTATATAAATAGATATATATTCTTTAAGTTTTATTTCCTATTCTCAGTGATCTCCTCATTTGTAGTATGTATAAATATCTATTTCATTTAATGGAAAAGGTGAGCCATTTCCTAAATTCTATATGGCATCAGAGCATTAAACTTATCGGGTCTCTCTATCTCTTCCTCTTCTTTACTTTTCGTTCTTTCCTTTATTTTCTCACAAATAAAAACCCCAGCCGCCAAAACCAGTCAACTGAAAATTACATATTCTTAGATTTAAAGACTCCAAGATTCAACATGGATACCTCTCAATTCCAAGTTATTATTCCCAATCAAAGCAAACCAAATACATCTCTTCCCACCATTAATCTCTCCTTCTATCACACCATCAAACTTAATTCTGCCAATTATCTCTCTTGAAAATTATAATTTCATGCACTTCTTATCAATTATAATCTTCAAGGTTATTTTAATAGTATCATAATTCTTCTTTCCCAAACAGTAACCACTAATAATACTGCTTTTCCCAACCCTGTGTATCCAATTTAGATACGCTAAGATCATATTTTTAGTACAATCATTGGATCTTTTTTTGCCTTACTCGTTCCTCTTATTCAATCTGCAACCACCTCTTGTGAGGTGTGGAATATCCTTGCTATTACATATGCCAAGCCCTCTCGTGGGCACACCAAGCAATTCAATAAGCAACTTAAATATGTCACTAAGGGCTCCTACAATATCACTGACTATATGCAATTTATCAAGATTCATGCTAAAAAATTTGTTGCTCTAGGCAAAACCCTTAATCATGAAGACCTCATTGAACAGATTCTTGATAGCCTTTATAATGATTACCAGTCTATTGTCGAGGTCATCAATAGTCATGACACCCCGATCTCTTTTTACGAGCTTCATGAAAAACTTGTCAACAGTGAGCTCTCTCAACCACATTTACGCTTCTCTTCTTCTGCTTCACTCCTAGCCTCTATTAATATCGTCTCACTAATATCCCTAGCATCCTTCATCACCTGCCTTATCCTTTCCCCCGCATCCTACCACTGGGCTGCTGTGAAGCATCTCCTTCGCTATCTTTGTGACACATCTGACCATGGTCTTCTCTTACATGCTTGCTCTCTTGATAGTCTTCATGTATTTTCTGATACAGATTAGGCTGGAAATAAGGATGACTACACTTCGACTATGCTTATATTATCTACTTTTGTCGTAAATCTATTTTTAGGAGTTCTAAGAAATAGCGTACTATCGCCCGTTCCTCTACTGAGGCTAAATATCGTTCCGTTGCTGCCATTATTGCTGAGTTTACCTTAATAGAACTTGGTGTTGTGATTCCTACTCTGCCTAATATTTATTATGATAATATTGGTGCCAATTCGGGTTTCCACTCTCGGATGAAGCATGTCGCGTTGGGCTATCATTTTATTCGGGATCATGTGCAAAATGATTCCTTACGTGTTACTCATATTTTCTCGGATGATCAATTAGCAGATACTCTTACGAAGCCACTTCCGTGTGCTCGATTTCTTACTCTCACATCCAAGAATAGAATTTCCTCGAGGAGTTCCACCTTGCGGAGACATATTAGAGATATATCATAATCTTAATTATATTTAATTTATTGATGTACTTATCTACTTACTTGTACATAAATAGTTATATACTATCTGTATATTATTTCTAATTAGGAGTTATCTCCTCATTTGTAATATGTATAAATACTCTTTTTCATTTAATAGAAAAGGCAGAGCCAAATATTCTTAAATTATATACAAGAAATGCTTATTCTTCAGCATTTTTCCCATTTTAAATCTCAATTTGGAATTTGAAATGATAAAAAAAAAAATGAAAACCGATATTCAAAGATAACTTGACAAAAGAGGTTTTGATGGAGAAAAAATATATAGCTTGTATACAATTTATGTGGAGCTATCATTGCTAAACACTTGAATGAGGATTTAAGTTATCGAATTGAAAGGAAGAAATTCTAATTAAGAAATAACAAAAATCTCTCTTATATTTTAACAAATTTTAAAAATATAGATATATTACAATACCACTAAACTTTTTTTTTTAAATTATACAATATAAATCTAATGGGTAAACTGTAAAAAAAAAATTTACCCTGAGTTTAGACTCTGAGATTAAAAATTTCTGAAAATTAATATCCTAAGTTTGACTTTTAGAATAACTTTAACTGGTAAAAGACATTAATATCCTCGAAATTAAAGAGAATAATAAGGACTAATCTAGTTTTAATATAGAGTATTATTTTTTTCCGTTACTAAAATTAGTCAAAAAATCAACATAGGGTATTAATATTCAGAAATTTTTTATCTCATGGTATTATTTTGCATAACTTCAGGGATTAAATTGTAGAATACTCAAACTTCATAGTATTTTTTGCAATTCACTCTAAATTTAAATATTTCACATTTAATTTGTTTAATCGAAGGTAATGGATAATTTTTGACCCAATTTGATAAATTGATGGGTATATCGTATATGTTATAATTTTAAAAACGCATGGTAAAAATTGGTATTTTATTATTCAAGAGGAAGGTTTTTAGTATTTTTTTGTGAATAGGCACACCTGAGCCCCAATTTATAATTTTGGGCCATCCATAATTATTAGAGGAAACTACACTAGCTGCTACCTTTCAACACCTAGTATCAATGAATATCCCTTTTTGATAAAATTAACATTTTTATCCCTTTTTTAAAATATAATTATTCTTATTCCACTTTTGTCCTCCACGTTATACCTTTCCAATTTTCCTATTTTTTTATTTCTCATTCACCTACAGAACGCTGCTAAGAGCCACTAAGAACACCTTTGCCAGCAACAAGCTCATGCTAACGGAGTCGACCGTCGAAGCCTGCCAGAAATTCAAAGAGAATCAGCAAATGACGTTAGAGGCGGAGGCGCACGAGGCCTCTCATTTCATCACCAACATAATCCTCCAAGCCAAGCTCAACTCTTCTGGCGGCTGTGGTAAAGCCCTTTCCCATCTAAAAAATTTCTGAAATCGTATACCCAAATTTGCAGATCTTTGCCCAATCGAACTTTATGTCAAATGCACCCAATCTGTTTGTGAATATGCTAGTACTTGTTTTTCTTAAAAAAATTATTTTCGCTTCTCCAGTCCAAATCAGATCCTTCCTTTTAGGATTTATGCACGAAGAAAGAAAAAATAAAAAAAAAAGGTTTGATTTTGTTATTTATCTATTCGATGAACATACTATCATCGCTTCTTTCTTTATGGTTATATAGATAGAGCCAATTTGTATAGATTTTTGGCTAAGAACTTTTGCCCGATATTGTCTACTCGAGTAGCATCAACTTTCGAGACTGCTTATTCTCTAGATTTTTCTTTTGTTCACGTTGAGAGTAATAAAATTATATACCACCTCTTAATAGTGGCAAACGAGTGATTTATCATGGGTATAATGGTAATTATGATGCCATCTACAAGTGATAAAATTTTTTAAGTCATAGTAAATAAATCATATACCTCGTCTTAATAGTAGTAAATGAGTGATTTATCAGGTATATAATGGTAAATATGACACTGTCTATAAGTGATAAAAATTTTTAAGTCATGATAAATAAATCACATATCATCTCTTAATAGTGATAAATGAGTAATTTACTAAGGGTATAATGGTAAATAAATCATATATTATCACTTAATAGTGATGAATAAGTAATTTACCAAGAATATAATAGTAAATATGCTATCATCTACAAGCGATAAAAAATTTTAAGTCATGGTAAATAAGTCATATATCATCTCTTAATAGTGGTAAATGAGTAATTTACCAGAGATATAATAGTAAATATACTACTATCTGTAAGCAATTAAAACATTTAAGTCATAGCAAATAAATCATATACCACCTCTTAATAGTGGTAATGAGTAATTTATTAGAGGTATAATAGTAAGTACAAATTATAAAAAAAGAATATATTTATAAATAAAATCAAAAAAGATTATCCACCAAACCATACCCCAAAAGTGGGGTATTCCTGTACAAAGCCCTAATTATTGGGCATGTAGCGAAACTGTATGGTTTAGGCCCCCATCTTTATTTATTGATTTAGTACGTAACTGTGTTGGTTGACTTGAAATGGCTTAAGCCTTAAATGTCATAATGTCACTGATGACCAATGGTTTGTGTTGGAGTTCTGTTCTGTTCTGTCGTCGAAAGGAAAAGTTGCGGTTTTTCATATTGAATCTAGAAAAGCAAAACTAAAGAAAATTATATCAAAATTTGGAGTTTGGCACTTTGCGGATCATCCAATCGACTATCTGTCTATTATCACCCCAGGCAGCCGGTTGCTCAGATCAGAGGGCCAGAAATCAAAGCCAGCCAGCCAGCCACCACCGAATTCCATTTCTTTCAAATTCCTGATTCAAAACCCTAATTTCTAAATTACACAACTCCTCTAATCTCAAATCTCAAATCTCATATCTGAATCTGCACCACCAATGAGACGATCCTTAATATTTCTTCTGCTCCTCTTGGTCGTCTTAGCTCCGTTAACCGCATGTTTCGCGGAGGACTCGGAGATTGCGGGGCCAGAAACCTCGCTATCACGTCTACATCCCAAGATCTCCACCCTTTTTAATTCTCTTTTGCCGGCTAACCCGTGAGACTACAACTTTTACATTTTTATTTGTCTGTTTATTTTTCTAATTTTTGCATTTATTTTCATTTTGTTTATTTATTTATTTATTTATTTGTTTCAATCGATCAATTTTTTTTTGGTTCAGCGGAAATGATGTAGGAGTAGCACTAGTTGTGGATCTTGATGGAACCGTATATTTGTGGGACTTTAATTCGGGGAAAGTGGTGTGGTCGTGGTCCTCTGGATTGCCCATTTACTCTTCTTATCACAATCTTACCGCCGATGCTGCCACGTCTGAACGTCCTAACTTCTTTCTTGATATTGGTGATGATTGGAAACTCTATTACCACACNTTTATATACCCCTTTTTTCCATGAATATGAATTGAACTTTAAGTCTCTCATGATATGATTTTAAATTGTCGGTGGATTGCCAATGTTGTAGGAACTGCCAATGAGTGCTGAAGATTTTGTAAGAAGTACTCCACACGTGGCGGAGGACGGAGGAGTCACGTTAGGATCAAGGAGATCCACTGTTTTTCTTCTAGATGCCAATTCTGGAAGGTTGATTCATGCATATAACCTGGCAGATAGTCCTTTCATCTCGGGTGTTGAGAATGGTGTAGAGAATCAGGTTCTGTTGAAGCAAGATGTCGAAGAGTTGTTGCCGTCTGGACCTGTGGACTCCGAAACAGTTGACCAATTGCTTTACATCAAGAGAACGGATTATGCATTACAGCACCATTCTCCCGTCACTGGTAAAGTTTTATGGAATCTGGGATTTTCTAAATTTGATGCGTCTTTTAAGTTTCCTAGTTCTGGGAATGAGCTTGGTGCAAAGTATCTCGAGGCTAAGCCTCTTATTCTGCAGATTCGTAATCATAGCTTGAACGAGTCTCTTTCTGTTTATGACAAACGATTCAATGGATTTCCTAGTGTTAGACCTCTCCCTTTGCCTAATCCTGAACACGGTCTTGTGCAAGCAGCTTTTGGTCAGATTCCATTACCCTCCAAAACCACTATAGGCGGCCAAGTACTTGCCCTGCCTTCTCCTGACACTGAAAATTCTGGGATTGTGGGTGTAAACGGCAGTCGTGTTGTTCAAATGATTTTCATGAGCGTGGTAGCTGAAACCATTGCAAGGTTTCATTTACAACATATTATTCCATTTCTGCCTACGCTTTTGTCCATCGTGGGTTTTATCTTGTACCGTTATGTAAGATTAAGGAAACAACGTGAACTAAATATGGTGGTTGAGGAATTCAAAGCGCAAGCTGGGGTTCCCAAAAAGAAGAAAACTCGTAAACTAGGAAACAAGAAGAGTAATGCCAATAATGAGAACAGCCCAAAGTACACCTCTGATGACTATAGGGCTGGATCTGCTTATGGACTTTTAGATGCCGAAGGAAGTGAGAAAAGATCTCTGCTGACATTTACTGATGCTGCTGATGATCGTGTAGATGGACGTAGGATTGGTAAATTAGTTGTTTCCAGTAAAGAAATTGCTAAGGGAAGTAATGGTACTGTTGTACTTCAAGGGATCTATGACGGTCGTTCTGTGGCTGTAAAACGGCTTGTCCGGACTCATCATGACGTGGCGTTGAAAGAGATTCAGAATCTAATTGCCTCTGATCAGCATCCAAATGTTGTCCGTTGGTATGGTGTTGAGTATGATCAGGACTTTGTATATCTTTCTCTGGAGCGTTGTACTTGTAGTTTGAATGACTTGATTTATATGTACTCCGAATCTTTTCAAAGTCAAGTCATCGCCCAGGATCAGGATTCTGAACTTATAGATGAGTATACTCTTCGATTAACCACCATACGGGAAAATAACAAGGATATTAACTTGTGGAAGGCTAATGGATACCCTACCCTTCAGTCATTGAAATTGATGAGGTTAGTTAATTTCTCCTCTCTTAGGTCTCTTTTTGCTCTTCCAACTTTCATTATTTTGTGTTTAGACCATTTGTACTCAAATTAGGTTTCTGACTTTAATTCCTTAAATGTCTTTTACTTATAATCAGGGCCACTGAGAACCTGTGTTCTCTTTTAGATTAAAGAACCTCATTTCAACATTGAGAATGAAATTTTACTTGTTTGGGTGGTAGCCATGATTGCCCGTCATGAGAGCATATATTTTGAATCCAATCAGACTTGGTTTTCACTTTTTACTTTGGCCTCCAATTTCTAAGTCCTCATGTTTCACTTTAAGGTGGTGTCTTCTTATATGAAGTGAATAGTTGAGTAGGTCACTTAAAGACTCGACTGGACAGTTGAACAAATCTCTACTTGTGCAGGGATGTTGTTTCTGGGATTGCCCATTTGCATGAACTTGGAATTATACATCGAGACTTGAAACCCCAGAATGTTTTAATCAACAAGGATAGATTTTTAACTGCTAAACTTTCAGATATGGGAATCAGTAAGCGCCTCCCAGGGGATAGATCTTCCATAACCCAGAATGTGACTGGTAATGATCTGAAATGGTAAAATTTAGGACAAGTTGCATATTTTTCTTTCCCCGTATTTAAATTTTAGCTGGTGCTTTATTCAATACAAATCTTTTACATCGGTGGTTTTTTTAAACATAGGATATGGGAGTTCCGGTTGGCAAGCACCTGAACAACTTCTGCATCAACGACAAACACGCGCGGTTGATTTATTTAGTTTAGGCTGTGTTCTCTTTTTCTGTGTCACTGGGGGTAAACACCCATATGGTGATTGTATTGAACGTGACGTTAATATCGTGAATGATCGGAAAGACCTGTTCTTAGTCGAGAATATGCCAGAAGCTATGGACCTTTTTACTCGTCTCTTGGATCCCAACCCTGATTTGAGGTAAGTTTCTCTCCCTGTCTCAATAACTAAGACGATAGCACAAAATTTGTTCATGTAATAAGTGGCTCGAATAACTTTGTAGGCCAAGAGCCATGGATGTACTACATCATCCTTTCTTTTGGAGTTCTGAGATGAGACTTTCGTTCCTTCGAGATACCAGTGATCGGGTTGAATTGGAAGATAGAGAGGGCGAGTCTCAACTCTTGAATGCACTAGAGAGTACAGCAACAGTTGCATTGAACGGTAAATGGGATGAAAAATTGGAAACTGCATTCCTGAATAACATTGGTCGCTACCGACGGTACAAGTATGACAGCATTCGGGACTTGTTGCGTGTCATTCGAAACAAGTTAAATCACTACCGAGAACTTCCTCAGGAAATCCAAGATTTGTTAGGACCTGTTCCCGAGGGATTTGATAGTTATTTCTCAAGTAGATTTCCGAGACTCTTAATCGAGGTTTATAAAGTGATGCATCGGCATTGCAAAGAGGAGGAATTCTTTCTGAAATATGTAACAAGCAATCTAATCTAATTGCCCATACTCTTGTAATTTCATCCAGACTGTAAATTGTATCATAGTCTTAAGTTAACTGCCCTTTTCTGGGTTGTAATTTATTCCAAACTGTAAACTGTACCATAGACTAATTGCCCTCGTCCATCCTTTTGTAACTAGGTTATAATGTCTTCCGTCTACACGACTAGTTTACCAAAATTGCATAACAAAAATCGAGTGATCATAGCTTTCTTGAGATTTTTACCTCTTTTCTTTTGTGATTCATACTACACGATAATTACTAATTAAAATTATCTGGAAAACGCTTCATCGTAACATAAATGTGATTTGCAGTCCCGTTGCTGGCGTCTTAGCTCTTGTGTCTTGATTAGATTAGGTGTTTGAGTTCTCTTCTTCATGTGACTGGCTATGTAGTAGGGAGCTAGAGGTCATTAGTCAACAACAATAATAATATCGTCTCGTGTCGTTTGAATTTTTCATATCCTAATGTCCTAGACTACCTAGTCTCTACAAAGTGGGACCGGTCCCAAACTCCACTAAATACCTCCAGTTCCACACTTGCCGAATTTAATCTAGTACATAATCTATATCTAAGTGAAAACAGATACACTCCTCAACGTCTCAATGAACGTAAGAGTGTCGTTTATATTTGTTTAAGAAACCACATTTTCATTTTTCTTCTCTCCCGCCCTTTTTCGCTGTAAAACACTTTTATGTTTATTATTATTATTAGTTTTATTTTCATTTTCTTTTTGGTATGGACCTTGTGTACTTATATTCCAACGGAGCATAACAACGTACTCAAAACTCTCTTACTCCCCATGGCCATGGCTACCACCCAACTCTTCTTCTTTTTCTTCTACTTCTACTTCTTCTTCTTCGTCCTGTTACTCCCATCCGCTTCGAGCGTGGGCGTTAACTACGGCACTCTCGGGAACAACCTCCCCTCGCCGAAGCGAGTAGCTCAGCTCCTCCAGTCAACTCTCATCGACAAGGTCAAAATCTACGACACCAACCCGGAGATCCTCAACGCCTTCTCCAACACCGGCATCGACCTCATCGTCGCCGTCGAGAACCACCTCGTCTCCAACCTCAGCTCCGACACCTCCGTCGCCGACCAGTGGTTCTCCACCCGCGTCGTCCCCTTCATCCCCGCCACCTCCGTTGTCGCCATCGCCGTCGGCAACGAGTACTTGACCACCAACGACGACCGCGTCCCCGACCCCGACTCCCTCGTCCGCGCCGTCCAGAACCTCCACGCCGTCCTCGTCGCCCGAGGCCTCGACCGCAAGATCAAGGTCACCACCCCTCACAGCATGGCCGTCCTCGCGTCCTCCTTCCCTCCCTCCTCTTCCACTTTTGCCCCTATTCTCGCCCAAGCCATGGACTCCTTACTCGACTTCTTGGCCGATACGGGCGCGCCATTTATGGTCAATGCGTACCCGTATTTCGCTTACAGAGACAACCCCGAAACCGTAAATATACAGTACGCGTTGCTCGGGAACTCAACTACAGGGGTTCGTGACCCAAAAGGGTATGTGTACTACAACATGTTGGATGCTCAGATCGACGCCGTCAGATCGGCCATCAACGCCCTGGGCTTCGGGAACCGTACGATCAAGATCACGGTGTCGGAGTCGGGCTGGCCGTCGAAGGGGGACGCCGGCGATATCGCGGCGACGAAGGAGAACGCCAAGACTTACAACGCGAGATTGATCGAACGAGCTCAGACGAGCAAAGGGACGCCGATGAGGCCGAGGGACAAGATCGACATCTTCGTGTTTGCTCTGTTCAACGAGAACAAGAAGAAAGGTGGCACCACGGAGAGGAACTTTGGGATCTTCAATGGGGACGGCTCTAAGGTGTATGACGTGGACTTGAGCTGCGAGTTTTGTAGCAGTAATGGAGGGACGACGTCGTTTGGGTTCGGGGAGAGGGCCAGTGGCGGTGGTGGTGTGTTGAGGGGTCCTTCGGTTTGGTGCGTAGCGAAGCCGCATGCGGACGAGAAAGTGCTTCAGGCGGTTTTGGACTTCTGTTGTGGGCCTGGTGGTGTGGACTGTAGAGAGATTTATAATGAGAGTGGGGAATGTTTTGAGCCCAATAAGCTCCTTGCTCATGCTTCTTACGCTATGAACTCTTACTACCAGATGCATGGAAGAAATTTCTGGAATTGCGATTTTAAGGGCACCGGCCTTGTTACATTCAGTGATCCAAGTAAGTAGTAGTTTACTAATTTTGTTTGTTTTTCATTTTAAGAATTAATCAATCAATTAAATCTCAAAGGGGTTTCATCTTTCATGTGTACGTGCGATTGTTGGATATAATTTGGTCTTGACAATTTTTTTTTTTTTTTTTTTTTTTTGGGTTCAGGTTATGGGCCTTGCCGGTATCCCCAACAGTGATCATCACAACCAAATGGAGTATCAACGTGTAGTATGGATGACAGCTCTTGACCAGTAATATCATAATGTTTTTTGAAATTCATTTCCTATGAGGGGCATAGGGTTCTCCTAGGAAACTTGATGACAAAGTATGAAAGCTATTGCGACACATTTTGAATAATTTTCAGGCTTTGTCCGAGTGTTTCAAGTAAGAAAGTGGATTAGAAAGAGGCTTTTTACCATTTTTTCTTGCAATGGGTCCAAGTCCTGGTACTACAAGATAAAGCCTGTCCATTGCACGTTCTCAAAAGTATCATTGTCTCCCCAATCAACGGCTTTTCAGTTCGTTGATTGGGAAAATCCATCTCTGTTTGAATTCTGTTTGGTGAAAAGGAAATTTAAGACCTTTGAAAAAAAAATTAATAAATAAAGGTCACTCCTCTTTCAGGGGAGGGCAATCTTTTTTTTGTCTCTTTTTGGGTCGTTTAGTACTAATCATACGTAAGAAAGGCCGTTAAAACTGTATCTACCCTTTGCATTTCACATTTCACTATGGAGTAGGGTGCTTTTGAGGGCTAAAGGGACCAAGGATGAATTATTGTACTTGTTCCACATCCCAAGAACGCCATCATTTGGGAACAAATGCTATCCAACTCAGCCAGCCTACGGTTCTAAATTATCATGTCACCGAAAAATCTCCGTAGATTATGATCACATATAACGAGTTTGAAATTATCTGGGTACCATATATTGTCTCTGTGTTGAGACTTCAACTTTGCTAAGCTCCTTGGCTGTTAGAAAAGCCTAAAGTCGGATAATCTCGATTTGCGGATCCAACATATTTCAATGTACTAACGTTGACTGACCCTCAACACAAAATTAATAACAAGGAAAAGAGGATGATCAGAAATAAAGTAATATACACTCGAATGTTGGCTTTACATTAGGCATACGAGAACTTCAGTGATACTGATATGTACTAGGCATGGAGGAAAAAGAAATATCCCGGTTATGTTGCTTCCATTTTCCCTGCACGCATATATGTGTATATTTTTCCTACTAAGTACAAATATAAACAAATTAGAATGTGCTTAGATAGTGGGTTTAATATAATTGACTCGCATCGCATGTACTAGTACAATCACAAATTATCTTACTTGTATGATAAGTTAATTGACGGAGTTAATGCCGTTCCTACTAGTCATTTCTGTTTGCAAGCTCTGGGGACTACTTTCCCATTCTTTGTTCCTATCATTTTCGGATAAAGATCTCTCCACTTTCCTTCTTTTATTGGATTGATCTGACTTCTCATCAATCAACGATAAAAACCTCCTAAGCCGCCCTGATCTCGAGTCTCCTGTACTACCAGAAACAGCATCCGGGGAAGCAGAGCGCCGTAATTTGTTCATAATTTGGAAGAAGTAGACGAGGAGAGCTAGGAAACAAGCAATCCCACAAATGAGAAAGAGGCCCCAGAAACTCTTCAAATGAAGCTGGTCAGATTCAAGTTCAGCACCTTCCATACTGCAAGCGCTTCTCACCAACCACTTATCATGGATCCTCTGAAGATCACCATTTTCGGATAGCTGGAGAATCGCAGTTGACATGTCAATGGCTAAAGGAGAGTCTCTTGGAAATGCCTATCACAATGAGATAACAGGAATATTGTCATTTTTCACTTTATAAGAAATTTTTTTGATTTGGAATGAAAAAAAAACATGCTTCAAGAAATTAGATGCTCACAAAGCCCCAGCCGCTTTTGGTGAACTCCTGACCAACAACTCTGAATTTGCACTGTGTAGAGAGGAAGAGTTCGATGTAAGGACGTTCATCGACAATGGCTGCCACGCCTCCTTTCCCAGGACCATCCTGAAGTGCTTTAGCATAAGCTTCAGGAGAACCAAGGGCAACAAGCCTAGACTCGGGTATGCCAAGTTCCTCAGTCAGGTAATGCTCGGCAAAAGAACCCACTTGATACCCAATTGGCTCATCACTAGATTTTAAGGTTTCAATTCCTTTGATGGGAGAAGACAGTTGCTGCACTGTAAGGATTGATGTCAAACTTGCAGTGTAACTTGAGTTGATTATCAAAACCACAAACAGCCATATGATCAGCACTAAACGACCAAGGGTACTCACGGTGTTCTCCCCTGCAAGAAGGACAAGGAAAACCAACTAAATAAGATCAACTATTCCCTGAGTACTATTTCCTCGTAAAACAGAGGGGCTTTATAATATATATATATATATATATATATATACTTACTGTGAGAAAAAAACATGGTTGAGAGGCTAAACCTGTAGGGATTCACAAACGAGATTTATCAGAAATAAAAGAATGGCTAGAAATTCATCAACGTAGAGCATGCTCTACAGTGAGCCTGAATCAACTAAGCCGTTCATTCAGTTCCTATAATGTCTTTGGCTGTCTTGATCACATATTTCAAAATATAACAGCTAAATAAAAGGTTAGAACAAATTAGGCATACTTAAGAACGCACCAGATAATGGTTATAAACTGCCTTTTGGGAGAACCCCTGAACTCATCATTTATCCTGTGTTCCAGAATCCACACAACTATTCCAACAACAAAGAAAAAGACCGCAGTGACTGTCCACATAAGTGCATTAAATGGGCGAAGGAAAGCCCACGCACCAGTGTTCAACTTTTTAAATGGAGCTACAACAACAAGCCCAGATGCAGCATATGGTTGCGTGAAATCTACAATTCTTGTCCTGTTTGTGACAATTGCAATATCGCCAACAGCAGCATCAAATAACTGTGAGATAATGAAACAATAAGAATCAGCAACTTGCATAAATTTTCCAGATATGATGTTAAACCTTAGAGTAATACATCATATTAGATGTACAACTTACACCAGTCGTGATCATATTCACAAGCTCTGCGTAACTTGGATTTTCATGGCCATTTCCAAATGGGATGAATTGATATGGAACTGCATATGGCAGTAAGTTCACGGCAGCAACAAATACATCTATGCAGAAACCCTTAAACGTTTCAGTTCCTCTGACTTGTGATACAAATTCTCTATAACTGACCCTATTTGGCACGGCAATTTTTAGTTGCTTTCCATTATTTGGGAATACCCAACCACGAGGTTTCATCAGTGTCTCCCCTGGCCATATAACAGCGTATAATTGCTGGTTTGCACTTGAACGATTAGGTGGCCTAGCATAGAGTGCCTCAGGAGGCACAGTTGATAAACCAGAATAGTTGGACCAATAACCAATTTGTCGAATTCCAGTTCCAATCACATTAATAATATCAAATGCAGGGAGAACAAGAGATCTGTCTGAGTTGAACCTAATAGGACCTGTCAAACCAACAAGATTACTCCGCATTATTTTCTTCAAGAGGAGATTACCTCCATCAAAAATGCTCATAGCTTCAAGGTGAAGTTGACCGCCTTCTACATACTTAATCTGAGAATCATTAGAAAATGAAATAATCCCACCCTCTTTGAAAAATGCATCAATAGCATGGGCAACCAACCAAACAGAATCATAAGCATAAAGTCCATAAGAACTCAATCCCAGAGAGCCACCTGTCAACTTGGCCCACCTAGAGGCAAAGGCCCTCTTCCTATCCGAATCCGGTGTGTGATGGCGCAAAACAATTACTCCCTGCATTGATTGCATGGTGTCTGAGGGAAGACGAAAAGCAGAATCTAGAACAGATGAAAGCCAATCTGTGGCTATCCATACAAACCCATTACCCATCATTCCAAGATATTGTGCCACTTTGAAAACCATGAAACCTGAATCCGGATTTACATGAAGAACTATAACTCGAGATTCCATTAATGCAACCTTAACAAGAAGATCAAGGATTGCACTCCGACTAACTCCAGATCCTGGGGGAATTGGCACCTTGTAGGAGATTTTACAACGCTTCTCCGCGAGTTTATCACCTAAAGCAGAGATACCATTCCGTCCGTAATCATCATCTATAAAAATGGCAATTACATCCTTCCAACCATAGTGGTTAACTATTTCAGCCACTGCAGTCATTTGATACAAATCACTTTGTACTGTCCTAACAAAAAACGGGAACTGAAGGGAAGAAAGAGTTGGGTCTGTGGCCGCAAATGACAACAGAGGAACTTGGAGTTCATTTGCGACATGGGATACGATATGCGCAACAACAGAAGATTGTGGGCCTATAATGGCAATGATATCTTTCTCCATGAGTTGCAAAGCTGTAGACAATACATTTATTAGCTTATTGGGTTTTATTAAACTCTTTTAACAAATTCCTGATAATAACAATCAAGGACACCAAACAAAACAACAAAAAGCTGTGGTAAACAAACAAGTACAAGTTAAAGTACCTACCTTCAACCATGCCAAGAAACCCACTGCAGTTGGTATTTTGCATTGCAACAACTAGTTGAGTCCCCTGAAGAATGCTGGAATTCAAATTCACATCTTTCACTGCTTCCTCGATGGCAATCTTGGCAACTCGACCGATTGTGGAGTCAAAGGTGAAAAGAGCTCCGAGACTCACGACAGCAGGCCTCGTTGAAACATTTTTACCATGCCCAAATGGAAAAGCCCCAAGACATAGGAACAGAAGTGGAAGAAACCAACTCAAATTCATCTTGTGCTGACAAGAAAACTTCGTTTTTGCTACAATGTGACACTGATCCATTCCCATTCCCATTCCCTCCAAGATGAAATTCGTTCGGAACTTGAATGATGAATATACAAGATTGCCCCTAAAATCGATATGCATGCCAGTTCTTCTCTTGAAAGCTAAGAAAACACGAGTTTGCCAAATCTGTTTTCAGATGCAAATCCCAAAGCCTCATTCTTGACAATACACTGGAAACAAAACAGAATTCAATCAACTAATTAAGGACCAAAACTCGATTTTTTACAACCAATAATGGAGGAATGGGAAAGCAAATAATTGGCAAAGTTGACTTCAGATTTTCTATTCTGGCAAGCAGAAGAGCATTTAATATACACCTGATTAACATTCTCTTTCATTTCTTTAAGGGGTTTTCTCCATCAAGAGAAAAACTATGAGCACCCAGAAACGACAGCTAGTATCTCAACATTTTCTTTCAAAAGAAGTTTAAAAAAAAAAAAAAAAAATAGAGACTTCATTGTTAGGATAAAGATAAAGAGCTTTGCTTTGAAACCCAGATGATGCAACAGACATAAGTAATAGATAATTCAACAAAAATACCCCAAAAAAACAAACAAACAAACTTACCCGAAAAAGGTATTGAGTAGAGAGACCCCTTCACAGCCTGCTTTCCTATCTGAAAAACAAGAGGGAGAGAAAGATCATCATCTTACATGTCTATTTGGGTTTTAAGTGGAAATCCATAAATGATAAAAACCCCGAATGAAAACACACTACATAAAATACAACAAACAAAGAATCTATTTATCACGTGGGCCAAACACAAGTGGGAATTGGGAAATTTATTGGGTGCGACTTGGGGAACAGTTTGATATGCTCTTTCGAAAATTTAAGATTACTTGGAAATAAAGATGCTGCTTAATATTTATGATCACAGTGACGTAAAGGACATTAGCGTATGATTGGATTTATGAAATATCAAACGTTCACCTTTGTCTTTAAACATTATACTATTTTGTTCGAACACACCATATTAAAATGAACTACTAGAGATGTGAAATGCCAATCACATATCTATAGGAGGCTACGAGCAAAGGATGTGGATGACGTGTAAATTAGGAAAAGACCATAGGGCACTATCATGGTCAAAACCCAAAAGGGCTTTAACTTATCTACGATGGATATATATACGCCAAGAAAAGAATAAAGTTGGCTTTGGAATAATAATACATGAACATGATTATTACACCCCACCAACTCATATTCATTATTCTTTATGGCGTTTCTTCTGCATCTGATTTTTCGGCCAATTCCAATTTCAATTGTAGTAACTCGTGATAATATTTAAGAATTTGAAACTTAGAGACAACATACCTCTTGTTGAGGTCGTCCGCGGCATCTTCCGAACTATCCTCAAGATTGATCACCTAATGAGTGTGTGCCCTTGAGTACTATACATAACAAATTGCACATATTTTACTTAGCTTTCTTCAATTTTTCTCTAAGAGTCTGTGTTTCACAAACTTGTCTACCCTTCCTTATAAAGTGGAAAAGTTTTGTGACAAGAAAGGAGGTATGAGCAAAACTAGAAAAGAAGATATTTCCATCCCTCCTCATATACAATTTAGGTATAATTTTTTGAAAGGAATTTTAATTTAATTATGTTTATATTAATTCCGAATTTAAAAATTCCACTAATTAACTCTAATTACCCGGACTTCTTTATTTTCGGCAACATAGCTACACTCGTTCTTAAATGAGGAATTTGTATAGAGTAGGACTACCAATGTCATTTTTGTTGGAAACAAAAGTTTTCTTTAATAGTATTGTTATTACAAAAATTCCTAATTGTCATGTTATTTATGTGAAATTACTTAAATACTCGTATTAATCGAACGTTTTCAAGCACTATTGTATTGTGCATTTAAACAAGAGATAACATTATGTTATGAAAATATATCCAACCGGATTAAACATATTGGACCAAAATAGAATGTAAAACTATATAAGAAATGAGTGATTTGTCAAAAAATAAATTTTTAACAAACGAGGAAAAAATCTTCTTTTTTTTTTTTTAACTTTTCTTAGCCAATGGCCAATGCCTTACTTAGCCTACTAAATTAATGGGAATTCATTAGTTGCTCTTTCTTGTGTTTTTAATATGTTAATTAAATGTGATTTATCACATATTCCAACTTGAGGAGATATTCCGTAACAATACATTTAAATTTAAATTTTAATGTTAAATATTATCTTTATCAGTTTTTTTTTTTTTAATATGATTTGATTTATGCAATTAAATACTCCAATCGTATCTGTAACGGGTAAAATATCACTCATATTTGGAAACTATAGTTTTCGAAACTTGTCTCACACAACCATAATCGATAAGGCCTACATGCCTATGCCTAGTATTTGGACTAGGTGTGTGACCCATAGAATAGTCTATTGGTGTTTAAAAATTTAGTTGATCCAATAGCATTGTGACCATGAGCTAAGGATCTTCTGTAAAAATACATAAGTGGCTCCCAAAAATTACTGGACTCTTTTTTTTTTTTTTGGCCTTTGTTTTTTTTTTTTTTTTTTTTTGAAACGAAAAAAAAAAAGAAAAAAAAGATGCTTGTATAGCACCCTGATAATAGAATATATGCCTGTATTTGGTGAAAGCTCCTAACATAGTGGGCTCGTAGTAATACCAATGGATGATTGTAAACCAGTTATAGGAATATAACATTTATCTATCCCTGGCCTGGCCTGGCCCGGACAAACAAAAGAGTGGGTTTCTAAAAGTATAAGCTTGCCCTTCATCTTTTAAACGGGAATAAGATGCTCGTATCATATTTTCTAATTAGTAATTTCTACCTATTGTCGTACACCTTTTAAGCCCAGCCTTTGCCTTCAATCCAATCCAAGCACGTATGCCACTACTGTAAATTTCTTTCTTTTCTTTTCTTTTTTTTAATATTCTTTTTCACCCTTTTTCATGGAAAAAAAAAAGTATTTATTAAGGTTCAACGTGTTGCGCATTTTTGCAGCATTTCTTGTTTTCATTAAGGAGTGGTCATAAGTTCTCGGCTTCTCGACCCATTCCTAAAAACACATGAGAATGATATAAATGTGTGTACCTAATAAATGTTGACCTCTGACTTTTTATTGACAGCACATCCCATTTCTTGGTTGCATGGATGTTGAATTCCTCACCTTAAATTTTATCCAAAATATTGTTTTAAAGCCATGCACACTTTTTATATTTTACTATTGATAAGGTTGGCAACTTTTAAACAAATGAGTAGTGTTATTGGGCACTTTAATATGTTAAATACTACATGAGATGAAGTCAGTTTTTCATACGAAGTATCATTTCATTTTCTAGTAAGAAACAGATACCTCACATTATGGTTGACACTTTAAGATACTCTATAACACTACCTACAAAAAAATTGAATCCAGAATTTTTACACAAATCCAAATGAATGTAACACTATTTTATCATTTATAAAATAGTGTTAAAAGCTATGCACTCTTATGTGGAACTATGTAATTCAATGGTTAATATATTAAGAGTTTATGGCACAAATGGTCCCTGAAGTATCCATCCAATTTGTGGTAATTTGGTACTCAAAGTTTCAACTGTAGCAACTAAGTTAGTAAACTTTTCGATTTGAAGCAATTTAGTACATAAATTATCTAAATTATAATCTATTGTTATATTTTTGACAAAAAACACACTTGAGGAGCACGTTATAGTATCTAAAAATGTACTTAAGGGAATAAGTGAATATAAAGATTTAGAGAAAAAAGAATAATGTATTATTTACATTTTTTGGGGGGTTTTGC
This sequence comes from Trema orientale, assembly GCA_002914845.1. Taxonomy (NCBI): domain Eukaryota; kingdom Viridiplantae; phylum Streptophyta; class Magnoliopsida; order Rosales; family Cannabaceae; genus Trema; species Trema orientale. The sequence continues at coordinate 818,814 of JXTC01000083.1, read as the reverse complement.
AGCTACAAATCTAGAGAAACTTTTTATGTAATTGTTCATTTGTATATTTGAAATTCTTAAATTACTTTTCAGATAAACTTTCAGATGTAACTACGTGCTCCTCACGCAAAAGTCTAGCAGTAAGTTGCAATTTAAATAGTATATAGACCAAATTGCATCAAATCATAAAACTTAATGGATTAATTGTCACGATTGAAACTTTGAGGATCAAATTGCCACAAATTGGATATCTTAAGGACCATTTATGCTATTAAACTTACATATATATATAGAGAGAGAGAGAGAAGTGCTAGGTACGCTTTGTTTTTCACTTTCTTTTACACTCCCATATTTCTTTATTTGACATGTGAAATTCAATATATTTTATAATACTATTAAAACTTGAGATATTTTAGTAAATTCTACATGTAAAGCATCACTCTTATTTTTTTTCCCCACCCAATGAAGCAAGATTCTATTAATCTTACAAAGCCTTAAACCTGGTACAACATTTTCATCCTCTTAGATTTGAGCATATGAAATAAACATACAAGGAAAAAGTTTGATGCGGATTTTTATTGTTGCTTATACATTGGTATATGAAAAAGATACTTCCAAATGTGAATTTTTAAAATTCAATAAATTATGAGAGTTCAAATTATTATTTTGTAGCGTGATTAGACATAGTTATATCTTCTCCGTATTGAAATTCTTAAAAATTTTCATTTTTAAAAAATATAAATACTAACTTCAAAACCCACCACAGTTTTTTTAACAAAAACAAAACAAAACAAAGTCTGTTTTAAATTATTGCTAAATTTTGTACACCGAAGGAATGGTAAATCACCTCAAAATCTAAAATTGAAAAAATCCTAGTGCCTATGAAATAATAAATTAAATAACCAACGAAGCTGATAACAAAAAAAAAATCAAATAAAATAAATGAATAAAAAAACGCATTAACATATTTGGCTAAGCTAAGTATGAACAACTTTATGTTTCCCACAAAAAAAAAAAAAAAAAAAAAGGTATGAACAACTTTTTAATGAGCCAAGCTGTGCTAAGCAACCATTAGCGTGGGGCGTACAAACCTTTGCAAGAGAGAGATTAGAGGGGTTATATTATTACTACTACTATTATTATTATTATTAGAGTGTTAGGGGAATCCCATTGTGTTCCACAAACTGAAAGATAGAATGGAGAACACACAATCATTTCCCAGATACCACTCACTCATCTAGATCCAGGTGAGCAATACTGGGAAACGAAAAAGGCAAAACGCGAACTGTTAAACCCTGAGCCGATAGATATCATATAACCACTTTCTTCCAGTAATATCCCACCGCGTGTACTTTAAAGAATCCGAGGCGCACACACTCTCTCTCTCTCTCTTTTATTTTACTCTTTTAGTAATTTAGTAGCCGTGCGTCAACGAATCCAACCAATCTGGCAAATCTCCCATTCATTCCCGCACAATAGCATCGAGATCTAACGGCTGGGATGCTCTGGCGGCACCCAATCCACGAACTAACACGAGGCCCATCCGCCTCAGTCAGAAGACTCCCCCAATAGAAACCCGACGCGTGTCAACAAACTCTCTCTCACCTTTGCCTCCTACGTACGTACGGGTACAGCTATCAGATCCACCGGATTACCTGGAATCGCCGGTGGCCAACCATAAACCAACGGCCTAGCGCTCCTTCCTTCCTTTCTTCCTTCCTTTTCTACATTTTTTTTTTCAATTTTATTTATTTATTTTATTATTATAATTTTTTTTAAAAGTTTCTCATTCTGAAAACTAAAAAGCTTTGCTTTTGGTTCTCTCTCTTTATCTGGGGTAGACATCATCTTTTCTAGGGTTTTCATTGATCATCATTCAGAAGAAGAGATTCAGAGTCACCATCGTCATCATCTTCATCATCATCATCATCATCGTCAACCGTGAGAAATTCGCCTTTTTTTTTTCCCTATCATATGGTTCCGTGTTTTATCATTCTTCAACATATTCTATTCTCCTTACTTTGTTGCCTTCGATTTTGATATTTCCTACAAAAATTTTGGTAGCTCCTGTGCCATAACTGGGTTCGATTTTTTGGACATTGGGTTCTCCGAACGAATCTTCCAAGAATTTGGTTTTACATAGTTAGCTCATATTTTGTGTGGTTGGACGACAATTTGAAGGTTGCTCTCTTGATTTTTGGAAGTGGGTTTCTCAGATTGTAACTTAATTAGTTTGATTGAGATTGAATTGAATCGAATTGAGTTGAGTTGTGATCGAGTAAAGAGAAGAGTTGATTTGGGTATCTCTTAAAGCTGTTGTGTTGGTTGCCTTACATAGATGAAGAACATGGGTTCCTTCTAGATTGGTGGAGTTGGGTATAGTCCGAATCTTCGGATCCGTCTGGTTTGATAATTTTTAAGCTGCTTGATCTGGAAATCGGTTTGTCTTCTTTGAGGCCGGTTTTATATTAAGCGAGTGAATCGTTTGGTTTGGAGGGAATATGCCGGCGGGTATGGATTTCTCACCTCCCTATACACTCTCAGAAGGCGGTTACAATAAGGACAATGTATCATCCATGGAAGACGAAACTTCAGAGAATCTCAATACTATAAAACAAAACACAAACGGGAGACCTCCACGCCATCTCTCTGTCATGCGGCATACTATGAGCTCTATAAGGCTCTTGGCAACAGCTGATTTGGTGAGTTCTAAAATTTTTTTTTTTTTAATTTAATTGCGAGCCAATTTTCGAATGTATTGTCAAGCTGATACTCTGTCTATTTAGATGGCTGTTAATTTAGGAAACTTCTATGTGAACTGTTGATATATGATCTACTTAAAGGCCATTTACACCTACCCTTGATACAGTTTCCCTTAGAAATATAGAAACTACATATTAGTGCGTAAGAACTAAGATGGGATATTGTCCTGAAGGTGAATTTTAATATCTGCATCTACGCTTGGTACAGAGTTATCAGTGCTAAGTTCTGCTGTCTTTCTCATATTTTAAGGAAGTAAAACAAAACATTGGTATAAAGCCTAAAGATTGCTTTCTATCTGCTGGTTGAAGCCCAGAAACTGTCTTTGCTGAAATGCTTTCAATTGTCGGCCTCTTTAAGGCTTTTTTTCGCAAATTGCGCTTACTTCTTCGCTCCATTTATGCAACTAATTAGGAAAAGAAAACTAGCAGTGGATTCTTTTCAACATCAACGTAATCCAAAATTTGTACATTCGTCTTCATCTTTCTGCAGCTAAATTGCCTGCTTCAACTTTTTTTTCTTCTTTTAATACATGTATCATGTATTTCTGTGAGGCTCATTAACTGATTTTCTTTCAACTCTTTTCTAGACTTTGGATTTTGGTATAATTGCCAACAAGTCACCTTCCGATGAGAAATCGGCTTTTTTACCCATTTTCCGATCGGGAAGCTGTGCTGAAAGAGGACCTAAACAGTACATGGAGGATGAGCACATATGTATAGACGATCTTGTCGAACATATAGGTGACACTCCGCAATTCCCATCTCCTGGAGCCTTCTATGGCGTGAGTATTTTGCTTTCCTATCTCATTACTTGTACATATGCTCGTTAAACAGAAAATTTTTCTTAACTGCTTTTTCCATTAAAGGCTGCCCAATTGGAAAACTGCTGATCGCTCCATTTATCTACAGTTCTACACTTATTTATCTCTTGTGCACTGTTTTTTAGTTAATGCAGCTGAGATGAAAAGATTTCCCTGGATTGAGAAATTTGTGGGAAATGGAATTTTTGACAGAATATTTGATACTTTTTCCTTGGGTGTTTGCCTTTGTTGTCTCCATAATTTGTGGACTAAGTTAATATATGATGGTGCTGATGAACTTGGTTTAAATATGACAGGTATTTGATGGTCATGGAGGAATAGATGCTGCGTCTTTCATCCGAAATAACATCCTCAGATTCATAGTGGAGGATTCCCATTTCCCAACATGTTGGGAGAAAGCAATTACGGGTGCCTTTCTGAAAGCCGACTATGCATTTGCAGACGCTAGTTCTCTTGATATCTCCTCTGGAACCACTGCCTTAACTGCCCTTATTTTTGGGAGGTAAGTTAGCCCAAGATTGCATTAGTCACTCTGAAGGCTTTTCAATAGCTCTAAAGATCTATTACTTACTTTTTTATTTACCTCTTCACAGGACAATGATCGTTGCTAATGCTGGGGACTGTAGAGCCGTGTTGGGGAGGAGAGGTAGAGCGATTGAGATGTCAAACGATCACAAACCCAATTGCACATCCGAAAGACTGAGAATAGAGAAACTTGGAGGTGCCATTTATGATGGTTATCTCAATGGCCAATTGTCTGTAGCTCGTGCCCTCGGAGACTGGCATATGAAAGGCCCAAAAGGTTCTGCCTGCCCTTTGAGTGCAGAGCCAGAATTGAAGGAGACCCATCTGACCGAGGACGATGAGTTCTTGATAATGGGGTGTGATGGCCTATGGGATGTAATGAGCAGCCAATGCGCTGTAACCATAGCGAGGAAAGAATTGATGCTCCATAACGATCCTGAAAGGTGCTCCAGAGAGCTGGTTAGGGAGGCACTCAAGCGCAATACTTGTGATAACTTGACTGTTATCGTAGTATGTTTTTCTCCAGACCCTCCCCCTCGGATAGAGATACCTCAAACCCGAGTGAGGAGGAGTATATCTTTGGAAGGGCTTAATTTACTCAAGGGTGTATTGGATTGTAATTCGTGACGTGATATTGAGAGAATTGTTCAAACCGACGTGTACAGAAAACACAAGGGGGTTTCGATTTGGTCGAGGGGTATTCTTTTTCTTCCCATGCCCACTGCTGCTGCTGTTTCGTGCCATGATTGGGATTCACGGAAATAATATCGATTCTTTAGGATTATTTTTCTTATTGTATATGTTGTACATCTGAGAAAAGTTGCGTTGTACCAACTGGCAGTTTGGAACGGCTCATTGTTTGAATTTCTGAGATAGGGATCTCATCCATGATTCTACATTTTGTTGTCCACTATTAGAAATATGACCACCGAGAGTTGGTGAAAAATCTGCCTTTTTTCCTTTCCCTAATCTTTGATTATTTTCTTTATTTGTTTTTAACTTTTAATTGGGTGATGGAAGAGGAAATTTGTATGCTCCTCTCAATTCCACCTAATATGGCCGAGCTCTGCTTGATGGTTTTCTCTCATCTTACAACACTAATGTCAAATCAACAAGAGTTCACGCATTCTCTAGGCCTCCAAACAGTATATGCTAAAGAAATTGCAGTCAAAATCAACACTGGAGTTGCTACATTCAGTTATGATAGCAACCGTGTCGACTCTAAAACTGTCAGTTTCTTACAAGGGTGTATTGAAATCTGACGATCTCTTGTTTGATCTTCTATCTTAAACACAAGGGCTCCAATTCTTGGATTCTCTAAAGACACGTTAACCAAGACTTTTCTTTACCTTCAAATAACAAAAAAGCTGCTTTTTGACTTGTAAGTTAACAACATGATGTTAATGTAACATACTGATAGCTTCAATGCACTTGGAACCAAAATTTGCCGGATGAATTTGTAAGTCTCATATTAAAAACATTAATCACTTTTGTGAAAATGCCTACTAACTTGATAATAAGTTATTCCGTTGACTTTATATGTTTCCCCAACTGCAGATCAGTTTGAGAAAGTCACAGTTCTGCATCCGACTCATCATCCTGGTCATCATATCCTTCATATGAACCACTGCAGCACAGAAATTGATAATTTCAGAATACCATTTCACATGGAGAGAGCCCTGGATGTCAATCAGATCATAGAGAAGACTTTTGGCACCAAAAAAATATATATTTTTTAAAAAATCCTAGAGAAGACTGTTAAGGGGCAACTAATACATAGTTAAGAAGGCTAAACTATGTTGCTCAGAAGTCCCTAGTGTAGAATAACATCAAATTTAATATTCCTGCCCTTGTCGGAAATTGTTAAAGATGTCATAGAAAACACCAAAGTGACTAAGAAATAAGAATCCCTACATCTTACCTTGTTCTGCTGCAGTGTTTAGTCAGATCTTGACATAAAACCTTGCTTACATCTCCAACTTTCACAGATCCTTTCTTTATCAGTTCAGCCAACTACACAAGTAAAGACATCATGAACGACAGTCAATAATGCACAAATAAAATGCAACCTATAGAAAAGTTTTTTCAGAGATTGGAAGAACATGAAATCACCTCGTCTTCTGTTTCCTCAAGTAACCTGTATGTATCACGAACACAAAATAAAATAGGTTAATCACCTTTGTCAAAAGTGAAGTACGGAAAACAAAGTTGAAGTCTCACCTTCCACAATAAGTAGATATATCTTTCGAATAAGCACGAGCTTCTTGTTTATCTTCAAAAAAAAGAAAAAGAAAAAAAAAAAAATCATTACAAGAAAATTTATTAATTCTTTTATAAGCAGATTTCATTATGAGGCTGAGGAGAGTTCTCCTTAGGCTAATCAGATTCTTCATATCACAAGCACTAGCACTAAGCTTGAGTCTATAGATTTGAAAGCAATTAGCATCTCATAAGCAAAGAACAGACAACGAAAAGCCTAAAACAACGATCTGTTTTCTTTCTCAAGTTTCCTGTTATGCCGAGTGTTTGCTTGGTTAGACTATTCGACATGTTCTATCTAAATGACGGGAAAGACGCGCATCATCGTCTGTGTTTATGGAGAGAGCATTATGAGTAAAGCATTTGAGGCAATAATAGTAAATACGTACTTGTAATATTATCCCAGTTAGCCACTTTGATCCAATCTCGTCTGGTTGGCTCTACCTGAAAATGGGAAATTACAATGCTCTTATGCCAGAATCATGACTCCAAATAATATAGAATAAAAGGTCGAGCATCCAACACAAAAAAATGAGAAGAAGATTATGGAGTACTAGCATACAACCTCGTTAAGAGTGTAATCTTGCATCTTTTCACAAAGGCCATCCAGAAGTTCAACGACTCTCAGCTCACTCACTCTGTTGAAACAAACGCACTGTTTAACATAATCTATTTTAACTGCTTGAAAAAATAAATAAATAATAAAAAAACGGGTTTACTGCTAAATGCTAATGTAATCATCATCTAACAGGTTGAGATTAAAGTTTTCTTTTAAAAAAAAAAAAAAAAAAAGGAGGGGGGGGGGTAAATGCTAATGTAATCATCATCTAACAGGTTGAGATTAAAGTTTTCTTTTAAAAAAAAAAAAAAANATAGAGTGATAGCTTACCTGTAATCAATAACCTTTCCTCTCCGTTGACCTTTAGAATCCAAGCGGTGTCTCATATCCAAATGATTCCTCGGTTTTTCCTACGAAATGCATCATGACATTACATTACTTCACATTATTCAAACAATGAATGAAACAAACAAATTTTCCCAAATTAATTTCTTACGGTAATAATTAATACTAATTAATTAAAACAAAAACAAACAAACAAACAATTTCGATCTTACATTGGAAAGTCCTCGCTCTAGCTCCTCCTGCAAGAAAAAAGCAATTAATTATTTTCATAATTAAGTTAAGTTGTACTTTAATTAATTAATTTCTTTTCTTTTCTTTTCTGGATCTAAATTTTTGGAATCGAGAAAATGAAAAAAAAATTGAAAAGAAGAGAGAGGAAATAAGAAAAAGGTAAGATTTTACAGCAACGGCATTGCAGGCGGCACACTTGTCGTCGATGCAAGAGACGACGGAGAAAAAGGCCAGCGTTGAAACCAGAAGCAGCGCCACCTTCACCACCATTGAGTATGACTCTTCCATATCTCTCTCTCCCTCCCTCCCTTTCAGTCTCTTCTGTTGTGAACCGAGCGCTCCTCTTCTCTTTTCCCCCGCTTTCTTCTTCAACTCGGCTGCTCTGGCTTTCCCCTCGATCTTGGGCTCAACTGCCTCCTCGATCTTGGGCTCCTGGCCCATTATTAAAACCAACCTTTTCATTGACCTTCCCCGGCCCACAGTAGAAAAATGCCCGAAAGTGCATGGCACTGCCACTGGACTGGCAGTCAAGACAACAAAGCAACTATTCTCATAATTCTGATTATGTTATAAAGGTCGTTGCGTTGCGTTGCATGCATCGTCACTATTTGGAATTTTATAACCCTCACATGTCATCATATTTCACTTTGGGTTTTTTTTTTTTTTTTTTTTTTGTTTGGGTATTTGGGTAAATTATTTAGTTTGTTTTTTTTTTCCCTTTTTAATTGAAATTAAGATTTGATAAAATCCAGTGGATATAAAAAATGTATGATTCACCTCAACACAAGCTTGTATGTAAGCAATTAATCTAAGAGTCTACCAGAGCAAAAAAAAAAAATCTAAGAGTCTAATTTCATGTCCCACTGTCCCAGATTTATACACCATTTACCATTTTTGATCTACGTGAATTTGTTTTTGTTTTTTTTTTTTTGTTCTCTTTTATATTCGAAAATTTAACTTATGTGGCTGATTTGTTATTGTATCAACCATCAATTTCAAAAGTTTAAAAAGTTAATCTTCGTGACATAGTTCAATTTGAAAGAGCTCAAGAGATGTTATTTAGCTTTAGTTATTATCATTGTATAATTGTTTGCACGAACGCATTATTTTGTCTTACATGATTGTTAATAATAAGATACAATATTAATTTAGTCCTTCTCCTATATATATGGTTGCTAAACCAATAGATATTTTCTTTTTTTACCTATGTGTAGGTATTTTTTTTAGCCGTTGGATCATCATCTAATGGTGATTTAATGACTATAATAAGGTGCATGAAAAGACGTGCATTATTAATATTATTTCTCTATTATTTTTTATTATAAAAAAAATATGCATGATAAATTTTTATTGGCCAAAATGATACTTATGTGTAAGTAAAAAAAAAAATATTGGTGCCCATATATATATATACACATTATATTTAGTCTTTTCTTTTAGCTAACAAATATTGGTTTACTTGATTGTTTATGAATATTGTATTTTTTTCAAAATTGAAATTTGTGAATACTATCGATTTGAATTTTAATATAATCATGGCCCCGTTTGGTTCACTCATTTGAATGAGTGTATTTAAATATAAATTGTTGAATGAGTTATAATTGGAATGTGAGATATTTGAATTGAAATAAAGTGGAATGTGGTGTAATTAGAATAAGAGACATTAGAATGAACCATTCAAAAATACCTCATAGGCTCCATTCTCATTTCAAGACACAAAAACACATTCCAATAGTTCATGTATTCAATAGACTATTTGAATGGAAAAACTGAATTGTTGAAACAAACATTCATTCCAAAAGACTATTTAAATAAAAAATCTAGAATTATTGAAACAAATCACTCATTCCAATGAATTTTCTATTTGAATGGAATGAAATGAGTGAAACAAACGGACCCATTATTATTATTTCTTTAAAGGAAGCCAAGAGAGGGCAGGCACTAGGCAATGTTTATAGTGGCTTTGGAACATACCTTCATATGCCATTTTGTACCCTTTGGTGAATAGGTCATGTGGTCCAGAATCCAAATCCAAAATCCGACCTCGACCACTTTCTTACTCCATTTCCCTTCAAAGTTTTCTAAATTCATAATTCAGTCACATGTGATTTACAGGTTATTATGCTCTTTAGTGGAATTTCATGATGATTTGCCCCATATATTATTCCATTCACGACTTAAAAATATATACAAATATAATAATTCGTAATATTACAAATAATTTTTAAAAATGCACATACAAATTCAGAAAAAAATATTTTAAATGCGTTGAGTATAAGATTCGAATTATGTTCTGCAAATCCGAGAATAACCCAATATATACGAATCATTGAAGCATCGTCGTATTTTGTAAACCTAATACACAGCAATAATAATAATACCCTTACATTTTTCTACTTCTTTTCCTTTTCTATTTCGCATCATGATGCGTTTATATGCTATGAGTATGGAAATATAGATCAGTTTATTGATTAGGAAATCATGGAATAGTGGCAACAATTTGAAACGCACTCCCCCCATGACACATCCACCTATTTAAATGACAAGATTTCTGTAACTCTAGTTTGGATTTTTTGCAGCTTGTTGTTTTATTATATAATTTTTATTTGGATGTTGATTCTAGAACATTCTTTACCTTGTCTCTATCCTTTTCTAGAGATCCTATTCTATGTAACATTATTATGAAGCGTTAAACCCATAAGACCTTATTGGAGTTGTTGAAATCAATCTAAACTTGCATTAATATAAGATTCAACCTAAGAACTTCATTAATTTGTAATATGCTATATATCTTGGCACCACTAATCTGAATAAGCGTAAGTTGTATTTTATAAAAAAGGCCAATTAAAAAAGAATGGTATTAATGAAAGTCTTCTTGAGTAAAACTCAAATCTGCCTTCCATTATGTAGTTTTTTATGGGGGTTGGGAGGGAACAAAAGGAAAGGATAGTATATTGATTTGTTTTTGTTTTTTGTTTTTTTATGTCAAATATTGCTATAAAGACTCTGTATATATATATTTTTGGCTCGGAGGAATAATAGAAGAAGATTTATGAAATGATAGAAACATATGTCTCCTTCCGTATTAATTAGGAAGGCAGTTGGAATGGGCTGCATAATCGTACCCTTGACTCGTGGGCGATAACAGGGCCCACATTCCCTACCTACCCAAATTTCATTCAAATTCATCGCCGACTATTTCGGTGTCACTTCCAGACACCAAATTTAACTCAAAGCCCCCCTAAAGTTTTTAAATCTTAATTTCAACTAAAACCCAATAAGTAACTTAATCTTCTTGACCAAAAAAAATAAAAAAATTCATCCGAGTGATAAGTGGATATAGGCAGAAGTATAAGGTAGTACGATCAATCAATGTGTTACTACAAAACTCCTTAAGGTCATATGATTTTTTTTGGAAAACGTAGTTCTAATTCACTAAATAACAGTTTTTTTTTACCATTAATAATAAATTATGTCAAAATTGATCAAACTAATTATGTTAAAACTATGATATAAGAAAAATTAAGAGAGAAGAAAAAAAAGTGGGTCCACATTCGGATTTGCTTAGTGGATACTACGCGAGGCAGCACCATAACTGTAGAGGGAGGGATGGTAGGTAATGAAAACCCAGCGAAGCCACACCTCCACCTGAGGCTAAAAAAAAAAAAGAAGGGAGAAAGAGAAAAGAGAGAAAACAAAACGGAAAAAGGGAAAAATGCCAAACGACTAGAGTAGAGTAGAGTAGAGCTTAGAGCACAGCAGAGGGAGAGGCTTTTTCTTTTCCTTTTTTTTTTTTTTTTTCTTTTATTATTAAAATTTAATTTATTAATTTAATATAGAGCTGTTAGTCTCTCAGTGTCGCTTTTTACCTATATTACCTTTACCAATTCCAGCCCCGAGTCCGACCATATCCAACCTCTCCCATTTTCCCTTTCAATTCTATTTTATTATTAATTCCATCCTCTTTATTTTGCAGTTTTAAATCCATTAATTACTTACTCACCCCCTTTCTTTCTTTCTATGTAAACTTTTTTTTTTTTTAATGTTTAATTTATCATAATTTAATATAGTATATAGTATAGTATAGGGATCTCTCTCAATGGTATTGATGGACCGCACAGGTCCGATCCCTTTCCATTAAAATAGTCGTAATTTATAGAAAAGAAAAAAAGAAAAAGACCAACCCAACCCAACTCAACCCAACTAAACCTGGTTGAAAGAGCTTAGCTTCTTTTTTAGTCTCATCTCAGATTCATACATTTTTCTGCTTCAATTGATTCCACTTGGATTTTGCTATTCGCTTATGGATTTCTACTCTGCCTTGCCTTTGTTTCACCCATCAATCTGTAAGTTTCTTTCATTTTTTCGGATTATGTTTTCTTTTTCTTTGGCGTGGTTGGATTGGATGTTCTGGATTTAGTAAATGACCGACGAATCGTGTGTAAATTAATGGAAATTTGGAAAAATTTTCATTCAAAATTTCATTCTTTGTAGTGGGTTTTCAAAATAAATGTTTAGGCAATATTGGGTTTTACTCCACTTTCGTTACCGACTTTGTTCTAGTTTGCTCCCACTTTTTTTTCTTTTTTCTTTTTTTCCTTCTTTTTTTTTTTAGTAGAATTTTAGAGTAGCGTCCCAGGATGAGTCTAATTTTGTGAATCTACATCCGAATTCACATGTACCCAACTTTTCATTTGGCCTATTCGCTTTCTTATTGGTTTGATTTTACTGTAAAAACTATACTGTGGGTGGCATTATTTGTTGATTAAAACCCAATGCTTTGGATCCGATGACGGTAACTTTATAAAGGTTATTCTTTGCTTCTTAGATATATGTTATGGGTACCCATTTTTTTTTTTTTTTGGTTTCTTATTTGCATTTTTGTGATTTATGTCTTTTTGTGCTTTTTGTGTTTTGACTTGGTATTATTGGCTCTGTTGGTTTCCAAGGAAGGATGTAATAAATAGTGATGGGGTTCTCTGGAAAATTGTCAATATATAGTTTATGTTCGATACTTCATCTTAGGTATTGGTATTGATAAATGAATGACCATCGTTTACGATTATAAAATCGATCAGGCTGTGCCATCTTTGGTGAGTGACAGAAGAGTTGAAGAGAGTGATGGGTTAAAGCATTGATGATTGCAGAAGACACTCCACTACAGAATGTTTTCTGAGAGACTGACTGGTGAACAATCTCTTAGTCAAGATTTTGAGGCATTGAGTGTGTCAAGACGGCTCGTCAGAAGTGTTAGCCAGAAGTTGAGGAAGAAGAACCAAAGAGGTGGATCGGAGGAAGAGGATGATGGTAAGGGGATTTCTATCAGATGTCTTAGTTTATATGGTAGGGCTGGTGGCTGCAAAGTAGGGGCCGACACTGGTGAGGAATTTGGAGATTCAAGTAGCAGGAGGAGGTCCAGTGCTAGTGATGAAGGTAAGGGGTATAAACTGATATGTGGCGCTGAGGAAACTGGAGTTGACTGTTTCTCATACGGGGTGAAGGAGAGATTTTGGAAGAAACATAACAGAAAAGATTTTGAGCTCGAAGAATCAATAAGAAACAGTAGAATGCACATATTTCTTCCAGATGACATACTGGAAATGTGCCTAGTGAGGCTCCCACTGACCAGTCTCATGACTGCACGGCTTGTATGCAAGAAATGGAGATACTTAACGTCCACTCCACGGTTTCTGCAAATGAGACGCGAAGGTTCACATCAGAATCCATGGTTGTTTCTGTTTGGTGCTGTAAAGGATGGCTATTGCACTGGAGAGATACATGCGTTTGATGTGTCTCTAGAGCAATGGTACAGAATAGATGCCAATGTTCTCAGAGGGAAGTTCATGTTCTCTGTGGCCAGTATCCAGGATGATATTTATATTGTTGGAGGGTGTTCTAGCCTGACCAACTTTGGCAAGTTGGATAAGAGTTCATTCAAGACACATAAAGGGGTAATATTGTTTAGTCCCTTGACTAAATCGTGGCGTAAAGTTGCACCTATGAAGTATGCAAGATCAGCACCGATCCTGGGAATTCTCGAGGTGTGTTCAGATTTTTCTGCTGGTCAAATTCATCTAAGTCGGCAAGATAGGCGTCCCAGAACACGAGTAGGCGGGGTCTCAGATGTTTATGAGGATCCTCATAGGCTCTCATTGAGGCGTCAGTACAGAAATGCAATTGATGAAAATGAGGCTTCATTATTGCCCAATAGAAAGTCGTACAAGTTTGTGAGACCCAAAAGTGACCAAGCAGGCACAAAAGTTTGTAAAAGGTTTGTTCTCATTGCTGTGGGTGGTCATGGATCTTGGGATGAGCCTTTGGATTCTGGAGAAATATATGATTCTTTGTCAAATAAATGGACAGAAATCCAGAGGTTGCCGGTAGATATGGGGGTTGTTCGTTCTGGAGTTGTCTGTAAGGGGATCTTTTATGTTTATTCCGAGACTGACAAGCTTGCAGGATATGATATAGAAAGGGGTTTTTGGTTTGGAATCCAAACTACTCCATTCCCACCTCGAGTTGTTGAGTACTCCCCAGAACTAGTATCTTGCAACGGTCAGCTGTTCATGTTTTTTGTCTCCTGGTGTGAAGGGGATGGTCAGATAGGAAGGAGAAATAAGGCTGTCAGAAAATTATGGGAGCTGGATCTCTTGTATCTTACCTGGACAGAGGTTTCAGTGCATCCTGATGCTCCAATGGATTGGAATGCTGCTTTTATGGCCGATAGAAACCTGATATTTGGCGTTGAAATGTTCAAAATATTTGGTCAAGTATTGAAGTTTTTGACCGTATGTGATGTGTCAGATAAGGAAATGCACTGGAGTCACATATCAAGGAATCATGTAACTCATGAATTTGATGCTATTTCGTGCTTGACCAAGTCGATGGCTGTGATACACCTGTAAAGTCCCTCACTATTCTTTTTAACTTCCGGAACATTTTAAACATCCATTCTCCCTCAGGCAAGACAATTTGAGCATGCACCAACGACTGGGGATTATATCTTGGTGACTACCCGTAAACTTATTTTCTTAATAAAGCTTTTGTACTGGAGGCGTGTTTGCACATGTTTATTTTTATATTTAATATGTTCACCAAACATTCATTTATATTTGTATTTATATATTGTTTTGTAATTGAAGATATCCTTGTCCCCCTCTTTTAGCCAATAATTTTCTGTGTTTCACTTGCACAGAGAATAGAGGAAAAAAACTAGACTTGCTATGATAACTATAACAAAGGTCTGATACAATATTGGGCATCTAGATGGTTCGTTCGTCTTTTTAAAAAGAGCAAGTGCTATAGCCTATATTGTGATGTTATTTGAAGCGGATCATACTGGTTAGAACCACCCTCCGGCAGAAGGTGTGTTTCTGTATTTTTTTTTCTTATAAGCCTAAGGACAAATTCAGACTGCTGAGAGTCGTATATCAAGCTGTGTTGACTTGTCAAGCTTTTCTAACCGGAGAGCGAGTGAAACCTGTTACAACAAATTGAATATTTGAGTAATTGAGATGCGCTCTATACAGAAAGAGTTGCGGATTGACAAGTAGTTTATAATTTGTCTGTAAAGGTTTGATAGTATATCGTTATTATTAAGTAGCTGAGTTTAAACAGCTCAAGGTGTCACCTGCTTAAAATCCAGTTGCCCAAAATTAGCAAAAATAATAATAATAACAGTAACAATAATAATAATAGAACTTACAAATTACTGAGGACATGATGGAAGGAACTCACAAACTTTTACATTGACCAGTTACTCAAAAATGTTAATTCAAGAGAAATAATAATAATGATGATGATGATGTTACCAGAAAACTGATGGAGATCTCGCATCATTAAAAAACAAATGAACAATGTTCAAAAATCATCTACAAATGGGAAATCTTGTATACAACAATATCTACCATTAGAAGTTTCGTAAATCACACCAAAATAAAGCTTCTAAAAGAAGCCTATCCATTATTGGGGAAAACCCCAGAGAAGTTTGGTAGCCTATCAACATGTTTCAGGGCACGTTCGGCTATCTGTCGGGTTCGGTAGTCACCATGCTGGAAGGCATCAACAAGAGCAGTACTCACATTTGGATCTCCAGAAACGTCATAGGCTATCTCATCAGTCCTCAAAAGTCTCTCCACTGCCCAAACTGATCTCCTCCTCAAATTTTCTGTCCTGTTCTCGAGTAACACATCTAATATGGGTCTGATTCCCTCGGCCTCACACAACACCTTCACTCCTTGTTCAATATCAACTCCATCATCCAACAAAGTAGATATTGCAGCAAGTGCTGCCTCGACCACCTTCTCGTTCGTGTGGTCTAGAAGAGCTACCAACTTCTCCACGACTTGTCCTTCGAAAAGACAAAAACTCTCTCTGAGCGAGCATGTCCCTCGGTGAACTCGACATAATCCACTTATCACAGGTTGTTTACCAAAACATGGAAAGATAGAGACACAAAAACCAGGTGTTGGCAAGTCGGGAAGTCTTGTTAAATTTTTGGATTCTTGTGACAGGTTCTCCAAGGCTGTTGCGGAACTCATCTGCACATTGTCGAGTCCATTCGCCTGAAGGAGCTCAACAAACAATGCTGCAAGATTATTTTCACGGCAGAGATCAATTGCAGCAGGCTCATCAGCCAATACAAATGTAACCCTTGAAAGAACTCGAACAAGCCCTTCCAGAAATGGTGTCACAAAGCGGCTCCCCTTGGTTTCACCCTGTCGGATTTTAACTACTTTAGTATAGACCAGTTCAAAGGCACCTTCATCTAGCATCTGCCTGGTGAGGCCCAAATCCCTCTCTGGAAGCTCAGCTAAGAGGCCAACTGCTGCAGCTTGCTCTTCGGTGATTCCAACATTTTCTGATATTACTCTAATTAGGCTTCCAAGCTGGCCAACTGTGCCTCGTAAAGCATCAGCTAGTTCCTGACCCATGTGTGGTGAGAGGTTCTGAAGAAGTTTTATTGAAGCTACACGCAATTCTTTTTGTGGAGCCTCAATGAACTGAACCAAACTGATAGTGGCTCCAGAGCTTTTAATGGCAGCAACAACATTCAGAACAGCAGAGGGCGAGCTAGTGAGTCCAACAAGGACCTGAAGAAGCTTGCACTCAATTGCTGGGCCAGTGTTGCTAATGAGATGTAGAAGGCTATGGACAATGTCTTCTGAGACCAAAGTCTGGTGGTCAGGTCCAACAGGAATAGACTCAAAATCATACCCCGAATTCACGACATTGGAAAGAATTGTTGCAGAAACCTCTTTCAGTCGCATGGGTAGCTGATTAGTACCAACAGCAAAAAGGTCCCTGACAAGAGGAGGAAGAATTCCTGCATCTATTAACACCTTGGCACTTGCCTCACAAGAGATCTGGTTTAAGGCTTTTAGAGAAGCTTCTCTTGACTGCATATTTCCGCCTCTCATGACGTTGATCAAAGAGGAACCCACAGTTCTAGCTACGTTGACCTTCACATCATTGTTCAAAACCAGCTCACCAAGGAAATTAGCCATTGACAGTTTGGTTTCTGGAGGGCCTGCATCCATACCACTACTGTTACAATCTAACACCAGAAAACAATATTTTATTTCAAAACAAAGAGAATGCGGTCCCCAATTTTCAGAGCAGTGAAAGTACCTTCAAGAATTTGTGTCAGAAGAGGCTGCAGTCTACCATTTTCAGCCATCTGACGCACGTTGTTTTCACACTTCTCCAGATTCTCTAATGTTTTGTCAGCCTTCTCAACAGTCAAAAGATTCTCTGATTTGCTGCTTGTCATTCCTACCAACATAAGAATAGCTCCATTAATTGCACCAATCTTTTCGCATAGTGATTCGGATTTCGAAAGCTCATACAGCAAAGAGACAGCTTCCTCCCTCTCTTTAGACTGCTCATGGGACAAGAACTTTACAATAGTGCGGACGGTGTCCCCCTCAGCCAACATTTCCTACAAAACAAAGAGAACCAATTAGCAAGACGCCACCCCGAATCCATGTTAGTAATTCAGTATAAAGAAAATAACAAAAGAAACACATAGGAAACCTTATTTTCATCATTTTCTTCCACCACAATTCTAAGGGTTTCCAAAGCTCTACATCTAACTTTACGGCTGCTGCTCTTTAACATGTCAATAATCATAGGTATCAGCCCTGCACTTCTTGCAATATGCTTATTCGACCTGCTTTTTTGGCAGATGTGCTGGACGAACTTCAAGGCCATCAACACGTCACCTTCTGGACTGTTCAAATTCAGTGACCTGCGAGCCATATCAAGCTGAGCAGCTTCATTCCTTGCAGTCCACTCTTCAATGGTGTTCCGTAAAGCTATGCTAGGCTTCAGATCTGTGCTTCTTAATTCTTTCAGTGTCAATGGACAGACCAACTTTCTTCCACTCTCCTTGCATTCCTTGAACCACTTTTCAATTGCTTCACGCTCAAATGTTTGCCCATTTTCCAGCGTAACAGGATCTCGCATTACTTGCTTTGTTAAGGGGCAGACGAATGCATCATAAATAGGCTCTATGTGCATTCTATCAAAATGATGGCTGTCATCCGACGGGCTGCCAGGATCGTAACTACCATCCCAACTTTCAGCCATTTTATCTAAATTAGCAACTGCACCAAAGTGAAATAAACCTTTTGTATATTAAGGTACAGTTAACTATTGCCAGAAAAGTGATGCAGAAAATGGTACAAGAAGAGAATTGCATATTTATCTGTATAAAGTAATGGTATCATGGGTTGAAAAAAAAAAAGAAGAAAGCAATTATTCCTGAAAAGCTAATACATTTTTCAAACTGTAAATTTGATGCCAAGTTTTAAATGTTGTAAAAAGTAGTTAAACAAAAATTGTGTATATAAGGAAGAATATTGTACTAGAACTAGAAGTCTGGAACCAACCACTCCAATTAACACTCCGAAACTCGAGCTCCCCTAAATGGAAGGCAGCATCTATATTCTATAGATGTTAAAAATATTCATTTATTAACGCATTGAAATTCATAATGGCCACGAGTTAAAATGCAAGAACTTTCAAAAAAAAAAAAAAAAAACTTAAATTACCACAAATTATCCTTCCCCGAATTCCTGCTTACTCCAAATTTGTCGAATTACATCATATAAAAACTATAAAAGTATATACCATAACAATAAAGGCCTAAAATTCAGATTAAAAAAAGCTCTGCTTTTTCTCAATTACTATTGATGAAAGCAGCTTTTTGCCTCTCTAGATGATATACTAGTAAATTAAGATTCAATGTTTGAGGCCATTCAAAACTTTAGATTTTTACCCAAAAACTACTCATAGGATCATTTAAAAGTCCATGCTGCCACAATAATTGGGACCATAATAGCATAGTAATCGGGAACAAAAAAAAAAAAAAAAAAGGAGCGAAAAGAAAGGACGCACCTTCACTCTGTATTAGCGATCCTCGGAATCAAGGACGCTTTTGGGAAAAGCTGTGATTCAATTCTGAGAAATGGAAAAGCATAATCTGAGGTTGGAGTGGCTGAGGAGCAAGGACGAGGTCGTCTTCATCCATGGAAGATCGAAAATCACAAAATTAGGGTTTTATTTTGTTTGTGCTTTGTTTTTAGTACATCATCATGATAGTCTTGGTATGGTAATGTATTCTGGGGGTGTTGCTGTTGGTGGAGAGAATAAAAATTAATAATAATAATAATAATAATAATAATAATAATAATAAAGGAAAAAGCCGAGAAAGGGTCTCGTGGTTTGAACCCTTAATTTAAACCGAAGAAGGAAAACAACAAATAGGAGAGGACAGATACAGATACAGATACAGATACAGATGAATAACAAGCAAAACCAAACAGGACACAGTAAAATGTACAAATGATTAAAAGTCTATCGATTATTAGATGAATGGTAGGACTAGGAAAGAAGAGAAAGGTTGACTCAATCCCAACAGTCGTCGGAGAGAGATAGAGAGAGTGTGGAGCCCAGACACACCCGCCGCTGACCCCACTTCATATACCAGCCTGCCCGGCTTCTAATACTATACTTTCTAACCACCCAAATATATCTTTGTTTTGAGTCTCTTCTTTTGCCTTTGGATTACCAAAGAATAAAATATTACACTAATATAATAATAATTTTTTATTTTTTTTTTTAAATTACTAATATAATAATACTTGAGAAGGTTCTTAAGAACACCCAAAAAAGAAATTGTAGTTATGCGATGAACAGCAGAGACCAACAGCTAAACTCTCAACAGTTAACACCTCATTTGGAGTTGGATTTCAAATAACATTGATGTTTGAAAGAAGACATAATACTGTGATTTTCTAAAAAAAAAATTAATGGAGTAATC
The DNA here is from genome assembly GCA_002914845.1 of Trema orientale. Classification (NCBI taxonomy): domain Eukaryota; kingdom Viridiplantae; phylum Streptophyta; class Magnoliopsida; order Rosales; family Cannabaceae; genus Trema; species Trema orientale. The sequence continues at coordinate 799,008 of JXTC01000083.1, read as the reverse complement.
ATAGGAAGTAGTTGGTTGGAGTTGGAGTTGGAGTGGACCAAATTGTTGGTAGACAATAAAAAGAGTGTCTGTGCATCCCAACAAGACCAAGTTGTGAAGCTAAAAAGATGCATCATCAATCTTCATGTGATGTTTGTAATATGATAACGGTAGAGTAGCGGACAAATTGGGACTCGAGTTGAGTTAGACTGTGCGTGTCCGCGTGTTATGACCAAATATATATTTCTTATTAAAAAAAAAAAAAAAACAGCTTTGGTTTTGCGTCGTGTCCAATTTGGACCCAATACTTTTTGATATCATATCTTTCTCTTTCTTTTGGTAATGGATATCATATCTTTCTTAAGACAATGTATTAAGTTTCTATTCTATAATCCTATAGGTTATCGTTTGAAAAAAAGACGGAAAACAACAACCATGTCGTTCCTTTTCTCATGTTACCCTTCATGTGATTCTATTATCTAATTTCATATTTTAATAGATATTATAAATTGACAGTAGATATCTTATTAAGGATATTGCATTTAGGATTTAACATTCTTTTTATGTACTCTTTTTTATAGAACAAACAGTGAGGACGAGCAACTAGTGCAACTATCCTCTTTGGGTGTTACCAAAGAAGCTCTAATCTCATTCAAAAATATTTGCTAATAAACCTAGGCGACGAGTCTCCCCTACTGAGTAATGGGGTGTGTCACCTGAGCCACACTAAACAACCAGTGAAAACAACATAGTGCGAGATAAAGTCGGGGTAATCTCCATCAAGTATGGGGCTGGTAGGAATCAAACTTACGACCGTAAGCTCCCAAAGTCAACTCATTATCACTATGTCACTTATTCAATGATGCATTCTTTTTATATTAATTATGGAAATGAACTTAACCTGTCATTTTTTTTTGGAATAATATTACTTTTATATCTCGTATTTTGACACTTTATTTAAATTGTATATTGTATTTTGATTATTATCAACATTGATCCTTAGATTTAATATTTGTTGCAAATTTATACACTGACATCAATTTAGAGCAATTAATTTACCAATATGATTTAATAAACTTATTATTGAATCAGTTTTTATATAGTTTATTTTTAATTTTTTAAACGATATTTTGGTAAATTAACGGCTCTAAATTGATGTTAAAGTATAAATTTATAACAGATTTTAAATCTAAATTTTAATATTGATAATACCCAAAACACAAGATATAATTTAAATAAAGTAACAAAATATATCTTTTTTTCTTTGTGGAGTGAGAATATACGACTATGATTTGTAAATGACAAAATTGAATTGAATTTTTTGGCCATTTTATTTCGTTTCAATCTCAACCGTAACTGAAAAATCTGAAAGCTAATAATATTGCACCACGTGGAAGACCGTAAGAAAAAGGAAAAATTACAGCAGCTCCTCACCACTAAAAATATGGTAAGTTTGGGGGTCTTTCTTGAAAAATAACATTAATAAGTTTTGAGGTCTTTGTGGAATGGTCAAATAAGTTGGTATTTGAAAGAAGAAACTGAAGAAGGGTTATATGATATGAATCTGAAAACATAGATAGATGGAAGAAGAAGAAGACAGGCGAATACAGATGCAGAGCTCCGACGATGGAGGAGGAGACACGCAAAACGTCGAGCCAAATCGGGTTAAAGTTAAAGACCAACATGTGTTGCAGTTTCTGGATTCCATGGACGAATACCTAACCCAAATGGATTCATTGTCTACCATTCTTCGCCAGGTGAAAAATTTACCCTTTCTACTAAACCCTGACCCTTTTGAGTTTTGCCAAACCCTAACACTCATCTGCTACCTGGTATTGAATATTGATTATATATATATATATATATATATTGCTAGTAGTATTGACTTTACGGGGAAGAGAAGTGAAATTCAAGCATATTTAGTCTACATATTGAATTTGACAGGGATGGCTTGAACTAGCCAGTGCTCGGCATTCCATGGGTGCGTCGCGTGTCAACGGTGCCTTGTTGGACTTGAAAATCCACTCTGCTCCTACCTCACTGCGAGTTTCGGAAGATGTTGTTGGTATAGTCTCCTCGGCTTTTTCTTTTAAATTGGCTGTTGATATTGAGTGAAAGATACTCAGATTACTAAATTATTTGGTTGACATTGTAGTCTGTATCTAAATAAATTTTTTTTAATGATACATGATATATTTTCTAGTTGATTCGGAAGTGGGGAAAGCACATTTTACATTGTGCAAATGGGCATCCTCTGAAAATGGGAAACCTGGCTCTGGAGAAGGAAAATTCAGGGAGGACAATCTGCGGACAAAGTCTGGTAGTCCACAGCTTCGACATCGAAGCTTATCTCCATTTTCTGGTATAGTTGTTTTTTCCCTCTAGTCATATATAGCTAATCAGTTGAGGAGTAAAAAAGAGAATTAATGTCACTTTCACCTTGTTTTATTAGTATAAAGGATCCCAGACCAAATGCCATAAGGTTCATGCATAGAATATTACAATCCCAAGTACTAAGTTAACAAGAAATTTTGTGGCTTTACTGAGCTATTCTGCATTAGTTTGTTCTGATTGGATGCTGTTTTATCTTGTTTTCTGTTTTGAATGAAGAAAATCCGGAGAAAACCTCACCGCAAAATGGAGCTCCCCTTGTAGTTGATGATCAAGTAAGTGTCTAGCAGATCATGATACTCTGGACATGTTTTTAATGGTCATACCTTAGTTTAGTATAAATGAACTATGATGCCAAGCTCCTAGAAAGTGTTTGTTGATACTAAGTGGGATTCTTAACTAAAGCATTTTAACTACATGTGCTTTCATAAGGGCCATCCCTAGGCACTAATACCATAAATCTTGTTTTCCTGTTGTCATAGGTTCAGAAGGAGCGATCGAAATCATTGTCTGTATTTGGCACTTTGGTTTCCCCAAAGCTTCGAACTGCCCAACTTTCATTTGAGACAGGTGAATAACTTTGCAGGGTTGCTTTTCAAAATCTCTCTTTTCTTCACTCAATTGAATGATTGGGTTCACTTGTTATTCTTCTGTAGCACTTGAGAAGCTTGTAGAAATTGCCAATGCACGTTCAACAATGCTATGTGCTTTTGATCAAGTTAGGGAAGAACTTGAAGGGACGTGAATCTTATATTCCTTTAAATATTTTGTTCTCAACTTTATGAGCTCAAACACGGAGGTGTTGTACTGCAATTGACCTCCCATTTTGCAACCATAGACGATATTTTGGAGATGAAAAATCATTTGCATGATAATAGCATTTGCTGAATCTTCAGTGAAATAGGGGAAGCGACTGCAAGTTCATAGCAATTCCGTTGGGAGAAAACAAAAGAGAATAGAAAGTAATCATACTTCTTTAGTTGGTTTGTTCGCCCTTTTCTTTATGAGGCTGAGGCCTGATTTGAGTGGTTGTCTCTTCTTTTCTAAAGGAAACATTTGTTGTTTGATAAATGTTCCCCTTCAAAGTTTTCTGAAAGATGTCGCAAACGATTTTTTTTTTTTCTCATTTATTGAATGGTAAACTGTAAAAAAAGGTACTCTGAGGTCTGAGTGTTCTAAAATTTAAATCTTAAAATTTGAACTATGTAAAATAATATTCTGATTAAGAATTTCTAAAAACTAATACCATGAGTTGACTTTTTGAATAACTACAACTGGTAAAAGACAATAATATTCTCAAAATTAAATAAAATAATAAAGACTAATGCAATTTTAATTGAGGATATTATTGTTTCTTTATTATTAAAATTGGTCAAAAAATCAATCCATAGTATTAATTTTTAAAAATTCTTATTCTTGGGTATTATTTTGCGAAGTCTAAATTTCAGGATTTAAATTATAAAACACCCAAAATTTAGGGTTTTTTTTTTGTAATTCACCCTTTATTAAAAGGTTAAGAATTAAGATAGGTTTCTTGTCTACACTTTTATGTCGTTTTCTTTAAGAAATGTCGTTTTTCTCTTTAAATTTTCGTTCATTGTCCTTTATCTTCTCTACTGTTGTGTTCACTGTTCACAATTATCTCGTCTATTGGTTGCCTGCCGCTTTTCAATTTGAAACCCTTTTTACGCCATTTTTGTCGTTAATTTTTACTGTTTGGTCAAAAACAGTCAATTGTTAGAAAAGTTAATTTTTAACATTTAAATCAAGTTTTTATACAAACTGAGAAGACACCAAATCAACTTAAGTTTATAAACACAAGCAACCCTAATGAAAATCAACTTTACGGAAACCAAAAAAGCAAATAAACTCAGCTTTTAAGCCTTTCATAGTAACACTAATATTTTGTCCTTTGATTGAATACACGATGTCAATGAACAAACAAAACAAATAATTAATTTAGGCAAATTTATATTAGTGTAGGTTATAAGAGAGACGAAAAGATTAATGCTGACCTTGAAATCGGACAAGATTAATGCAGACCTTGAAACCGGAATTAGATTTATCGCACAACTACTGTTGTTGATTCTTGCTCAAGCCGAATTTGACTAACTAAAAGGCTCAACATATTCACTCTGATCTCCTCAAAGATTCTTTCGAATTCCCATTTTCTGTATTATTTTTGGGCTTTAATTTTATTATGTTATGTCTTTGATTAGTTTACATTCAAGTTCATGTTAGATAATTAATATAATTTCTCTCGTTAGGCTACAGAAGAAGATATGGGACCTCATCATAAAATGGTAGATCTTAGTTAACATGTTGAGCCTTTTAGTTAATCGGATTCATCTTGAACTTTGCTTCTTCCTTTAGTTCTATGACATAAACTTTGGATCTTACATGAAAAGGGTATAGCCTGCACATGGAAAAAGGAATATTATATATTATTAATGAAACGAATAAGAAAATCAATTAAGATATATATATACACTAGTACTTTTAAATATTTTTCTCTTGTTTAAGTTCTAATTGATCAAGTATAATTTGAGAGTACGTAATCCTTTTCTTCTTCTTCTTTTTTTTTTTTTCGTTCTTTGAAACCAAAGAAGAAATTAATGAAATAAAGAACACCAAAATTAGCCAAAATAACAATAGAAGAAAACTATGTAACCAAAAAAAAAGAAAAACAATAGAAGAAAACTAACGAGAGAACATAATATCAAAGGGATAGAAACATAACAACATTAAAACTAGTAAAGAAAAACAAAAAACTCGACTAAATTTTCGTACCTCGAAGAAAGACGTATAGCGAGAGCCATTTAGTTCGGTCGTTACCATGGAAAATAACTCAGTTAAGCCACCTATTTATATTTATAACGTAGTTTCATAGTCTCCCAGGGATCCAAGACTTAGTGCCCAATTAAAATCCTCCATGCATTTACAGATATACCCTTCCATTTTGCTTGTCATTTACGCATTATTTTGTGGCTTGTTTTTCGCTTTTGTTTGACAATAATTGGTTTGTCGTTTAATCCTACTTGTCATTTTCCAGAATAATAAACGATATGTCGTATTTTCTAAATGCTGACCTTATTTCATTTTTAATTGCTGTTATTATACTTATGTGTCGTTTTTTGTCCTCTATTTTTTGTTTTCTTGGGTTGTGGGTGGAATAATGGGTTTACTGCTTTTATCGTCATTTCCCCATAGTTTTAAATATTTTCCGTTATTTTGTCGTTTTTATTTTTTACGTTGTTTAGTTCTATGAATTCTTTTCTGGTTTACATTTTGTTGTATGTAAATTTGTTTTTTCTTTTGGACTTTTCTGCAGTCCCTTGTCATTTCCCGTTATTTATGTCGTTGTTTTACTCTCCTTTTTCCCCACCCCTACTAAAATGTAGTCGTTGGTCAATGGCATTGTAGTCTTTGTCCTTTTCTTTCAATTTTTTTTTTTCGGTTGTAATTACTCTTCTAGCTCCTATATTATATATAAAAAAATCTCATTAAAGTCCCTAAATTTTGAACCTTTTTTTTTTGTACTTGAAGTTTTAGAACGGTTCCTTCTTAGTCCCTTAATCGTTATTCTGTTAAAATCTGTTGAATTTAAAGACACATCAGTAATTATAATTTCATACAAAAATTAATTTTAGTGCTGGTCTCTAAACGTTGATTTTTTGTTTTAATTTTCTGTTTTAGTCTTTTTCTATTAAAGATCTACTAAGAAGATGTTTGGAAAAAAAAAAAAAACTACAAACATTTTTTTAAAATTTTAGGATCAAAATGAAACTTTTCTAATAAAATATGCGTTAATGTCAAGATATGAATATATAAACGCATATACAAATGTAATTCAAAAGAGATATGAATGGATTAATGTAGACCTCGGAAAATCAAATTAATAATGTTGATAAATAGATTTTGATTATCGCACAAATACTGTTGTCAATTCTTGCTCAAACAGAATTTGACTAACTAAAAGGCTCAACATATTCACTATGTTTTCTCTAAAGATATTATTTCAAATCCCATATTTTCTATTATCCTTAATATACTATACATGTCTTTTATTGCCTGTGAACAGGTTATTAGATATGTAATCTAGTTGTTTGTTAATGGTTGTTTAGGCTACAAAAGATATGGAAGCTCAAATGTAAAGGGGCAGGGAGGCGTGGTTAACATGTTGAGCTTTTTAGTTTATCGGATTCGTCTCGAACTTGGCATCTACAATTCTAGGATAATGTTTGGGTACTAAGTATTGTACCAAATTTTTAATACCAACACATGTGCATGTCATTTGTCACTATTGAATTGGTGATAATATTTAATTTATTTGTGGTAAATTTTAATATACTAATTAGATTGTGACAACTCATATGCCATATGTGTTAGTATAAAAAATTTGGTACATTGATTGGGATATGTAGTATTGTCCATAATTCTAATATATAAACTTTGAATACACCATCATGATTATGTATGAAAGAGGAATAGTATATTGTTAATCACAGAAATTAGAAAATCACACTAAAAAAAAAATAAATAAAAAATAAAAAAATCAAAGAAGATTAAATATTTTTCTCTTGTTAAAGTATTGTTGAAGTACTATCTCATGAAGTATAATTAAAACTAGTGAAAGGAATTTATATATATATATATATGTGTATATATATATATATATATATATATATTTTCCACTTTGTGAAAAATATGCCTAATACTCGTTTTTTAAAACTTATTTAAAAAATACTCGTTTCTAATTTTTCTTTCAAAAATACCTGTTTTTATGGTCCATATTTCATATGTAAAATATGAGTGGTCCACATTTACAATATAAATTTTATCCATGAGGTACAAATTTCATGTGTAAAATATGAATGGTATATATTTTAAAATATGTGCTAATTTTTAGTGTAATTTTTATTTATGAAATATAGACCGCGGTATACATTTAATATATACAGCGGTCTACATTTCATATGTAAAACAGTGATGGTCTACATTTCTTCAAAAGGGTATAAAAACAGGTATTTATGAAATAAAAATAAAAAATAAGTATTTATGAAAATATAGTTTTAAAAACGGGTATTTATGAACTTTTTCCTTCCACTTTTGACTCTTTTGGTTCTTTGAGACCAGACGAAGTTAACAAGAAAAAGAAATTGAAAGAAGAGCAAAATTGGCCGGAAATCAATAGAAGAAAACTAAGGGAAAAGTTCATAAGAAAACTAATTAGAGAACGTAAAAGGGGGAAAAAAAAAAAAGAACTACATAAAAATAGGAATTAAGATAAACAAAATAGACTCGAGCGAAGCAACTAAATCTTACATACCTTGAACCGAGACATATTACGCTCATCATTGTGGAAAGTAATTGATTTTAAGTGCCGGATTTATAGCATAGTTTCCCAATCTCCGAGGGATTATTATTATTATTTTTTTAAAGTGGGGCTCAATTAATGACCACCACTTACTACAAATTTAAAGAAAAATGACACACACACACTCTACCAAGACTTGAACCCCTGATCCCCCAAACTCACACACACATCCCACAAGCCTTGGACCAACTGAGCTAGCCTTAGTTGGCAATCTCCGAGGGATTATAAACCGACTTACGGCACAATTAAAATATTCAATCTATGTGCAGAAATACCCTTCAATTTTGCTTGCTATTTATGCCTTATTGACTTGCTTGTCTTTCTCATTTGTTCAACAATAATCGGCTAGTCGTTAAAATATTATTCGTCGTGTTACATTAGTATAAACGACATGTCGTATTTTATAGATGCCGTTTGTTATTTGAATAAGAAACGACACTTGTTTATATGTTATGTTGCATACATACATGTCAATTAAATGGTCATTTAATCTTGATGTCGTTTTTGAAATAAAAACGACATGTTGTTTATTGATGCAATAAAATAACGTGAGGAAAAAGGAGAGAACAACAACATATAATGGGTCAGTGGGTTTTAGATTTCTCCCTTGAAGCGCCATCTCTTTTCTTGGGTCGTCGTTGTTAAGATCCCTCTGTGTCCCTAGCTCTCGCTTCTCTTCACGCAGTAAGCACCTCTTCCTCATCTTATGTTGCAATGTCATTACGAATGTTATTAGCTTTGCATTTTCTTTTTCTTTTTTGGGGTTAAATATATTACTCTTTTCTGGTTGCCGGCTTCGTTGTTGTGTTATATTTTCTATACGTAGAGTAGAAGTTGTATAAAAGATTTAGAGCTGATTGTATCCGTTGTTGATTTGTGTGCATTGCATTGTTATTAGAGTTTTAATAAAAAGAAAAGTGCTTATCTTTATTTGATTTGGTGTGGGGTTTGAAGAATAGAATCCCAGGTGAAACATGCAGTGGTGGTGAAAGTAATGGGGCAGACAAGTGACTCAGGTGAGAGTCAAGTTTTTGGATGATCAGAATCGTCATGCGGAATGTTAAGGGAACTGTCAGGGAAGGCGATATTCTTACCTTACTCGAGTCTGAGAGGGAGGCCAGAAGGTCGCGTTGATTTCATCGGCCTCGAAGTCTACTCACTGCTTCTTCCCTTTCCCCTTTTTCTTCTTTTTTTTTTTTGGTTTTTTTTTTTTTTTTTTTCCGCTTAGTTTATGGCTAGCAATGCCTAGTATTCAGAGTGAATTTTTGTGAGAGCTCTTTAATTTTATGGAATGTTTCGTGTACTTTTTGGTGCAAAAGAGCAAACTTTTGAGGAGTTAAAAATTGTTTACGCTTTGCGGTCATTTCCTCTTTCTGCATCCCTTTTTCTTTTTGTAATTTTCTTTACTATATTCGATAGCTGAAACATCTAACTGGAATGGAAGGATAAGGATGAGACGAAGGAGAAATGGTCTGAAAATGCATACCGCATGTCATTGAAGAGAATGCATTTGAAGATTAAACATGTTAACAGTCGAATGGTAAAAATTCAAGAATGAAAAACAACTTAAAGATTGAAAACACTAATTTCCATGGAATTGGCAGTATTAGTCTTTGTGGAATTTTACAATAAAAGTGATCATCATTTTAAAGAAAAGTCTGTTTATTGTTTTTTTGTTTTTTTAACAAATATAATCTTTTGCACAGCCAAAAAAAAAAAAAAGACGAAGAAGAAAAGAAAAGAAAGAGGAACAAACAATACACAGTCAAATGAAAGTACAGCAAGGCCATACAAACCATAAAACTAATTCATCTATTGTTTCAAGCTATACAAGCACACGAAAAATAGCTACGGTGAATCAACCCCCCGTCACCACAAAACGGGGAAAACTGAATCGTGCTGTGGGAGAGACAATTGGGCCAACTAGAACGCACTCCAATGATCAGAACTTTTCTTCGGAGTTTGACTCCCAGATGAGACCTTGAATGGGCCAGAGGAACCAAATGGATCTGTGTCGTCAAATGCGAACGCACTGCTGTGGCCAAAATCCTTCGTGCTGCTTATGGAGTCGAACCTTGTCAGCGTCTCACGATTCTGACTGAAATCTCTGGAGCTGCTGATGGAGTCGAACCTTGCGAGGGGATTGTGGCCAAAGTCTCTGGAGCTGTTTATTGAATCAAACCTCGTGAGCCTCTCGGGTTGGGAAGAAAACCAGCCATCGTGCGTGCTGAAGGAATCGAATCTTGAGAAATTATCGAAGTAGCAATCACCAGCCTCACTGTACCTTGGTGAGTTGCCAAACCTGGAAAGTGGAGTGCCAGGCACAGAATCATCAAAACTAAAGGGGCTTTTCCTCTGAAAGGTGCTTTCTGCACTTGGAGATCCCGTTCTCACTGGGTTGATCGAAAAACTGTCAGAGCCAAAGACATCTCTGTGCTTCTCAGCTTCCAAGTCCTGAAGGATCGTGACATGACATATGAAAAGAATTGACATTATTAAGCCATATAACAGTCAGATCCTATGTACAACAAATATTTCTAAGCAGCCAACCATAGCACCAATGTCATGTAAAAGAACATTGTAAAGCATCTCTCCCTCTTAGTCTTTAGCCTGATGCACATATCAGCAGGTCCCAGCAAGACGCGAGTACAGAAAATTTCCAAGAAAAAAAGTAAATATGTGCATTTTAGTAATCTCCATAAGCACCACATTCTTAGGCTTAACCACGTGCCCAATCACCAATGCAAGCATAATTCTAAGTGCCAGATATGTATCCTTAAAATACACACAAGGACACGGCAATTATTTAGAAGCACGTAAATCACATTCCAGGTCAAAATATAGAATGTAATTTAAAAGAAAACTGCATTTCTTAAATAAATGTTTCACCTAAAGCAGAAAACTGTAAAGAATAAGATCATTTCATCTGTAGCCTTAATTAAAACACCCTTAGGTGGATGTTTAACAGATAAATGTAGGGACAGGTTTCACTAGCTAATTAATATTCCTTTACAAAGGTCCTTCAGAAGGCAATGACTTACATTGGTTTTTTGAGCATTAAACCCCCAAACTGAATCAGCATCATTGTTATTGTCGAAGGCACCCCAAGTTGATTCATCAAAGCTTCTGTCCACGGAGATTTTTTAAATCAGCATTATCATAAGATGACCCATTGTTGCTAAAAATGGATAAAATTCAAACATAGAGACAGAGAAATAATCAAACCCCAACCTATGCGTTTCGGCATCAGCTTCAGAACCTTTACCATAACGAACATCTGAAAACTCTTGAGTTGGACTCTCCCCAGTTCTGTTAACCGGACTCTCATGGGAACTTCTTGCATATTCATCTGCATTATGGCCGAAAATAGAATCAATCTCAAGGGCACGACCTGGGGAAGCTATTTCTCTCTGAACAGAAGTTGATTGAGATGTTGGAGTGACAGATACATTTTTCACATCAATTGTGAGGTCGTTCACAAATCCTGGAAGTTGAATTTGTGTTTCCACATAAATGAATAAGTATCTATCAACATCTACGAAAAAAAAAAAAAAAAAGACTTTGCTTCAATGCATCTGTAAGATGACAATGTTGACTGAAGACCAAAAATCATTTTAACAAAAGAACACGAAGAGGGCAAACCTTCATCTTCAAACTTATCCCATTCTTCATCCCAAACAGCTGCTCCCTCTTGAATGCCAGGTTCCCAGCCTTGAAAACCAATGCGTCGTGAATGAAACACAAATAAGTAATTTATTTTTTTCAAATTGACAAGAAACTTGAACATACACAGTAGTACCCCTACAATGGCAATAGAAAATGGTAGAGGAAATTTCCTCTCCAACCCACGAAAGTAGACTTAAGATATGCTGTGGAACATCAAGAAAGAAGAAAATTCCAAGAATGACCACTCTAAGCCCTCCAAGGAGATCACCAGAAACTAGTATCCACGCTGATGTTAAAATAAAACTCAGAACTTAAATCCCAGAGAGGAATTGGAAAACGTACATTTATTTACATATGTATATATACATATACATTCATGCTCGCAGACCATATGTCCAACATGCACAATGGGAAAATTTATTAGAAGTTACAGTATTTAAGCGCTCTCTGTAACAAAGGTTCTTAGCCAAAGTGCAGCAGCAGAAAATAAAGATAGAAATTGATATAAAGTACCATTTGGAAGCTCAATTATTGCACTTGACTTAACATGTAATCCATGTTTCTTGCAACGCTCAGTTAGAGCCTTCAAGAGCTCCTCAAGGTCATATTGTATACGATCAGCACGGACCTATATTTCACTACTTCATCAGTAAAAGATAAAAATTGAGACCCAATAGCTCATCATAGCTAATTAGTCATAGCCCACCTGAAGGATACCATCAACACTGCCTCCTTGTTCCATTTTGACAATTGCTTGATGCAACTCCATTTTCCTCTCCAGAAAGTGAATCAAAAGCATATCATTAAAAGCTATTTAAGACATCCAATTGATTAAACAGTAAATTTATAGGAAGAGGAGTTTTCAAAATACCTAATGCTAGGTGGGAAGCCATGTAACAAAACTTAACGAATACAATGTAGCCTAATTAAGGAGTGGATAGAGTATACTGTACAGTAATTAATGGACATCATACTTTTAACACCCTGTTCCCCTCCAAAAAAACAAAATCATTATTTTCAAAACCACTGAAATGGGAAAAGAACTCTAGAGAATGGGAGAAACTACATAGAAGAAAACCAAAGACACACTAAGTATTGAGCATAACAAGTTATATGGTGCTGACTATTATAACCTGAATATCTCGGAAAGTGGCCTCCTCAATAGTTAATTTAGATGCTATCTCTGCCACTTGCTTGTACTTTTCTTCATATTTCTTTCCGAGTGACTCAGCCTGTAATAAACATTGTAAACATACATCAAACGAGAACACTCGAATAATACAAGTACCGAAACTCGGTGTATTTTCAAAGTACCTCACGCTTGTCTGCAGATGCCCTTTCTGTGATCTCATTTAATTTATTATCACATCTGCTTTTGTACAGAACCTGAAAAGCAAAGAAGATAAACAACAACAAAGAGTGAACAAAGACAGAACTGACTATGACCTTCAGAGTTATATTGTTCAAGAACTAAATACAGCTATACAGGATCAAGTTACAAGAGGCATGTTTAAGGTTTTAGAATGCCAAATATAATAAATAAATAAAAAACATAGCATTAAGAAAATTAATTTATAGCCCATGTCCAATTTGTGTTTCCATGACAAAGAAGAAATTTAATGTTCATCAAAAGGCCTGCACCAGTGAAAAGCTAAAGTAGAATTATAGAGCTACACATTTCAGGGGAAAAAGAAAAGGGCGGCTGGTTTTCAATTCAAAAAACTCAAGTTTAGCATATCTTTTATGGTTCAAGTGTCTAAAACAATAAACCAGACAAATGTCACCAATTCAGTGAGAAACTATATCAAGTCAGGTGTAGTTAAATTGATGCGAATTAGTCCTAGGAAAGAAAAGACATGTAAAAGGTAGACAAATAAACTCAACCCTCTTGATGGCTACTGTGTCAAATTTGCAATCGTTTGAGATACTAGAGTTCAAGACATTGGGAGCCACCACACTACTTGTACCTGTAGGCATGGGTTGAGGTGATCTCACAGACTGGTTTTGCTCATTCAATAATAATAATAAAAATAAGATCGCCTTGAGTTCATGTTAAATATCACCTGCAAATGTGAAGTGTCCCATTTAAAAGAACCATCCATTTTCACGGGGTTGTTGTTAAAATCGTTGTCAAAACATCAAAAATGTTGTATTTTAAAGGTATAACACTAGGCTAATTTTTCTGTCACTAATACTCGTATTTACTTATTATTTTGATAGTAAAATCAACAAGAGCTCGGAAATGCACACGAAGTTTCTTATCAAGCACATCTTTTTCAAGCTCTCGCCCTTTTTTTTTTTTTATTCTGTCTGCTTCGCATTGACTACGAAAAGAAAACTACAATTATTAAAAGAAACAGCTATAAGAAGACAGTCATCATCCGCAATCAATAATATAACCTCGTTTCTCAGTGGATTCTGCCATATGCGTACTCAAGTCATGAAGTAGCCCATCTATCCACAGCATGTATTTTCCCAGTTGACATCACATTTCAGGGAACCCATGCATCCACGTATTTCTTCTTGTAGTAGCAAGCTGGGTCATCGTCATAAAACACAGATGCCAATTTATTGTCTAGATAACACGCATATGCCGAAAAATGCACTATTGGTGCTAACCCGACACTAAGAAAAGAGTGAACCACGTACAAATTTAGAGGTGAACACTCATCTTGCATTAGTACTTGGTGCTAAGCACAAATGGGGTTTTTTTTTAGCAATATTCTGCATATGCATCACCGCTCTCGCCAATAGAGTACTTAGCATTTTTCTGCATATGTGTCACTGCTTTCAAGAGCAGCATGGACCTGGAAATAGGTTTGACCATTCAACTTACAAGAGCAAATATTACTTCCGGTGGAGCAAGTTAAGATCCTGCTGTAAGATTCAGAAATGCCACCCCTTAGCACGCCAATATCTCCGAGCATTTTCATTCTGACGCGCATCTTTAAGCTTCAAAAACAGCTTATAAGCTCTCTCTACTCTATTCGAAGTAAGCAGTTTTCCGTTTAGTTTGCTCCAAATACGCCTGCTCGGGCAAAAGCCTTTCCTCAAAGATTCCTCAATAACAAGCGCGGCATTTTCAAGCTGCCCTATGTTGCAAAGTCCACTAATAACATACTCATAAACTTCCATATCCGAAGAATAGCCACATTCCTGCATGTCGTTCCATAGGTTTAACATCATCCCACATTTACCAAATCTGGAAAGCCGCATAAGCAATAGCTTGTAAGCACTTAATGATAGTCTACAGCCAACCCTTTTTGCTTTCTTGTACACCATCATAGCGGCATAAGGAGGACCATATCTACACAAAGGTTCCATAAAAGAAGTTACACTCCCTGTACTGGGAACAACTCCTCTACTCAACATTTGATCAAACACCTCGAGTGCATCAGCTACTTTTCGGGCTTTCAAAAAACCACCAATTAATTTGGTGTAAGTATCAACACTCGGTTCACAGTTATTGCTCAACATACTGTTATAACACTTCATACATTCATCAAACTCTCCACCAGATATAAAGTTAGAGATCATAGCATTGTAAGCACTAGTATCTGGCACCAACCCATTCTCCTTCAGGCTCTCAAAAACTTTAACAGCATCATCAACCTGACCAGCTCTCCCTAAACCCTCAATAACATGACTAAAAGTCAAACCATTAGGTTCAATTCCATCAGCCACCATTACTTCCAAGACCTTCTCCATTTCACCAACTCTACCGAATCTCGACCACCCATTAAGCACAACATTATAAGTAGTACCATCAAACGGTATTTTCCCCCTCATTGAATTAAGAAGCGAATTCGCAGCACCAACATGCGAACGCCGGCACAGACATCGGAGAAGCACATTCAAAGACTCAGTATCGCAATTCAGCCCGATTTGGTCCAGGTTCCGAAACATTTGGATTGCTTTGGACACTTGTCTGGCCCTAATGAAACTGTCCATGATAACTGAAATGGTCTCTAAGTTGGGATTAACACCTTGAGTCCTCAACTCATGTAACAATCCAACCATATAACTAATAAACTTTCTTCTACCTAATGCCTTAAGGACTATATGGTACGTTTGAATATTTTTCGGAATCATGGGGCGTTGAATCGCCCAATTGAAAAACAGGACCATCTTTTCGCCATCTAAATTACCTCGGTCTAGAACTTTCGCAATGAGATCAAGATTCAAATCCACGTCAACACTGGTTAAAGCGCGCTCTATTGCGGTTTTACCTCTCAATCTCTGAAGAAAAACACCACGCAATTTCTCTTCGGGCGATAGGAACCCATCAGCTGCTTTATTGACTTGTATTTGTTTCTCCGAATTCGCCGCTTCATGCGAATTTGTAGCCGAAGAGCTACGCAGTAGTGGAAACAGATCAGAGAGTTGATTAAGAACGAAGCTTTCATCCGTACGAGATTGAGATTGATTTTTGACATGGTATTCGTCGTTCGACGTAGATGACTGATCAACTAGGCTTGAAAACGGAATTGGCGAGCGGAGGTAGGGGAAAGGGTACCTGGTTTGGGTGAAACGACTGAACCATCCAAAATCTTCAATATAAAACTGCGAATGAAACGCCAAGAAATGCCGTGACACGCGGGGAAACGCCATGAAATTTTAACTGCTAAGACTGAAAGTGCATAGTTAAACAAATTAACTGCTAAGATTTTAACTGTAAGATTAATAGGGGAGTTTCAATCTAGTACATTTTCCGAACTGTAAATTTGATGCCAAGTTTTAAATGTTGTAAAAAGTAGTTAAACAAAAATTGTGTATATAAGGAAGAATATTGTACTAGAACTAGAAGTCTGGAACCAACCACTCCAATTAACACTCCGAAACTCGAGCTCCCCTAAATGGAAGGCAGCATCTATACTCTATAGATGGTAAAAATATTTATTTATTAACGCATTGAAATTCATAATGAGTTAAAATGCAAGAACTTTCAAAAAAAAAAATAAATAAATTGCCACAAATTATCCTTCCCTGAATTCCTGCTTACTCCAAATTTGTCGAATTAGATCATATAAAAACTATAAAAGTATATACCCCTAAATTTCATATTAAAAAAAGCTCAACTTTTTCTCAATTACTATTGGTGAAAGCAGCTTTGCCTCGCTAGATGATATACTAGTAAATTAAGATTCAATGTTTGAGGCAATTCAAAACTTCAGATTTTTACCCAAAAAAGCATAATAGCATAGTAATCGGGGAAAAAAAAAAGAAAAAAACAAAGGAGCGAAAAGAAAGGACGCACCTTCACACTGTCTTAGCGATCCTCGGAATCAAGGACGCTTTTCGGAAAAGCTGTGATTCAATTCTGAGAGTTGGAAAAGCACAATCTGAGGTTGGAGTGGTTGAGGAGCAAAGACGAGGTCGTCTTCATCCATGGAAGATACAAAATTAGGGTTTTATTTTGTTTGTGCTTTGTTTTTAGTACATCATCATGATCGTCTTGGTATGGTAATGTATCCTGGGGGGTGTTGCTGTTGGTGGAGAGAGGAGAAATTAATAATAGTAATAATAATAATAAAGGAAAAAAGCCGAGAAAGAGGGTCTCGTGGTTTGAACCCTTAATTTAAACCGAAGAAGGAAAACAACAAATAGGAGAGGACAGATACAGATACGGATGAATAATAAGCAAAACCAAAAAGGACACAGTGACACAGTAAAATGTAGGGGTGGTCATTCGTGTCGGGGGTTCGGATTTTTATCGGGTTGAAGTCTAATTTATATATAAATTATGTCAATTCAAATTTGACTCGTAATCCGTCGTGTCAGAAAAATATCAACACTAACTTGATCCGCACATAAATCGAGTTGACTCGAACCTGACTCGCACAACCTGTATTGGAGAATAGCATCTAACCCACAATCCGATTTTGACCCGCCAACTTGATTTTGATCCGCTGACCCGCTATAATTCAAATTTTTCTCTTTATATTTTCCTTTACTAAATTTATTATTGTCTCATTTAAAAATAAGGAGATGCCTACAGTAGGGGCATCCCTACGTAGGGTCATCCCTACGTAGGGTCATGCCTTAATTATCGTTGGATGGGAATCTGTGGGGAATAACGGGAATCTGTGGAGAATCTATTTATATACAGATTCCCATCTAACGGTGAATAGACAGGGCCCTACGTAGGGGCGCCCTTACTGTAGACGCGCCCAACTAAAAATAAATAAATTATAAGTAATTTATAAATATAACTAGGGGATGGCTACGGTAGGGGCGTCCCTACGTAGGGTCATGCCTTAATTATCGTTGGATGGGAATCTGTGGGGAATAACGGGAATCTGTGGAGAATCTATTTATATACAGATTCCCATCTAACGGTGAATAGACAGGGCCCTACGTAGGGGCGCCCTTACTGTAGACGCGCCCAACTAAAAATAAATAAATTATAAGTAATTTATAAATATAACTAGGGGATGGCTACGGTAGGGGCGTCCCTACGTAGGGTCATGCCTTAATTATCGTTGGATGGGAATCTGTGGGGAATAACGGGAATCTGTGGAGAATCTATTTATATACAGATTCCCATCCAACGGTGAATAGACATGGCCCTATATAGGGGCGCCCCTACTGTAGACGCACCCAACTAACTAATCACTTATAATTCTAAACAATATATTTATAATAATAGTCATAAACAAATTAAATAAAAAAATTTTATTATTTAATTATGTATATATTTTTTTGGCGGGTCAAACGGGTCAAATTCGGGTCAAGCGGGTCAACCTGAACTCGACCCGTTTTTTTATTCGTGTCATGCGGGTCAACCCGATTTTGACCTGCACCCTTTTTCTTTGACCCTAACCCATAAAAAATCGTGTCGTGTTTGTGTCATAACCGAATTGCCACTCTAGTAAAATGTGATAAATGATTAAAAGTCCATCGATATTAGATGAATAGTAGGACTAGGAAAAAAGAGAAAGGTTGACTCAATCCCAACAGTCGTCGGAGAGAGACATAGAGAGTGTGGAGCCCGGACACACCCGCTGCTGACCCCACTTTATCTACCAGCCTGACTTCTATTACTATATTTTCCAACCACCCAAATATATCTTTCTTTCGAGTTTCTTCTTTTGTTTTGGATTACTAAAGAATAAAATATTACACTAATGTAATAATACTTGAGAAGATTCTTAAGAACACCAAAAAAAAAAATGTAGTTATGCGATGACCAGTAGAGACCAACAACTAAACTCTCAACAGTTAACATCTCATTTGGGGTTGGATTTCAAATAACATTGTTGTTTGAAAGAAGACGTAATAGTGTGATTTTCTTAAAAAAAATTAGTGGATTGATTATAGGAAGTAGTTGGTTGGAGTTGGAGTGGACCAAATTGTAGGTAGACAATAAAAAGAGTGTATGTGCATCCCAACAAGACCAAGTTGTGAAGTGAGATACCGCCTCCAAAAAAAAGTAAGACCAACTTAGGACTTTGGTCTCTCTCCTGTCAAGTTTTTCTCTCTCTTCATCAAAAGAACTTTTCTTCAGGCAATGCTTGCAGAGGTCGGAGAGGGAGACCTTTTTTCCTTTCTGACCTCCTTTCTCCCCACCTTCTCCTATTCCCTTCATTCCCTTCCTCTCCTCTGCTTACTCCCTTTTCTTCTCCTTCTCTTCATTCTCTTCTCCCTGATCTCTTCTTAGGGATGAAAGCTTTTTTTTCTTTCTGTTTTTAGTTTCTTGAATAACTTCAGATCTTGGATCTGGTTGCAATACCAGCTTTGTATAGATTTTCAGTCTATTTATTATATCTTAAATCTGAGATTTCTTCTCTGATTAGACGGTTTAGTTATTTTTTCCTTCTTCGGATGTGTATCTTAGAAGGTGTGAGTATCTTACAGACTTTAGTCTCCCCTGCCTAAAAAGCAGTCTAGGAGCAGGTAAAGGTAATTGATGCTAGTGGCCCTTGTTACCCTCGATAATAACCTACAAATCTTATTTCTAGTGTGCTTGTGATCTATTTTTTCGTCTCCTCTCTTTAAGGAGTTTGAAATTGTAATCCTGCTGTGTTGTAGTTTGAATTAAAAAAATCTGGAGAAAACCTCACCGCAAAATGGAGCTTCCCTTGTAGTTAATGATCAAGTAAGTGTCTAGCAGATCATGATACCCTGGACATGTTTTTAATGGTCATACCTTAGTTTAGTATAAATGAACTATGATACCAAACTCCTAGAAAGTGCTTCTTGATACTAAGTGGATTCTTAACTAAAGCATTTTAACTACGTATGCTTTCATAAGGGCCATCCTTAGGCACTAATACCATAAATCTTGTTATCTTGTTGTCATAGGTGCAAATGGAACGATCGAAATCATTGTCTGTATTTGGCACTTTGGTTTCCCCAAAGCTTCGAACTGCCCAACTTTCATTTAAGACAGGTGAATAACTTTGCAGGGTTGCTTTTCAAAATCTCTCTTTTCTTCACTCAATTGAATGATTGGGTTATTCTTCTGTAGCACTTGAGAAGCTTGTAGAAATTGCCAATGCATGTTCAACAATGCTATGTGCTTTTGATCAAGTTAGGGAAGAACTTGAAGGGACGTGAATCTTATATTCCTTTAAATATTTTGTTCTCAACTTTATGAGCTCAAACACGGAGGTGTTGTATCGCAATTGACCTCCCATTTTGCAACCATAGATGATATTTTGGAGATGAAAAATCATTTGCATAATAATAGCATTTGCTGAATCTTCAGTGAAATAGGAGAAGCAACTGCAAGTTCATAGCAATTCCGTTGGGAGAAAACAAAAGAGAATAAAAAGTAATCATACTTCTTTAGTTGGCTTGTTCGCCCTTTTCTTCATGAGGCTGAGGCCTGATTTGAGTGGATGTCTCTTCTTTTCTAAAGGAAACATTTGTTGTTTGATAAATATTCCCCTTCAAAGTTTTCTGAAAGATGTCGCAAATGATTTTTTTTTTCTCATTTATTGAAGGGTAAACTGTAAAAAAAATACTCTGAGGTCTGAGTATTCTGAAATTTAAATCCTAAAATTTGAACTATGTAAAATAATATTCTAATTAAGAATTTCCAAAAACTAATACCGTGAGTTGACTTTTTGAATAACTGCAACTGGTAAAAGACAATAATGTCCTCAAAATTAAATTAAATAATGAAGACTAATGTAATTTTAATTGAGGATATTATTGTTTCTCTATTATTAAAACTGGTCAAAAAGTCAATCCACGGTATTAATTTTTAAAAATTCTTATTCTCGGATATTATTTTGCGAAGTCTAAATTTCAGGATTTAAATTACAAAATCCTCAAAGTTTAGAATTTTTTTTTGTAATTCACCCTTTATTGAAAGGTTAAGAATTAAGATAGGTTTCTTGTCTACACTTTTATGTCGTTTTCCTTAAGAAATGTCGTTTTTCTCTTTAAATTTTCGTTCGTTGTCTTTTTCTTTTCTACTGTTGTGTTCACTGTTCACAATTATCTCGTCTATTGGTTGCCTGCCGCTTTTCAATTTGAACCCCTTTTTACGCCTTTTTTGTCGTTTCACCCAGTAGTTGTCGTTTTTGTCCTTCTATCGTTGATCAATAATGTGTTGATGTTTCTACATTTTTCGTATTTTGATTTAGAAGTCGTTTACACTTTTCTGTCCTTTTATCTATTGATTGTCGTTTTCGTACGACTACTTATATGAAGTAAATCCCTTTTTATATGTTATTATCCTTCATTTCTAAAAGCGGGGTAAATCACATTCTTTTTTTGTTTATGATAACTTAAATCTCATTTTCGTTTTAATTTTTAAAAGTGTCTTAAATTTGGTCATTTAACTATGTTTTCATCTCAGTTACTTCCTTAAATATTTGAATATCATATTTTCTTATTATATATAAGCAATTGTAAAAAATAAAAATTAAAAAGAATTATTGATATCAAATAAATCTTTTTATTTGTGTTTTTTTATTAAATTTTATTGTATTCAAATATATGTTTAAAACTGGAGTCCAAAATTATGGAAGAAATGTTGTTACTTTTTGAAACTATTGATAATAGCCTGGAAGTAACCATCTAGTCCAATGAATAATATCTAATATTTAGGAATTCAATTGTAACGGTTTTTAAATATACAAAAGTTCTTTCTCCGAGTTTTATCTAAGTTTTTAAAAGTTAAAAACATAATATTTTTAATAATTTTAACTCTAATTTTGACTATATATGTAGATGAGATTTGATTTTTTTTTTTTAAAAAGAATAAGAATATTTTATTTGATGCTGATAAAAAAAGTGGGATTAACTTTGCAAAAAGACAAAACCTCAATTTTTTGTTGTGTTTGTGGTACCATTGTTTAAACATAGACCATAGACCAAAACTGAGAAAATAAAAGTAAACAAATAGTTTCATAGTAGCAAAATATGAATCTTTAATAGTTATGGACTAAATGAGACAATGTCATGATATTTTGAAAGTGAGGACTAAAATAAAATTTTTACCTATTTTAAAAGAACTAAAAATAAGACTACCTCTTTAAAAGATTTATCTCAGTTCATTTGAATTGTCGTTTATGCCTCGTTTGCCTTAATAATTGTCATTTTTGTCCTTTTTTCCCCTTTATGGGTTTAAGGTGTTAGTTCTTTTTGGTTATTTAGTTGTCGTTTATCCTTATATACTGTCATTTCCTATCGTTTTTCACTTTTTTTTTTTTTTTTTTTGATAAAACCTATCGTTTTCGCTTCTTTGTCCTTCTTTCCGTTTAATTTTTCGGCTCCCTTTTTTTTTTTATCTGAATGTTGTTTGAACTCTTACGCAGTCTCTTGATAGCCATTTCTTGTTATTTATTTTTTGACTCTCTCTTTTTCTTCTTCTTTTTAACAAAAAATAATTTTAAAAAAAAATCCACTAAAATGTTCGCTAAAATAATGTGTTTGTTTTTACAAGCATTTGTCCCTTTTTTCCCTCTACTTTGCTTGGGATATTTATTCTATAAAACAATATAAAAAATTATTCTGAGTCAAAGAATTATTTATCCGATCAAAAATTATCCCAAATATAGGATTAATATTATTTATTCTAATAGTCCTAATCCTGTGCGCCAAATGTTGCCTCAGGGGTTACTCTTCTGGATAGAGAATCAGAAGTCTCATACTTTTAAAATGGTCTTTTCTTAGTCTCAGATTAGTTGTCTCGTTAATAATCCTCTGAATTTTAGAGCATATAACTTTGAAAAAAAGATTCGGTTCAGTTGTTTTCTACGTTTTTTTTTTTCTCTTTTTAAGACTAACGCATTAAAAGTTTTAAGACCATAGTAGAAAATTTAGAATTTATAAATCAAAATGAAACCTTTTCCAATAAATTTATACTAACAAACTAAGTAATTAATCCTCATTTTCTTTTGTGACAACTGTCATTTTAAATATTCACTTCGCCTTCCTATCTGACAAGAAAAAAAGGACTTTAATTTTTAAAAACTAAAATGATTATTGAAAAATGTATGTCCTGTATACATATGGGAAAAACTGCCAAAATTTATCCATAACTCTCAATATTGCATCCTCCAAAAAAACAAAAATGGTTTAAGAGTTGGGGTTGGGGCCAGTCCGAAGAGTTGCCCAGATAGTCTAGACTTGTAGTTCTTTTCTTTTCTTTTTCTTTTTTTTAATTCTATGCAAAAGAAAAAAAGAAGTCACCAGTCAGCGAGAATGACGACATGAAGAGTGAAAAAAATTATTGAGGATCTCCATAAAATGGAAAGATTTTATATGAATATTTATAAGTAAAAAATATGAATGATGATAGGAAGATAATATCATTAAAACAACAAATATTTGAAATTTACCTTTATGTAATCCAATTACGTTTGATTATAAATGTAGATATTTTAACTAACAGAAAAGGTAATGATAGATATAGCAATTAGTATGGCATCTACTATTGTTGAGTGAAATGAAAGGGTCCTCTAGCTGCTGTGTTATTGAGTGAAAAATATCGTCTTTCCTGGTTGGTCAAAAACAGTTGATTGTTAGAAAAGTTAATTTTTAACATTTAAATCAAGTTTTTATACAAATTGAGAAGACACCAAATCAACTTAAGTTTATAAACATAAGCAACCCTAATGAAAATCAACTTTACGGTAACCAAAAAAAGCAAATAAACTCAGCTTTTAAGCCTTTCATAGTAATACTAATATTTTGTCCTCTGATTGAATACACGATGTCAATGAACAAATAAAACAAATAATTATTAATTCAGGCAAATTTATATAGTGTAATTCATAAGAGAGATGAAAATATTAATGCAGACCTTGAAACCGGAATGAGATTTATCGCACAACTACTATTGCTGATTCTTGCTCAAGTCGAATTTGACTAACTAAAAGGCTCAACATATTCACTCTGATCTCCCTAAAGATTCTTTTAATTTCCCATTTTTTGCATTATTTTTGGGCCTTAATTTTATTATGTCTTTCATCAGTTTACATTCAAGTTCATATTGGATACTTAATATAATTTCTTGTTGATGTTTCGTTAAGCTACAAAAGAATATATGGGGTTTTGTCATAAAGTGGCAGGAGTCTTGGTTAACATGTTGAGCCTTTTAGTTAATCGGATTCATCTTGAACTTAGCTTCTTTCTTTGGTTTCATAAACTTTGGATCTTACACGAAATAAGTACAGCCTGCATATGGAAAAAGGAATATAATCTATTATTAATCAAATAAATAAGAAAATCAATTAAGATATATATATATGTATACACCAGTATTTTTAAGTATTTGTTTAAGTTCTAATTGATCAAGTATAATTTTGAGAGTACGTAATCCTTTTCTTCTTTTTTTTTTTTCGTTCTTTGAAACCAAAGAAAATTAAAGAAATAAAGAAAAGCAAAATTAGCCAAAATAACAATAGAAGAAAACTTTTTAACCAAAAAAAGAAAAAAAAAAAACAACGACAATAGAAGAAAACTAACGAGAGAACATGATATCAAAGGGATAGAAACGTAACAACATTAAAACAAGTAAAGAAAAACAAAAAACTCGACCAAATTTTCATACCTCGAAGAAAGACGCCTAGCGAGAGTCATTTGTTGCGGTCGTCATCATGGAATAACTCAGTTAAGCCCCCTACTTATATTTATAACGTGGTTTCATTGTCTCCCAGGGATCCAAAACTTAGTGCCCAATTAAAATCTTCCATGCATTTACAGATATACCCTTCCATTTCGCTTGCCATTTACGCAATATTTCGTGGCTTGTTCTTCGCTTTTGTTTAACAATAATCGGTTTGCCGTTTAATCCTAATTGTCGTTTTCAAGAATTATAAACGATATTTTTACCCAAAAAAAAAAAAAAAGGAAATATAAGCGATATGTCGTATTTTCTAGATGCTGACCTTATTTCATTTTAAATTGTCGTTATTATACTTATGTGTCGTTTTCCTTGTGAATTGTCGTTTTGTTCTGTGTCCAAAACCCCCCACACACACACCCCAAGGGAATAATGGGTTTACTGCTTTTATCGTCTTTTCCCCCATAGTTTTAAAATTTTGCCGTTATTTGTCGTTTTTATTTTTTATGTCGTTTAGCTCTATGAACTCTTTTCTGGTTTACATTTTGTATGTCTTAAATTTTTTCCTTCCTCTTCTTCTGGACTTTTCTGCAGTCCCTCGTAATTTCCTGTTATGTATGTCGTTGTTTTACTCTCCTTTTTTTTTTCCCCACTAAAATGTAATCGTTGGTCAATAGCATTTGTAGTCTTATTGCCCTTTTCTTTCAATATTTCTTTGGTTGTAATTACCCTTCTAGCTACTATATTATAAAAAAAATTCTCATTTAAGTACCTAAATTTTAAACTCTTTTTTTTCGGCGCTTGAACTTTTAGAACGGTTCCTTCTTAGTCCCTGAATAGTTATTCTGTTAAAATCTATTGAATTTAAAGACAAATTAGTAATTAATTTTTAGTCTTTTTCTATTAAAGATCTACTAAGAAGATGTTAAAAAAAACAAATATAAACATTTTTAAAATTTAAGAATCAAAAAGAAAATTTTCCAATAAAATATGCATTAATATTAAGACACGATTATATATACAAATATAATTCAAAAGAGATAGGAAAGAATTAATGCATACCTCAAAAAATCGAATTTATAATATTGATAAATAGATACTGGTTTATCGCACAAGTACTGTTGTCAATTCTGGCTCAAACCGAAATTGACTAATTAAAAAGCTTAACATATTCACTATGCTCTCTCTAAAGATATTACTTCGAATTCCTATATTTTCTGTTGTCCTTAATTAATATATGTGTCCTTTATTGCTTGTGATCAAGTTATTAGACATGTAATTTAGTTGTTCGTTAATAGTTGCTTAAGCTAAAAAGATATGGAAGCTCGAACGTAAAGTGACAGAGAGGCGTGGTTAATATGTTGAGGCTTTTGGTTAATCGAATTCATCTTAAACTTGGCTTCTGTAATTTTAATATATATGCACTTTGGATCTCGGACAAAATACACCATCAGTGATCAGCTATATATAAAAGAGGAATAGTATGTTATTAATCAAAGAAATTAGAAAATCAAACTAATAAATAAATAAGAAATAAGAGAATCAAGGAAGATTAAATATTTTTCTCTTGTTGAAGTACTCTCTCATGAAGTATAATTAAAACTAATGAAAGGAGTTTTTATATATATATTCCACTTTTGACTCTTTTGGTCTTTTAAGACCAAATGAAGTTAACAAGAAACAGAAATTGAAAGAACAGCTAAATTGGCCGGAAATCAATAGAAGAAAACTAATTAGAGAATAATATAAAAGGACAAAAAAAGAACTAAATGAAAATAGGAATTAAGAAAAATAAAATAGACTCGAGTGAAACTACTAAATCTTACATATTTCGAATAGAAATACATTGCGCTCGTCGTTATGAAAAGTAATTAAGTTTAAGCGTCGTATTTATAACAGAATTTCATAATCTCCGAGGGATTCTCAACCGACTTACAGCCCAATTAAAATCTTCCATCTATTTACACAAATACCCATCGATTTTGCTTGCTATTTATGCATTATTGCCTTGCTTGTCTTTCCCACTTGTTCAACAATAATCGGCTAGTTGTTTAATCCTATTCATCGTTTTGCATAATTATGAACTACATGTCAAATTTTATAGATGCAATTTGACATTTGAATAAGAAACGACACTTCGTTTATATTTATGTGATCTTATGTTATAACGTACATACATTTCATTTACTCTTGATGTCATTTTTTCGAAATAAAAACGACTATACATGAGAAGGCGAATAATATAAGATAGGTCAGCGTGTTTTAGGTTTCTCTCTTGAGGCGTCGTTTAGCTATAGCCACTCCTTTCTTGGGTCGTCGTTGTTAAGATCCCTCTATGTCTGTAGCTCTCGCTTCTCTTCACACAGTAAGCCCCCTTCCTCATCTTACGCTACAATGTCATTATGAATGTTATTTGGTTTCATTTTTTTCTTTTTTGGGGTTAAATATATTACTCTTTTCTGGTTGCCGGCTTCGTTGTTGTGTTATATTTTATATACGTAGAATAGAAGTTGTATAAAAGATTTGGAGCTGAATGTATCAATTGTGGTTTGTGTGCATTGCATTGTTATTATAGTTTTAATAAAAAGAAAAATACTTAATATTTATTTGATTTGGTGTGGGGTTTGAAGAATGGAATCCTAGGCTCTCAGGTAAAACATGCTGTGGTGGTGAAAATAATGGGGCAGACAGGATCAAGAGGACAGGTGACTCAGGTGAGAGTCAAGTTTTTGGACGATCAGAATCGCTTCATCATGAGGAATGTGAAGGAACTTGTCAGGGAAGACGATATTCTTACCTTGCTCGAGTCTGAGAGAGAGGCCAGAAGGTTGCGTTGATTTCATCGGCCTCGAAGTCTACTCACTGCTTCTTCCCTTTACCCTTTTTCTTCTTTTTTTTTCTCCGCTTAGTTTATGGCTAGTAATGCCTAGTATTCAGAGTCAACTTTTGTGAGATCTCTTTAATTTTATGGAATGTTTCGTGTACTTTTTGGTGCAAAAGAGCAAAACTTCTGCGGAGTTAAAAATTGTTTATGCTTTGCTATCATTTCCTGTTTCTGCATCCCCTTTTCTTTGTGTAATTTTCTTTAATGTATTCGAATGCTGAAACATCTGACTGGGAGGAAGATAAGGATGAGACGAAGGAGAAACGGTCTGATAATGCATAACGCATCTCATTGAAGGGAGTACATTTGAAGATTTAACATGTTAACAGTCGAGTGATAAAAATGCAAGAATGAAAAACAACTTAAAGATTGAAAACACTAATTTCCTTGGAATTGGCAGTATTAGTCTTTACTAGAATTTTACAACAAAAGTGATCATCATTTTAAAGAAATAAGTCTGTTTATTGTATTATTTTTTTTTTGACAAATATAATCTTTTGCACAGCCAAAAAAAAAGAAAAGAAGAAGAAGAAAAGAAAAGAAATAGGAACAAACAATACAATGTCAAATGAAAGTACAGCAAGGCCATACAAACCATAAAACTAATTCATCTATTGTTTCAAGCTATACAAGCACACAAAAAATAGCTACGGTGAATCAACCCCCTATCACCACAAAACGGGGAAAACTGAATAGTGCTATGGGAGAGACAATCGGGCCAACTAGAACGCACTCCAATGATCAGAACTTTTCTTAGGAGTTTGACTCTCAGATGAGACCTTGAATGGGCCAGAGGAACCAAATGGATCTGTGTCGTCAAATGAGAACGCACTGCTGTGGCCAAAATCCTTCGTGCTGCTTATGGAGTCAAACCTTGTCAGCGTCTCACGATTCTGACCGAAATCTCTGGAGCTGCTGATGGAGTCGAACCTTGCGAGGGGATTGTGGCCAAAGTCTCTGGAGCTGTTTATTGAATCAAACCTCGTGAGCCTCT
>JXTC01000083.1:725329-768675 GCA_002914845.1 Trema orientale | reverse complement strand
ATTTTCAAAGTACCTCACGCTTGTCTGCAGATGCCCTTTCTGTGATCTCATTTAATTTATTATCACATCTGCTTTTGTACAGAACCTGAAAAGCAGAGAAGATAAACAACAACAAAGAGTGAACAAAAATAGAACTGACTATGACCTTCAGAGTTATATTGTTCAAGAACTAAATAAAGCTGTACAGGATCAAGTTACAAGAGGCATGTTTACGGTTTTAGAATGCCAAATATAATAGATAAATAAACAAATAGCATTAAGAAAATTAGTTTATAGCCCATGTCCAATTTGTGTCTCCATGACAAATAAGAAATTTAACGTTCATCAAAAGGCCTGCACTAGTGAAAAGCAAAAGTAGAATTATAGAGCTACCCATTTCAGGGGAAAAAGAAAAGGACGGTTTGTTTTCAATTCAAAAAACTCAAGTTTAGCATATCTTTTATGGTGCAAGCAATTTAAAATAATAAACCAGACAAATGTCACCACTTCAGGGAGAAATTATATCAAGTGAGGTGTAGTTAAATTGATGCGAATTAGTCCTAGAAAAGAAAAGACATGTAAAAACTAGACAAAGAAACTCAACCCTCTTGACGGCTACTGTGTCAAATTTGCAATGCTGGTTTGCTAAAATCAAATGGCCAAACATAAGAAAATAAGCTACTCACAAGTTCCTGCATTTTTGTGCGGTAGAACTCAATCTTTTCTTTTGAATCCAATATTACTCTCTTCGGTTCTTCAACCTACAAGAATCAAAGTAGTAAAGTCTTTATTATCTGGGAAAAAGAGCAAAACTCTTAAGAAATCTGATAAATGCAAATGATTAGATGCAATAAATAGACTAAACAGAAGACATGCTTTTTTCCCTGCAGCTGCTGGTTCTTGAGGTTTTGAGACAGCAGAACTATGATGCCCATTGTCACGCTGGTCTAGAAACAAATCCCCAAATTCAGGTGCTCTTGAATTTTGCTGATTTGATTGTGCTCCATCAGGCCTGGGAGCACTTGCCTGTGTTGTTGGCCTCAAATTAATGTTAGGCCCCATAGGATGAGGACCCGGCTGAGGCACCGGAATCCCTTGCCGCTGCTGTCCAAAACCTAAGGATAACAACAGCAATTGCCTGTCAAGAAAAATATTAAGGGGTAAGAGAAAAATCAAAGACATTAAGAGCTACTCTAACCATTTCCAGGGCTCGGACTCCAAGCTGCATTGCCATAATTGGCCCTGGGTTGACCTGTCATAGACAGCAAGGTCTCATCAAATAAAATATTGTTTGGAAGGGCAGCCGGAAGAGAGCGACCTTCCCTAAACCGTTCCATCAAATAAAGAGCGAAGCAAAACTCTCTCAATGAAAGCATGCTGTCATTATCTTGATCAGATAAGTCCCACACCTGCTTTAAAACCTCTGAAACAGTCCACAACTCCTATGTTAAAACTTAAAGACTAAAATAAACATCCATATAGGACATTTAAATTGAAAAAAAAAAAAAAGACGGGGGGCACCTCTTGGTAACCTCCAACTCAAAAATAGATTCCGAGCCTGTTCACCGGTGATTCTCCCATCTCTGTCGGTGTCTACTTCCATAAACACTTTAGTATACTTTTGAACATCAGATGGCTTCATCTTTGGCCAAGGAAACTGGGAATTGCCGGGCACAGAGGTTCCCACTCCAACTGAAGTACCGGATGACGTCAAAGAGGAAGAAGCCGGGGCAGCCTGCTGGTTTGGGTTTAAAGGCGACTGCAGCTGCTGAAACTGGCTAACTGCAGGCTGCACGGAGAATGCATCCTGCAATGAGTTGAGTGAACTGCTCCTGCTGGAAGACTGGGGCACACTGGAAACCGGAACGACAGCTACTGAGGCAGAAGCACTACTTGCAGAATGCATGGACCTAGAAGAGTCTTCTTTTGGTAGAGAGGAGGTTGCAGAAAACACATCGCCCCCAAAACCCGAACTGGAAGCAAACCCATTTGCAGAAACTACTAATGCTTTTGAGTCATTAACTGTCGGTTGGGAAGATGCTGAAACAAGAGGTTGTGGTCTGGCTGCAGGAGATGGCATAGACGGATTGATCCCTCTAGGTCCATTAGTAGGAGCTCCAGTCCTCCCACCGAGCCAAACGTTTGAGATACTAGAGTTCAAGACATTGGGAGCCACCACACTACTTGTACTTGTAGGCATGGGCTGAGGTGGTCTCACAGACTGGTTTTGCTGAGGGAAATAGTTCTGATTAATATTCGCATTTGGAAGACCAGGGCCCCTAAATCCGAAATTTTGAGACGGTGGCGCAACGGGTCCCATCTGTTGGGGAACAGGGGCGGAGGCAGATGCAGATGCAGCTGCAGCTGGGATCGAACTTGGTGGAGGCGCAGAAATAGCAGCTAGATTAATTTGTGGAGCAGGAATTTTGGCAGCAGCAGGACCATATAATGCAGCCTTGACAATGTCAGGCGTTAAATCTCGCTTACTTTGTGCAACAGTCACAAGTCTGAGAGCATTATAAAATTCGGGGCGGCCAAGAAAGCCAGTTTTGGTCTGGTCGGCATACATCCATATCTGATAAATCATACACATCATTACAATCAGCACCTAATTTTGAAAACTTGTGTCTATATATGAAGGATAATATGTTAATTCTTTTACAACAAGGACATAATTCGACTAGGTTACCGATTATTATATCAATGACTTGAATTATGTGTGTGTGTTTATATATATATATATATATATAGTTGTACCAAAATGTTAATGGTTATGAAAAGGACGAGCAATAAACACAAAATACTAAATCAGATCTGCAATTGTGGTTAATGGTCTATGAGAAGAGAAGAGGAGAAAAGAAACCTGAGCAAGAACTTGTTTGGGCAAATTGGAGCCTTGGAAGAAAGCGACGGCCTCAGGTCCGCTGATTCTGCCATCGCCATCAAAATCGGCTTTCCTAAAGTAAGCTTCGAACTGATCCATATTCGGCCCCGCCATCTCTTTTACTTGCGCAAATCCAAATCCAAATCCAAATCCAAACCCAAACCCAAACCCAAACCAACCCTCCTCACTGATTCATTCCCAAACCAACAAAACACCACAAGAATCGAACGAATCAGTGTATGAGAAATTTGTTGCGATCGTGGGATCGAGGGATTGGTGGTTGGATCGATATGAGAGACAGGAGATAGAAGTGGTAAAGAAGAAATTTTCCCACAAATTTAATATAGAATTGGATATTTTGGGGCATTAATTGTGGAAACTGAACGGCAAAATGAAAGAAAGAAAGAAAGAAATAAAGAAAGAGAAGCGGTTCTTCGTTTCTTTCTTTTTTTCTTTCCTTTTCTTGTTTTTTTTTTTTCTTTAAAGAAATAAAAAAATGTTTCTATTATAAATCTCTACTTATGTACCTTTTTCTCTCAAATATTTGTGTTCTCGGATTTGGCGTGCCCTCTCTCCGTCGAGCGCCCTGTCTGAGTTTTTTTTTCACTTACTTTGTTGGTTGGAATTTGTTTTCCTTTTAATTTATTTATCATCTTTTAAGATATCGGGGTGTCATAAACAATATTTTATAAATGACATTACCGAAAAACTATATCTATTACAATTATAAAAAAAAAAGAATAAGCAGCTGGAAGTTACTTAATTGTTTTTTAAAATATTTTTTTACAATTTTTTTTATCTTATTTACATTAAAATATCTTTTTACATTTTTTTTTGTCTTATTTACGTTAATAGATAAAATTCACCCACAAATACGTGGTTTAGGCACGTATTACTGATACTAGTATATATATATATATATATATAAAGGATTTTAGAGGGCGAGAACCGAGAGCCAGGAGTACCTCCTTTTGTTTTTTTTTGGTAATGATTGAGAATTTACACGCTGTAACTATGGATGCTCCCTCTCTGGAATGTCACAACTGGCCTTGTTGATGTCTTCCGTTTATTTTCTTTTCCCCTCCTTATAATATCATATTATTATTGGATTTATGTTGTTCTCGTTTTGCCCTTACACTATAAAAATTATGTCCTAGCTTTACAAATTATACTACCTCGGTATCTCTACCAAATGAATTTATATTTGCTAATCTATCTATCTATATATATTATTAAGTCCGAAGAAGAGAAAAAATAAAAAAAATATGATAATTTTTTTGATCAGTATTCTATTTTTAAATTTTTTTAAAAATTCGTAATTTAATTCTTATTTTTTCATAATATGATTAGTCCTATTATTTTTTTTTCATACTATGATTGGTTGTAATTACATGTATTATATAATATTATATTTAATTTAACATTAATGATATCTTATATTAAATTTGGTTTATCGAACAAATAGTTGTACAACATTTGTCTCATCAAAATAAATGTATAGATAAATATATTCTTTAATGTTTTATATAATGTTATATTTAATTTAATAATAATGATATCTTATATTAAATTTAGTTCATCAAACAAATAATTATACTACATTCGTCTCATCAAAATAAATGTAGAGATAAGTACATTATTTAATATTATAATACATTGAACCTAATTATAAATTAGACTTAATATATATAATATTAATACCAACTTACGTAAAGCACGGTATAACGACTAGTTAGTATTAAATCGTAAATAAAAATGTTAAATATCAAATATCAAGTTTGCCAACTAATAAACAAGTCATTATCACATGATGAAAAGACTAATGAAAAACACTTTCTTGTTTTTTTTTTTTTTTTTTTTGCCCTTTAGGCTATATTCTGAAGGAGAAAAGAAAATAAAATGAAAAGAAAGAATATGAAATGATTAAAAATGTATAAAATAAAAAAGAACGCGTCTTTCTTCTGCATTTATTTGATATGTAAAGAAAAATAAAAATTAGCTTATTTTAAAATAACTATTTTACCATTAATATAATGATTTTAAAAATTGAGATGTAAAGGTTATTTGTGAAATTTAATTTTTTTTATTAGTTAAAAGTTCTTTTCCTTCCTTTTTTTTTTTGTCTCCAATTTAGAGGAGAAAAAAAAAATTTATAGACTCCACCTAATTTTTTTTCTCACCTGTTTTCGCTTCCATTCTTTTCCTTCCTATCAAACCATCTATTTTTCCCATTTTTACTCCATTTTAACTTGCTATTTTTTCTTTCTTCTCTGTTTTGCCTTCTTCCAAACATAGGCTTTAGCTATTATTTTTTAAAAAAATTACTAGTGACAGTTTTTTTTTTTTTGAAAAACTCAATGGACAATATTAATTGATATGGCACAATAATATTAATTTAAAATGTTAAATAATTCATTCTAATATATATATATATATATTCTTAATTAGGATGTGAGTCGTGATAATCAATGATGATAGTTAATGTAATTTGTTGGGGAAAAAAAAAAAAAAGAGAAAGACTGAGGCGATTAGTGTGACAACTCTCCTTGAGCATAATCATGCGAGCTTTCTAATATTGTTAATGGGAATGCTAGCTATGGGTTCTTTGTACAAGCCTTTACCCTGTCGAGTAATGGAGCACATTACCATAGCCCAACCAAATAAAGTAGTATAGGAGCTTCTGCAAGCTGGTCAAAAAGGAGGAGCTAGGGAACTTAATCCAACGTTTAAACTATGGTTTAAACTATGGATACTTTGTTTTGAAACCCTAACCAATTAGCAAAACAAGAAAAAGGCTCTAACCACTACACCACCCCACTCGGTAGTTCCTCTAAACTTCATTGTATGACAATCCGAGATAGTCCAAAAAATAAAAGATTTTGATATAAGTCTAACACATTAAATTCCAATTAGCCCTTATATGCATAGCTTAATGTTGTAGTCAACCTCATTTTGGAAGGATAAGTGTCTAATTTGAATCAGATTTTGTCCAAATAATCTTATATAGTTATTTGATTCTATTTAGATGAGGTTCTTACCCTACTTGAATAATGTGATTCTTGATTTTATTTAATTATCTATAGGTGCCTCTATTGCCACCCTTTTTTTTTTTTCCTCTCACTACCCCTTTCTAAATACGCCTTACAAAATTAAAATTTCTTTTCACACACCTCTTAAATTTTTATTGTGTACAAAAGTACCCATTAGTAAAAATTTTTAAAAAGATTTCTTTTCCCACCCTCCTAATACTTTACCATCCATTGATATTTAAAATCTAATTTTTTATCTTCTTCTCCACTTTTACTGGCTTCTTCAAGGTTTATATGTATAACTTCCATGGTGAATGGTGATTAACATAAAGAAGAAAATATTATGAGTTTTTTGTTTTTCTCAAAATACATATTATAGAAAAAATGAGAAAAAAATCAATAGCATAATGAACACCTTTTTACTCTTTTTCTCAGTAAACATTTTTTTTTTTCCGTGTTACAAAAAAAGTAAGCGTAATAGAGTATAAGCAACTATGTCAAGTATCCTTAAACAAATAAGAGTAAATACTTATCAAGAAATTACATACGTATATATGAATATGATTTAAGAAAGAAAGGAAAAAAATTGTTTAAAGTGTGTATTCAAATTAAACAAAAGATCATATTTACTATTTTTAGTTTTCCCTTTTGTATAATTAATAAATAACAAAAAGATTCATCATTCCATTTTTTTTATAAAAAAAAAAAGAAATATAGGTTCCAGTGAAGTAGAGAAGATTATCATTCTATTTAAAAAAAAATACAGACTCTATTGAAGTAGAGATTAGAGATTCTCAGGAACATAAATACTCAATTAAGGAAAAACTTAAAGTAAATTAACTGCACAATAATCTAATTTCTAGTTTTAAGAAGGAGGTGTGCTAAGAAATTAAATTTCTTTGTTTAGTATTATATGAGAGCATTTATGTCAATTTACAAGGAGATATTTTTGTAAATAATTAATTAAATAGAGAGGGGTGGGGAGAGAAAAATAAAGATGGTAATTGGTAATAGAGCCATCCTTATCTAATTTGAAGAGATAATTATGAAGAATCATTATAGGAATGAAATATCTTTCCTATAAATAGCCGTGGATCCTCCCAAATCGATTTATTCATACCATTGATTGCATTGGAGTCTCCTTTTGCATATACCACAAGCATCTGAATGAGTACTAGTTGCAGTATTCGTGATAATGCATATGCAAAAAAAAAGAAAAAACGTATAAATTATTTTCCTTTTCCAATCGGAGTACATATGCAAAAAAACATTATAATTAAACAACAATTAGAATAACAAATAAAAATAAAAATAAAAGTAAAAGTTATAATATTAATAAAAGTACCACGTTTAGTCTTTTAGAAAGAAAAAAAAACATTTTTATTTATATCATATAAAATCTTTTATTTGCATTTTTTTAATCAAATTCTACTGGACTTGCATATATAGTTTGGATACTTAGAGTGGAGCTAAATTT
The DNA here is from genome assembly GCA_002914845.1 of Trema orientale. Classification (NCBI taxonomy): domain Eukaryota; kingdom Viridiplantae; phylum Streptophyta; class Magnoliopsida; order Rosales; family Cannabaceae; genus Trema; species Trema orientale. The sequence continues at coordinate 761,306 of JXTC01000083.1, read as the reverse complement.
GTTGAAGCCTGAAGGCGAACGTTTTTTAATTTTTACAATCAGATAACAAAATTAAGAAAAAATAGTGCTTTGGGATTTTCCTGATTTTCTGGATTAACCCTTAAGCATGATAATCAAGCAAGGGATTAGCAAGACCTAAGCCAGTTTACTCGGACTACAAGTAATACAAGGAAAACGACACCAACCTAGAAGAAACTACGTGTAGTACGAGTCAAGCTACGTGTCATTTGAAACCAAGCCAAACTACATGTAGTTCCAAGGCAAACTACATGTCACACGGCCTACGCAACCTGCCGTTTGAGAGTGATGCCACCAAAGCTTGAAACTACATGTCACACGAGCTAAACTACATGCCGTTGGAGCCTCCTATTCCTCAAGAACAAGACCGGTCCTAAGCTTCTAGAATGAACTAGAATATTCTTTAGCTTAAGCATTAAGCCGAATTACTTGTAATGAAAGAGCTTATGCAACAAGTTCTTATGGATAGATGACATCTCATCTACTTAATCTCTAAGATATCTTGCAATTACAAGTACTTGTTGCTTAAGCACTTCAACATTAAGCCTAGACTAAACCAATAAGAAGCCGCCACCTAATCTCCCTATAGTTGCAAGAACTTGTTTCCTAAGTACTTCCAACTTAAATGAACCAATAGGAAGTAGACACCTCATTGACTTCTAGCCTAAGATCTCTTGTAATATAAGGCATGGAATTGCCTATAAATAGGCGGCTCCTCCTTGTTTGTAACCGGTTGGACTTGAAAACTCACAATATACAAAACACAATTATCTTCCTTCACTTGTTATCTCACATTCTCTCTCTTTCTCTCTTGCTCTTCATTTCTCAACCGAGCTCTCTCTTTGCCTCTCTTGTGTCCTTGTTATTTCTCTTGTTATTATCTTCGAGTTCTTAAGCACACCCATAGTCTCGACTAATTGTGGTCATATTACCCTTAAATATCATCACCACCTCTTGTTCCCCTATCCAAGCCGTGGCCAACTTATCATCACCACCGCCTTCTTTTCTTTTCTCCCTAATCCGTGGGCAAATCATCACCAACGTCCATCTTTCATCTAAAACCACCAAGGTCCCATCCCTGGTTACCACTACTCGGTCGTCTTAATATCAATATCTCCATTATCATCTCGGTTTGCTTGATAACCTGAAGCTAAGTCTCCATTTCCTCCCTTTTTTTATTAGCACCATTAGTTTTGTCTTATCCTTGTTTGCATGTATTCCATATAACTTGACCATCAAGCCTTCACACTCACACGTACACACATACACCTATTGTTAATTTAATTTGATATAAATATATGTATGTGCACGTACTCATCTTTGCATGTCCATGCATGTGCGAATCTTGACTAGCAAGTCACCTTGGTACTGGTATTTTCCCAAATATTTACATAAGATTGGCTAATCTTGTANTATTTCTGTTTCTAACCTCTAGTTGACACTATGGTCGGTTTGTTCGCCTCCGTCAACTAGATTCTTTAATTATTATTGCATTGCCATATCATCGTCGATCCGTAAGCTAGTTATTCCTGCAACCACCTACGTACAGGGATGCCGTGGGAAGTGTCGTTCATCATTGCGACCGCCTATCGGGACTTCGATACGTAGTGTTAGTGTTGTGATAACACTTACGTTATTATCTCGCCATTATTATATTGATTATTATTATATTATTGTAAGTACGTTATCCCTGCAACCGCTAACGTGGCAAGAACACTGTGGGAAGAGTCGTTTTATCGACCGCCTATCAGGACTTCGACACGTAGACAATGTTGTGATAACTCTTACACCTGTACACTAACCTTAACTTCAAATTTTCCTCTGTTTTGTTTTAATTAATCACAGGTCCCGTTAATTAATCAGAACACAAGGTCCAATCCCAAACAAATAGAATTTTGTGTGTCTAAAAGCTAAATGGCTGCCTATTATTTTTTTTTTGGGCGCGTCTACAGTAGGGGCGCCCCTACGTAGGGCCCTGTCTATTCACCGTTGGATAGGAATCTGTATATAAATAGATTCTCCACAGATTCCCGTTATTCCCCACAGATTCCCATCCAACGATAATTAAGGCATGACCCTACGTAAGGACGCCCCTACCATAGCCATCCCCTTTTTTTTGAATATCAATCGACAATTTTAAAGATTAAAGACTTTTTTTAACAATTTTAAACTCTAATTTTGATCAGATCACATAGATAAATCTGGTGAGATGAAGGTTTTAGCTGATTTTTTTTTTTCAATTGCAAAATAAAATTAATATATCAACCCAAAATAAAATTAAGAAATCTTAATTGATATAGTGAGGTTAATTATCTCATTTTACTAAAACAACTGAATTTTATATACTTTTCTTTTTTCTTTTTTTCTTTCCTCCAAATATCCGGCATACCGCACATGCTGCATGCATATCCATGCCTTTAATTTTTTTATTTTTTTTTCTAATGACCCTGCCTTTATCCCTTTACTCGGAAACACCAATGATTGTGTTCTGTTTATGTATTGGTTATTATTTTTTTCCTTCTAATATATATACATATATCCCTATATATATATATATTTGGGCGCTTGGATTTTGTTCATTTTCAACAACAATAATAATGATAAGATCGCCTTTAGTTCATGCTAAATATCACATGCAAATGTGAAGTGTCCCATCGAAAAGAACCATCCATTTTCACGGGGTTGCTGTTAAAATCGTTGTCAAAACATCAAAAATGTTGTATTTTAAAGGTATAACACTAGGCTCATTTTTCTGTCACTAATACTCGTATTTACTTGTTATTTTGATAGTAAAATCAACAAGAGCTGGGACATGCACACGAAGTTTCTTATCAAGCACATCTTTTTCAAGCTCTCTCTCTTTTTTTTTCCCCCTGTCTGCTTCGCATTGACTGCAAAAAGAAAACTACAATTATTGAAAGAAACAGCTATAAGAAGACAGTCATCACCTGCAATCAATAATATAACGTCGTTTCTCAGTGGATTTCACTAGCAAGTCTATCCACCTCTGATTGTGCCATATGCATACTCAAGTCATGAAGTAGCCCATCTATCCACAACACGTGTTTTTCCAGTTGACATCACATTTCAGGGACCCCATGCATCCACGTATTTCTTCTTGTAGTAGCAAGCTGGGTCATCGTCATAAAACACAGATGCCAATTTATTGTCTAGAAGACACGCATATGCCGAAAAATGCACTATCGGTGCTAACCCGACACTAATAAAAGTGTGAGCCACGTACAAATTTAGATGTGAACACTCATCTTGCATTAATACTTGGTGCTAAGCACAAATGGGGTTCTTTCTTAGCCATATTCTGCATATGCATCACCGCTCTCACCAATGGAGTACTTAGCATTTTTCTACATATGTGTCACTGCTTTCAAAAGCAGCATGGACCTGGAAATAGGTTTGACCATTCAACCTACTAGAGCAAATATTACCTCCGGTGGAGCAAGTTAAGATCCTGCTGCAAGGAGGCAAGGCAAGGCCACCGTTGAAGATTCAGAAATGCCACCCCTTAGCACGCCAATATTTCCGAGCATTTTCATTCTGACGCGCATCTTGAAGCTTCAAAAACAGCTTATAAGCTCACTCTACTCCATTCGAAGCAAGCAGTTTTCCGTTTAGTTTGCTCCAAGTACGCCTGCTCGGGCAAAAGCCTTTCCTCAAAGATTCCTCCATAATAAGCTCGACATTTTCGAGTTGCCCTATGTTGCAAAGTCCACTAATAACATACTCATAAACTTTCATATCCGAAGAATAGCCGCATTCCTGCATGTCGTTCCATAGATTTAACATCATCCCACATTTACCAAGATCTGAAAGCCGCATAAGCAACAGCTTGTAAGCACTTAATGATAGTCTACAGCCAACCCTTTTTGCTTTCCTGTACACCATCATAGCAGCATAAGGAGGACCATATCTACACAAAGGTTCCACAAAAGAAGTTACATATCTCAAGTGCATTTTAGGCATTATTAAAACCCAAGTGCATCAGCATAAGGAGGACCATATCTCAAGTGCATCAGCTACTTTCAGGGCTTTCAAAAAAGCACCAATTAATTTGGTGTTAAGTATCAATACTCGGTTCACAGTTACTGCTCAACATACTGTTATAACACTTCATACATTCATCAAAATCTCCACCAGATATAAAGTTAGAGATCATAGCATTGTAAGCACTAGTATCTGGCACCAACCCGTTCTCCTTCAGGCTCTCAAAAACTTTAACAGCATCATCAACATGACCAGCTCTCCCTAAACCCTCAATAACATGACTAAAAGTCAAACCATCAGGTTCAATTCCATCAGCCACCATTACTCCCAAGGCCTTCTCCATTTCACCAACTCTACCGAATCTCGACCACCCATTAAGAACAACATTATAAGTAGTACCGTCAAACGGTATTTTCCCCCTCAATGAATTAAGAAGCAAATTCGCAGCACCAACATGGGAACGCCGGCACAGACATCGGAGAAGCACATTCAAAGACTCGGTATCGCAATCCAGCCCGATTTCGTCCAGGTTCCGAAACATTTGAACTGCTTTGGACACTTGTCTGGCCCTAATGAAACTGTCCATGACAATTGAAAAGGGTGTCTAAGTTGGGATTAACACCTTGAGTCCTCAACTCATGTAACACTCCAACCATATAACTAATAAATTTTCTTCTACCTAATGCCTTGAGGACTATACGGTAAGTTTGAATATTTTTCGGAATCATGGAATATTCGGAATCATGGGGCGCTGAATCGCCCAATTGAAAAACAGGACCATCTTTTTGCCATCTAAACTGCCTCGGTCTAGAACTTTCGCAATGAGATCAAGATTCAAATCCACGTCAACACTAGTTAAAGCGCGCTCTATTGCGGTTTCACCTCTCAATCTCCGGAGAAAAACACCACGCAATTTCTCTTCGGGCGATAGGAACCCATCAGCTGCTCTATTGACTTGTATTCGTTTCTCCGAATTCGCCACTTCATGCGAATTTGTAGCCGAAGAGCTACGCAGTAGCGGAAACAGATCAGAGAGTTGATTAAGAACGAAGCTTTCGTCCGTACGATATTGAGATTGATTTGTGGCATGGTATTCGTCGTTGGATGTAGATGACTGATCAACTAGGCTTGAAAATGAAATTGGTGAGCGGAGGTAGGGGAAAGGGTACCTGGGTTGGGTGACACGACTGCACCATCCAAAATCTCCAAATATAAGACTGCGAATGAAACGCCAAGAAATGCTGTGACGCGCGGGGAAACGCCATGAAATTTTTAACTTCTAGACTGGAAGTGCAACGACCCCAGAGGAGGATTGCAGCTTGCGGCACTGCAAGAAAAGAAAAAGGTTAATCGCATATTTACCCCCTAACTATCACCCAAATCCATTTTGACCCCTACATCTCAAAACATCCCTTTATTTGACACCAGTCTTTACTTTTCTCTCACTTAACTAACCCCTTTCTGTCGCTCTTATGTTATAAATGGATGGAAAACGTCATATGCTAGTCATCTGAGTGGTGTTTTGTTTTATATTAGCCCCTCAAATAATTACCCTAAATCATATTTTGGCTAAATTTTACGTCCATATCTTAGCATTTGATGCATTTGATACATTGAAGAGCCTCAGTGAGTCAGTATAATAATTATACGTAACATTTGAGAAATAGCATCAAGCACTTATATAAGGGTTTTAAAATGGCATTTTGGATATTATGGATTAAGATATAGTTTATTTAACAATACCTAATATGCAACTGAGAGAAAAAAAAAACACCTTAAGTAACATACAAAAAAACAAAAACAAAAACAAAAATACAACAATATTGTCATGACCCTGTAATAGAAGCTACTAAGGAGAGCGTTGGACTCGAGATTCTAGTACGAGTTCGCGATCTAAACTGTTTTTTTTTTCCAAATACGGATTAACAAAAACTTTCTTTTTTTAAATAAAACATCATACACTTTTAACAAACTTATATACAGTCATCCAAAATGATCTAACTTATAATATAAAATACACTTTTCAAAATACTTTAGCTAGAGCCCGTTCAGTAAACTAGTCACAGGTAGGTGAGGTCCCTACGTACACTGCATTAACAATCGGCTTCCCTGCTCTCATTTACTCTTTAACCTTAGCTTTCATCTTGCCTACAATATAAAGGAACACTAATGAGCTAGAAAAGCTCAGTAAGTATGGTACTAACAAGAATGTTAAGCACTACAACTCGTGAATTTCTATAAAAGGTAATCAATACAGAGATAATAATAGATTCATTCATCACGATATCTTGCCAATGACAAGTAGCTCATCTTGATAATGTATGCAAATAGATGCATATATATTGTGTCCTGAGGCCCTTGGTACTGCTACCGACTCATGCTCATACATGTGGCTACCTTTTCTTGTAGGGGTGTTCACGGTCCAGTTTAACTGGTCTGAACTTCTCATAAATTAGCCGAACCACGTGTTCGATTTTACAAATTAATTAAACCGTGCGATCTGTAATAATCGATCAAAACCGACCAAACTGCACCTATGTTTTGCGATGCGGTCTGAATAGTTTCTACGGTTTGAAATTTGAGCTTTTATAGTAACAAATTTGGGTTTTGACAGAATAAGCCTTGATTGGGCCTCAACTATTCTGCTGCTGTTTTTTTTTGCCTAAACTCACAATTTTAACTAAAAAAATAATATATAATACATCTTTAGTCTTACAAAGTATGTCTAAAGTACATATTCAAATCGGAAAAAGAGAAAACATCATGATACCAAAAATACATTAAAACTGGCATAAAAAAGGAAAAACATAAAAACTAAAAAATTACAACCAAATCAAAGAAGAATCATAGTAACTTTAAAATTTAAGTTACAACCCAATCAAAATTTAAAGTCCATACTATCTTAAAATAAATAACAAACAAACTACAACAACAAAGACTTCAATTCTGCAAAAAAGAAATAAGTATTATACACAAACATAAATATTATACCAAATATCCATTGCAAATATTATTATAAAAGAAAAAAAAAATTGCTACTATCCTCTATCTGACAAACTTAAAATTACAATATAATGTGCCTCTATCTGACAAACTTAAAATTACAATATAATCACATACTACGCAAAACTAAAAGCACAAACTAGTACCAAAGAATAATGTTTCAAAACTAATAGAATATTTTGGCACAACAAGAAGCAAATGTATTAAATCACTACGAAACTACGAAATTACAACAAGATCACACATATAGAGTAATAATCAAACATCAACTACTTACTACTCCAACAGTAAAATCACTACCAAAATCAACCAAAATTAATGTATCAAATTTAATAGACTATCACATACTAAGATCATCATATAATGAAAAGAATCTCTAGAACAATGCAATAAAAAATAAATATATTTTCACACCATTGATGAAGGAAACAGAGTAAATGTTTTTTAAGGGAATTTTCACACAACCATTTTTCAAAAAATCCACTCTCCGAATGAACAACCAATTTTGGCACAATAAATATTTTTTAACACCATTATTTTTTTAGGGAATTAACACCATTATTGAATCCATAAAGCTATATAAAACACTGTAGTCCATGTTAATTAGAAGCCAAACCTTTGGAGCATGAAGCCTTGAGCCGAGGGTAAAGAGAGCTGACTGTTGAGTTTGGCCGAGAGAGAGGGCGACAGAGATTTTGCTCGACCCAACAGAGAAAGGGTGACGGCTAAGACGAGACGGCGACCAGCGACGGAGCTTGAGCTTGAATCGGAGCTTGGCCCAACAGAGAGATGGTGACGAAGCTTGAGCACGGCTAAGACGGAGCTTGGTCACGGCTAAGACGAAGATCGGGCACGACTGAGAATGATGGCGACGACAACAACCGCGGAGAGAGAACGACAACCACGGAGGTCGAGAGAAACCGTGAGAGATGGGGCGACGATGACGATGATGGAGAGGGAGTGACCGAGTGAGCAGTTCAGTGAATCAAAGTATCACTGCGACTCTCTCTTTTTTGCTTGAAAATGAGTCTGCGACTCTTGTGCCGTGTAGTCGTGAGTGCAGTTCAGTGAAGTGTCGTGGCTGTGGCAACTAAGCTAAGCGATGTACCCTAGAGAATTCAATGGGCTATGGTGTTGTTGGGCTTGAAACATAAATAGAATGGGTTAAAACGTAAATAGAATGTGTTATGCTAGTGTTAGTAAGTAGTAACATATAAAATTTTAAAACATATACATAAAAGCATGTTCGGCCAGTTCGATTAGAAACTGAGAAAATGTGTTCCAAAACGTAAATCGCACACCGCACCACGTGGCTTATAATTTTTCCAAACCACGACCGACCTTAAATGAAAAAAAAACCACTGGTTTCGGTGTAGTGTGGGTTGGTGCGGGTAGTTACCGTGGTCCAACAATTTTTTTGAACACCCCTATTTTCTTGCCCTGGTCCAGGCTCAAGAGATTATTAACCAGATAATAAATCCTGCTTGGGAGAAAGAGCATATACCTGGGGTCCTAGACCCTTTTGTGGTGATGGTCTCTCATGGACCGACAATACCAGTCTATCATGAATGTTATGGAACATATGTCATGTATGTACTTTTATACTTAATCATATATGGCATGCTATTTTCTCAATCACCGGCGTGCAATTATAGCATTAAACTGGTGTACAAATCAATCTGGATTTTGATAAGCAAAAAAGACATTATATGCACAATATCATATTTATTTTACCAGCATACACTACTCACAATCATTCTGGCATACGTCCAATTAAGCTAATTTGTATGCAATATAACAACAAGTAGTATGCTAGGCATATAAAATACTTCAGTCCATTATGGGTATATAACCTTATATATTCACCTAGTAGTCTTAAGTTGTAGATGAATACTTTACATACCTGTTTGCAATAGTCCCACAGTTGTTTGCAAATTGGTCATAATATTAATAAGGGTATTTCCTCACGGTAAAGAACGATTTTCTTATTAATTGGAGTCATCACTTAGTTTGGCAATTAACTAAAACCATTACACCAAACTTTGTGAGTTTATACTCATGAAATCTTTATTTATTATGTACGGGTGACAAAAATATGAGTAGAGTCCTCAAATAGGGTGTTTGGCGTGTATTGGGGCTGAGGCACGATCACCCACAATAAAAAAAAAAGCTTAAAAATAACACTTTCTAGGTCTGAAAAAGTTTGGTCAACCAACATCGGTCGACCAAAATAGCCCCAAAGGCCTACCTCTGTTCAATGCATCGATCAAAGTAACTTTTAGTCGACCAAAACAAAATCTTGTCAACCAAATACGACCTCAGAGATAATCTATGTTTCGTCGACAGCAATGTACTGGTATCTTAGAAAATTCACAGAAAATTGAATTCTTAATAGAATTTTACGAATAAGGTCAAATCAGAAAGATCTTGATGTCTACTACAATATACTAAAATTTCAGAGTATTTGGATAAATTTAAAAGGATAAAATATTCAATATGCTAGAGTTGCACAGTTATAAGCTTGGAAATTCTAGATTTCGTTTTTTCGCCAAAAGCTCAAATCAAAATTAGTCAAAAACAACCCAAAAAGCATTTTATAAGCTTTCCAACAACATTAAAGACTAAAACAACTTTGGATTACGAATGCTTAACAATTATTATCCAATAAAAGAAAACTCATATCAAAAGTCAAAACATGCAAACTAAGAACAAGTTCTGAAACGAAGAACAAAATCATTTTTTTTTTTTAACTTTGAGAAAGGTCAAAAGAAGTGTTTACCAGAAGTTCTAGCATCCAAACACTAGTAGCACTTGAGCCTCCTTAGCTTGGAGATCTTATTTTGAAACATGCAACAAGAAATTCTCACATTTTTGGATCATTTTCATTATACCCTCGGTATGGCTTCTGAAGAGTATTGAGGGAGATGATAATGGGTCTTTCGTGCTAGTGATAAAGTAGAGAGACAGAAAATGAAAGTGAGGGACAGAGGGAAACATGTAGATCAAAGAAGAAAGGACGAAGAGGAAAATAAAAATAAGTATAAAAGGTAGAAATAGGTGTCAAAACATTAATAAGTAAAGACACATGCTCTACACGTATACTGTTGAAAACAAACTCTTTTTTTTTTTTTTTTTTTTGTTATTCTTTTATCTTGCAAACTAGTACCCAGGTTTTGCAATTTATGAAATTTTCTCCAATTTTACAAATCATTCCAAATAAACCCTTCAAACGCTAAACTTTTAGAAAAACACTACTTAACAACTCGAACCTTCGTAATAAAATCACATATTTAATTGTCAATACTAAGCTCTAATTAAATAATATCTATAATTTACTTCACAACATACGCGCTTTATATTGATAGTCATCGAATTTATTTACTCACAATAATTTCGATAGTATAAACTTTTTATATAAATTGGCTCGAGGGGGTTACAGACATCGAGTCAATCATATATAATTTTTCTTTTATTTTAAAATGAACTAGTTTAAATATTGAAAACTCTATCATCTATGAACTTTAATGTAGAAGCTCACTTATTATGATGAATCTAAAAAAGATCCAAAATTATTCTTCAACTAAATCATGACTACAATAAATTGCTAATTGTTGTGAAAACATAATTGTTTTTTAACTATATTTGAAAAATAAATAAAAATTTACTGCTATTTCATTGTTGTCATGTAAAATGCTTGAAATGTCATTATTAAAAGCACTATCTAAGTGTCGGATGCTTTGTTGTTGTTGATTTTTTTTATTTTTTTTTCCATAGCTTTTAAGAGCAAAACGAGAGTGATTTAAAATGAAACTCTTTGATAATCATGTGTCAAAGTAGAGACGTTTTAAATTTTCGTGGCATGAAATAGAATCTTCGATACAAATCAGAAGGCAATTGAAGTCGAGCTTACCACCATTTATGTGACTGACAAATTAAGTTTTATGCCTACTTGTTACAAAAAAGCGACAAAATATGGTTAAATGATACAAAATAAAGGACGAGGGGCTAAAATAATGACATTTTGAAGTTTATGTGCTATACTAGAATTTTGTAATGATTCACTTTGCATTTAACTTAAAAAATCAGTAGGGTTTTAAATAACTTTCTCATTCATAAGTAAATTGGAAAAACAAAAAACTTAAAAGATGGGAAAAAAGGCTGGTCACAACTCACAATTTGATTTAGCTGGCTTCATTTCTTATTTAATGCGCTAAACTATATTTGTAGTTTATGCATATTTCCAAACCGTTTGAAGTGATGAGAGGAAACTAAACCAAATTGCACTCACATGCAGTGCCAATTGATTTTCGTAGTTTTAGATTTTAGACTTGAGCTTGACATTAGACCTTAGGTTTGATAAATTTGAACAATTGAAAACATCTTTTTTATATTTATAAATTACAATTATTTTATAAGAAAAAAAAACAAATTAGTTGTTAGAAAATGGGTTAAGAAAATAACTTGGGCTTGGAAGCCCAAGTGAATTATAAAGACTAAATGTGTTATAAAACTCATTTTCATAAATCATTTTAAAGCTAAAAATTGAGTAAGACCCACATCTTGTTGATGGAAGGTCAAGATGAATTCTTGTTCTCCTCCGCGAGGACATTGATTTCATATATTCATACGCTCAAAATGGTGCATAGATGAATGAGAAATTGTTGCTCAAAAGTGCACCATTGGAATTGGAAAAATGATAGGAAAAACAAAAAGTCTCACACTGGTGGGAGAAGCTTATTCCTAGTTATTTATATAGAGCCATGTTTTGTGATAGTAGTAAGAATAACTACCATAAATGCTCTCTTAGGCGCGTGCAGGGGGTGCAAATCATCGGACTTGGGCCTGAATTTACATGGGCTCGTGTATGCCCGGACCTGTGGACATGAATGTTAGGCCGAAACTTGGACCCTTGTAAGCCCAATCTTTTGCTACGACTGAGATTTTTTTTTTTTTTTAATTCTGCTTCAATTCAATAGTCAGTTACATGCACTAGACCGTGTTTTCTTTATTTTGAAACTACCAAGCTTTTATGGCTAGCTGGATTAATGCTAGGCGGTTTTGGCTTTGTAACAGCTAGTGAGGAGTTTCTAAAAATCTGTCAAGTATTAGTGCTAGGCGTTTTTTGGCCTTGTAATAGCCATGTTTGGGTTTAATAGATTTATTCCAATTGAAAGCAATAATGTGTAACCTCCCACTCCAAATGGCTATAAAAAAAGAGCTTTCTCTCTTCATTCCACACAACAAATCAGAAGCATTTTTATCTGATTGCTCTCTACCGTCCTCTCTCAATTTCTCTATTTTTAAGAGTTTTTGAGTTCTTGAGTTAACCAGTTAAAGTTCTTCGAGTGTTTAGGAATTTCAAAGCTAGGGTTCTTAGTGTGTTGGAGTTCATAACAATCCATTTCGTAGGGTGGAGGTGTTGGTGCTTCATCTGTTGCTGTTCGTTGTTGTGTCTTGGGAAACTGACGCTTACTAAAATCTCAAGCATTCTAGTAGAGGGAGCGGATTAGTTTTAAAGACTTTGTGTAATATACAGGCCTCGACGGTTAACGGTGCTTTATTTTACAGGATTTCCGAAGTGCTACTGAAATTCCGTTAAAGTTTGGAGTAAACTTTTGATAACTTTATACTTATCTTAAAATTTATTATAAAAGTTTGTTATATTCATTTGTAACCTTATATATTACATATTATTATTTTTCTTACATTAGTGTAGTTCGGTGTGGCTGGTGCGGTTGGATCATTTTCTATTGTGTATCGATGTTTTCTAACACCCCTAAAAAATTCGTACATATGCAAGGGCTTCTTTGCAAAAGAGCATCTCACGTAACTAGTCTTTTTTAATACCACATTTGCGCAATTAGAAGTTATACTAAAATACCTCCTGTCGAGTATAGAACTTGATACTGTTGTCGAGTCCGTCGTGACTTTGTTCTGTTGAGCCAAAAGTTCATTATCGATAGGGATGGCAATATAACTCATGGTTATGGGTATTCGTGGTTATCCGATCCGAATGGGGAGGGGAAAAACCGCTCACGCGGAGAAAATGACCGGGGCGGGGAATAACCGTACAGTTAATATGCGGGTATGGTGCGGGGACGGTATTTGTATAATCCGCACCTTACCCGCCCCGATATATATATTTACATAGAAAAATTATTATACATATAAATATCTATTTAATTTTACACTATCAATATTATTATATCTTTGGTAAAATAATAATTTTGGAGAGTTATATGTACTTATATATTTAAATTTTAGAGTTTAAAAATTATTACTATATTGTTGTGTTTAATATTTTGTTGATTATGAAAAGGATTTAGTATTTTCATCTTAATTTTTTAATATTTTAATATTATCAATGGGTAATGGGTAACCGCGGTTTTCTCCGTTAACCATTGGTTAATACCCGCACCGTCCCCGCATCCAAAAGAATGGTTAATGGGGCGGGTATGGTATTGTGATTGGCTTTCGGGGATGGGGATGGTAGTTAAAAAACCGTCCCCGATCCGCCCCATTGCCATTCCTAATTATCGACACATTGAGCCAAAGGTAATAAGGTAAATGCATATAGTCACATTGCTACATTTGCACCGCACCCCAACTTGAAATAAATGTACCCAAATAAAAAAAAAAAAACTTGGTGCACCCCATGCGAGTTTCCCGTACTAGATTCAAGGTCTATTTGGCATGAGTTCTAAAAATCTTTTAGGGCTCAAAAATTATTTTTGGAAATGTTTGTGTAAATTACCAGAATGTTTTCTTTTAATTAGAAAATCTTTTTAATGAATCAATGACCCACTAGCTTTTCTAGGAATATCTTCTTAGACTTTTAAGTCAAGAAGTAAAAGTTATCCTAAACTAGCCCCCAGTGAATCATGTTATTTCTTTTTATTAATACACTTTATTTGCTTCTCCCCTTTTAATTTACATACGTGATCCACACAACCCGTCTTTCTTTTCTGTCCACTTTGTCACTTCCCGTTATGTTCATTTTTTCCTCTTAGTTTCGTTATAATAATAGAATAATTGGCAAGATAAAATGCAACAATAGTAACTAAAAAAAAGAAAACGATAAAAGAGAATAAATGCCTATTAAATAAAATCACATACACATAAATAATAATCTGAACCTTAAATATTAGTTTACATTATATAAATTTCTTAACAATTAACTATCCGTTTAAAAGACATTTATCGTTTGAAAAAATTGAGCACAGATATATAGAATATTACAAATGTTAGAAATGGAAAAGGTATAGAAATAAAGAAACCGGAAAAGGGAAAAGAGAGAGTTATAGAAGTATTATTATGATCATCTTCATGACCAGGGTCACTATATATTTTCTTAGGTTGGATTTATTTATTTATTGTTATTGTTTTAGAGAATGTAGTATATAACCCATTGAGATCAAGAGGAATTGAGGTCTTTGGAAGCTTATTTGTTTGGTGTGGACGCAAATAATTTCAGAACATTAGTTATGGGGTGTATGGGATGGAACAGTATAAAGATAGTGCAAACAAGTTTTTCTAAATCGAGGGTAAATTTGTACTTAAAAATGTGATGGACAATTTTTAGCAAGGGAGACTTATATTAACACCCCTATATAATATTTAAGCACCCGCTCATTTATAGAAAGACAAAAGAGATAACTCAATAAATCTATTAAAATACGCGGATAAAATTAGCCTCCTATTTTTAGGTACACATCCATACCCTTGTTGATCTCAAACTACAATTTCTGTGGTTTTCTATCTCTCTACTTTTCTAATTAAATTTTTCTATGAATCATTCAAAACAAATAAAAGAAGAACTCTGCGTAACCTTTTATTTCAATCTCCTTTATATGCTTTACCAATTTTTTTTTTTTCTACAACAAGCCTTTGTATTTTTTATTTTTAATTTCACTTGCTTAAAAATTAAGAAAGATCTGTAGGAGTACAGATCTTAGAGAAGCCATAAGAAAAAGTAACAAAAAAACAAACAATTGAAATAAATAGATCCATGTGTTATTGGGAACTTTTAATGTTTTCATTAAAACTTATTTTAGGATAAAAAGATTAACTTTTCACGCTTCTTTCGAGACTCTTCCATGGACAAAAATGTTTTCTATAGCTTGAAGCGTCTTTATCGGAGAGAGTCAAGTATCTTGGGATGTACTGTGGGGGACACAGAGTATCTTTTAATACTAAAGTTTTACCAATATGTCCTAAATAGTAATTTTATTATTAAAAGGGGGGACGGGAATAGCGTTAAGTTAACGCGAGTGTTATATCAGATATTTTCAATCAAAAAGAGTTTTTGTGCAGGAGAGAGATTCGGATCAATTAAATGTGATATGCATAGTTTTTTCTTAATATTTTTAAAGATAGCTTCGTCCGCGTGTATATTTTTTCAGAGATTTTTTAAACAATACATATAGGCCAAAATTTGACTATTTTCGTGCATATTTTACCTAATTTCTCTATTTTCTTTGAATCTTAAAGTTTTACCAATATGTCCTAAATAGTAATTTTATTATTAAAAGGGGGACGGGAATAGCGTTAAGTTAACGCGAGTGTTATATCAGATATTTTGAAAGCGAATCCTCCTGGGTCGATCGTGCGGGATACAGTAGTAACTGAAAACGATTACATACGAAAAAATATTATTAAATTACATTTCTAATTTTCAGAAGGAACCCACATTTTTTTTTTCTCCCGCCCGCTTCCAAAACTCAAAAAAAAAAAAAAAAAAAAGGAAAGACCACTCTGCCTGGCTTAAGATTTCCCGGCGGAGATGGTGACCGGCGCTGCAATTCCGTCGAAGGAAAACCCAAACCCTAATCCGAAACCATCGAAGAATGTGTACCACATTGGGGGCATTCCAGTGGAGTTCCCGTACAAGCCGTACGGAACGCAGCTTGCCTTCATGGGTAGGGTCATCTCCACCCTCGATCGGGCGCAGAGGTACGGCCGTTGCCATGCGCTTCTCGAGTCTCCCACAGGAACTGGTAAATCTCTTTCCCTTCTCTGTTCCACTCTTGCTTGGCAGCAAAGTTGCAGGTTGAAGGGGACGGATCCTCTGCCTCATGGCGGTGCCTTCGTTCGTGATGATGATGATGAACAACCTTCAAGTAAGTGATTCTGATAATTTTGAAAAAAAAGTTTCTCAATTAATTTATTTATGTTGTGATTTTGATAGTGAATAATTAGGTTGACATATTAATTTTTTTTTTTTTTTTTTAAGAATCGGAATATTCTAACAAGGGTAAGAAGAAAAAGATAACACCGACCATATTTTACACTTCGTAAGTTTTATTATCTTTGAAGATAATCAGACTATGTTTTCGTTCGGAACCTAAGAGCTTGTTTGGCAACATTTTCGTTTTTGGTTTTATTTGTGAAAGTGAAATGGGTGATGAAGCGTTTTGAGTCACATATTTTACTGTTCATTTTACTTGAAAATAAATTTTTTTAAAAAAAACCATGTTGCCAAACAAACGAGCTCTAAATCTTCTGTATTTCTGTAATTGAGGCTGATCGAGTATATTTGGCGTTAGATTAACTATCTTCTCTGTCTCTCTCTCTTTTTTTCCCCTTTAAAAAGGAGGACGCATTCACAAATTGCTCAAGTGATCCGTGAATATAAAAAAACTGGTTACCGAGTACCGATGGCAGTTTTGGTAGGCTTACTGCTTTCTTCTCCCCAACTCTTTATGGTATTTCTAGTTATCATTTGACATACTATGCTTATTTGAATGCTAAATATATTTTTGGTAGGCTTACTGCCTTCTTCTTCCCAACTCTTTATGGTATTTCTAGTTATCATTTGACATACTATGCTTATTTGAATGCTAAATATATTCCTGCATATTATTGCTTTCAGTCATCAAATAAGTACTTTTTTTATTTTTTATTTTCCCTGCATGGAGTCTTAATATTTCGACTTTTGTTGTTGAGTTTGACATCTTCAATTGTTTGTGCTCCCATTTATGGTACAGGCCTCTCGAAAGCATTACTGCACTAATGCAGATATGCGTGGAAAAAGTAATATTGATGAAGAATGGTGTCCTTTTAATGCTCACAACCCTTTTTGTTTCTTTTTCTACTTGAGTTTTTGCAACTGTCTAAATATGTCATCTGAATTCCAGCAAGCTACTTCAGAGAAAAGGTGGTGGCGGTCAGGGATGTCCGGAATTTGTGTGAGTTATTATTATTTTTTCTTCTTTATTTACAATTTTATCTGCCTTTACATAATTAGTAAGCATAAATAGCTTTCTCTTGTAAACAGAAATGAAGGTAGTGTGACAGCTCACCCATCCCTTCGAAAAGGAGGTTGTCATGAGGCTCATGACATAGAAGATCTTATTAAAATTGGGCAGGTTGTGAAAGGTTTGCCATCAAATCTTGTTCTGTTTCTAACGTTTAATTATAACATTCAACAGTGTTTGCTATTAATTATTTTGCTGTGTTTTTTCCTTTTCCCATTTCCTAGGTTGTTCCTATTATGCAGCACGTTCCTTGTCGAAGGAGGCAGACTTGGTTTTTTGCCCATATAGTTACGTTATCAATCCAGTTATTCGGGGTGCAATGGAAGTAGATATTGCAGGAGCTATTATAGTTCTTGACGAGGCTCAGTATGTTTACACATCTTCATCTGTTTTAATTTTTATTTTATATCTCTTTACTTTGTTTATGATAAGAGTCAAGATTCCTAAGAGATGTGGCCAAATGTGGAATTCTACTTTTGTCATTTTCTCAATTTCATACTTTCATCTCCTTTCACTGCGAGAGTGAGAGTGAGGGAACGTGTTCTCAATTTTCTTCTTCAAATAAAATATTGTACATGAACACGAAAATGATTTTCTGACTTTAAACTAACTGAGAAAATCAGAAAACTTAGGTTATTGGATTCATTAATGATTTTATTGAAGAGATATGTTTTGGCTTCAATGGTTTGTTGCGACTGACTAAGTCAGGTTTAGAGGTCATACGCTAAAATTTGTTGCACTTGTTTGCAGCAATATAGAAGATATTGCTCGTGATGCTGGTAGCATTGATATTGACGAAGAAGCTTTGCATAGTATGTTATGAGCTACTAAATCTGTCTTTAAATTATTAAATGTTTGCTTCTTACAAAGTTGCTCTACTTTTAAAAAGAATTGGAGGCGGATCTGGAGCACCTGTGTGAACTTAATTCTTTACTATACCAACCTTTGTATGAAATGACGCAGGTAAAATTTCATGGATTTTAAACATAATTGTCTCACTAAATCTATTATGTCGATAAACTGATGCAAATATTGTATAGGACCTCATAAGTTGGATGGACCGCAGGAAAAAGACGTTGGAAAAGCGTGAATCTCAACATTTTGTCTCTTGGTAAGCTGTATTTGTAGATTTACCACCATAATTAGTCTGGTTTTTACATTTACGATTATATACGGTTAATCTATGATTCTTGTCTATGTTTTGAAGATTGAGAATGGTATTTCCCTGCTGAAGTAGGATTTTTTTTTTTGAAAAATGAACTATTTAAAATGATGTATTCAAGTCTTAAATATTTGGAGCTTTTCATTTTACAAAGTAATAAACTCCCTCTCTCTCTCTCTCTCTCTCTCTCTCTCTCTCTCTCTCTCTGTATATATATGTATGTATTGATTTTGATATGTTTAAAACTATAGGTAGTCTATGATTTATGTCCAGACTATTTGCTGTTTTAGGCTGCAACACAATTACCGCAGGCTAATAAAATGTGTAAAATTTGTTATTTTCCATTTCATGTTTTGGCTACTTGAATGGACTGTAGATCAGTTACTTTCTCTTCTTCATGTATAAGGTCCCCTCATCAGATTTCCTTCCATTATTTTTAAGCATCAAAAAATATCAAGTGTCTTGCCACTTTCCTCTTCCATGCTGCTCAAAGTAAGAGTTTTCATGATTCATCTGCTTTTTGTACCTAAATACCTAAATACTGGAGCCAACTAAGTATTTTCAGGTCTATGAGATTTTGCTAATGGTAACACTTTGAATTCTTAATACTTTTTTTTTAATTTTTGGGCTGGGATTGGCGGTCATTATGTGCTACAGTTGGACTGGTGATAAGGCATTGAGAGAGCTCCAAGAATCCATCATTTATAAACGATCTTTTTCAGACTTGCTTAAAAATGCCACGAAGGTATTTTTAGTATGAAATCTCTAGAAACTTCTTTCCTTGCTAGACTGCATGATGTCAACCTCCACCTCCGTTTCTTTTTTGGGTTTCAGGCAATCAAAGTTGCATCAGATACAAAGAAAAATGTAGAACATTTAACTGGCATGTCTGTGATTACACTAGAAGGTATTAGGTTCTTATTTTGATATGTTGAATGTCGTTACTTTTCTTTGATAATCTAATGTCATTGATATAATTTCTTATGCTCTACAGGATTGTTCTCTTCTTTGACTTATTTTTTTTCAAGATATGGGTCTCATATGTCTGATTATCAACTTGTCTTACAAAAATATGTGAAAAGAGATGCCGGTAAGCAATTACTAGAGCTTTATTGGTTGTGATGTTATGCTAGTTGTGGTTGTACTGTTGTAATTATGTGTTTTCAGTTTACTGGGTTAACCCAACATGTCAATAAAGGTAGGTAAAACATGTTTTTATTCAAAATGTGTTAAAAATTCTAGTCATGGAGTTGTTACTGCAGAGTGCAGACTATGGGTTTAATCTTTTTTTCATCTAATTTGGTAAGAAGAAATATTGGCTCAACAACCATTTAGATCTTATAAAGGTCTCAATTTGTTTATTTCTTTGGTGTTTTCCTATAGCCATAGTGTGCTTGGTTGGTGCAAGGGTTTTAAAGCTCTTTGTTAAACCTTCTATTAAATTGTTGCTGGTGTTCCTTAGGTAAAGCTTTTGGCAACTGGACACATACATTAAGTCTATGGTGCTTGAATCCAGAAGTTGTTTTTAGAGACATTGCTGATCTTTCTTTATCGGTCATTTTGACATCAGGGTTAGTGCAGCAAGTTGATGTGTCAAAACTGCTACTTGAGCTTATTTCAACTATGCTTCTCTTTTGATTTCCTTCATCTTTGCTTTTGCTTCATCTTTTGTGGCTAGGACATTGTCACCAATGAATTCCTTTTCATCTGAGCTCAGACTTCAGTTTGGAACTAGTTTCGAAGCTCCACATGTGGTTGATACTGAATCACAGGTACAATGACGTTATTTCTTGTTTCCTTTTCTGCTTACTGCGTGTCGTTGGTTACATAGCTATTCTTCTTACAAGGTATCAACTCAATAACTGTAGGTTTGGTCTGCTATTGTATCTACTGGTCCAAGTAATTTCCCATTGAATGCAAGTTATAAAACAGCAGATGAACATGCTTTCCAGGTATTGTTTTTAAAATGTTATTTTTACAAATTATAGGATTATTTCTTTTGTGTATCAAGTTTTGTATGTTGTTTCAAAGGATTCACTTGGGAAATCCTTGGAGGACATTCTTAAAATTGTTCCGGGTGGCTGTCTTGTGTTTTTCCCGAGTTATAAGCTTGTGGAGAAACTACGTAAGCGCTGGTGTGAAACAGGTCAATGGCTTCAATTAAATGCAAACAAGCCTCTTTTTGTGGGTAAGATATTTCTGATCTTTTCCTGTTCCTTTTCCTGAAGGATACATGAGAGAGTATTCCTTAGACAAATTGTCGTTAAAAGATTTTAACTGGTGCTAGTTGTTTTTGCCTCAATGTTGGAGTTTAATCTATTATACAACTATTACTATTTATTTTTTTTCCCTTGAATATATACTACTAGTAATACTTAAAAACTTTCACGTTGCAACTTTTAGCAATAAATGTTGTTTAATTGAAATGCATATTGGTGAGTGCAGAGCCAAGAGGAGGAAGCCAAGAGGATTTTGAGTCTGTCTTGAAGGGTTATTACAATGCCATTCACGGTGCTTCGAAATCTCTTTCTGGGAGAAAGAAAAAAACTAAGAAGTTGGACTTTAATCGCTTCTCTGCGGTCCAATGTGCAAACAATACTAATACTGAAGGAGCTGCTCTTTTCGCAGTGTGCCGAGGAAAGGTGTGTAAATTTATATCTTCTGACAGTTTAAAATTAATCTTACATATGCCAATCATGTTAAGTGAATTCTGGTGCAGTCAACATAGTGTCAAAGATGGTCATTCCAATAATAGTAACTTGCAATTTTTCATCTTTTTTTTAGGGTGAAATTTTTTGCTATGTACTCTGACTAGTTAAAATAAAACTTCGTGGATAAAAGTATTTAGGAGTGAGGTTGGAATTATAAGAATCACTAAGGTATAATTCCACACCCTTCCCCAGTAGAAAAAAGAAAGGGAAAAACAAGGAAGGA
This sequence comes from Trema orientale, assembly GCA_002914845.1. NCBI lineage: Eukaryota > Viridiplantae > Streptophyta > Magnoliopsida > Rosales > Cannabaceae > Trema > Trema orientale. Next base: position 739,931 of record JXTC01000083.1, on the reverse strand, counting down.
TAAAGTGGCAGACTGGCAGTGGCAGTCTATCTTGTCACTGTAAAAACGAGGTCTTGTTATGAGGATAAAGTGGCGGACTGGTTTACATTTTCTCGATTACTTTAATATCGATGCAGGTTTCAGAAGGAATTGATTTCTCTGATGACAATGCTCGGGCTGTTGTATCCTTCTCGATGTGTTGTTGTTGCATAGGGAGCTCAATCATAGTGGCTTACAGTAGGTTTCATGAAACTTCTACGTGATTTAACTTATTAATGTATGTTATTGAATGTATGGATTCAACTTAGGCAGGCCTATACTGGATGTTTAGTACGATGATCTCTGAGCAAGTGATTAACTTAACTAATCTTAGATCCTTGTTGGAATTCCATTTCCCAACATGTAAGTAATTTTTCTGTTATTATTATCTTTTCTGAGAAGGATGTATTTTATGCAAAATAATTTTTCTGATTGTTCGCAATTTGTCAGAAATGATATTCAGGTTGAGCTAAAAATGAGATATAACGATGTCCATATATCATCCAAAAATCTTCTGAGCGGGAGTGAGTGGTACTGCCACCAAGCATTCAGAGCATTAAATCAAGCTGCAGGTTCTCCAACATTTTTATTTTATTGAAAAAGAAATAAATGCATTATATGGTCAGCGCAGGAGTTACAGCAATGTGATAATTTTTCGGGAAATAGCTGATAATTTTTACTGCAATGTGATGTTAATTTGAGATTGCTTTTTCATTTAGGACGTTGTATCCGCCACAGATTTGATTATGGTGCTATCATCTTTCTAGGTAAATGTTTTTTCTTTGATATCATTTTTCTTAAAATTGTCAGGGTTTTTGGGGAGTCTTATTTTCAAGAATTACAGAAATATAACTTCTAAGAAGGTTCTTTAACAGACACTGAGGTCAAAATTTCATCAATAAGCAGCTTTTGGAATCCCATATTTTGCCAACTTCTTATTCAAATTCAAAATATTTTCGACTTTTGAGTTCATGCGAGTTCCCCCCACCCCCATCTTCTTTTGTTAGTTAATTCACAATACTGAATGTCTAATCGAATTTTTTGATATTTTACTTTTCTTCTCCTGGTGTAAATCGTCTCTGGATGCTATTTGAATTCTATCTTCTTCACATCTGCGAACACCTAATTTAGTCTCTGTGTTTAACTAGATGCACGTTATAAGAGAGAAAGGAATACAGCATGCGTTTCAAAATGGCTAAGGAAATCTATTAGACAGTACGACAACTTTGACTTGTCATTAGAAGGATTAATGTCCTTTTTCAGCAATGTCAAGGTCCTTACATGTTCCCGTTTCTTAGCCTGATTCTAATCTTATTTTCTTTTCATATTCCAATAGATGAAAACTAATAAACTGGTTAACTTGTTTGCAGGAAAGAGTGAGCAAGAATATGGTGAATGCCACAAAGAATTCTGATACTAATTTAGAAAATATACCTTATATGGTTCAAAGTAACAGGTTTACAAGAAAGCAAATTCAGAAATCGAACAAATCTGATTATTGTGGACAGGAAAAGATTTCTTTGACAAACTATAATACCTCCTTTCCCTCGATGAAGTCTCAGGATGATGTTGAACTTTGGACACCTGCACAAATGGATGAAGGTGCTGATAACTGCCAGGAAGTAATTGACCTATGTAGTCCAGAGAAAGATACAAGGTAAATTTGGAAGAATGTTGTAGGTATTGGACCAAATCAGGGTCATGTTTGCATTCGAGTTAAAAAAAAAAAAAACAGTTCAAACTGGTCGAGCGTATTCAATTGAAAAGGAGTTTTGATGGTATTGTATTATATAATCGTCTTTCAGAGAAATTCTTTAAGAGATTTCTCTGTAGTTGTAAGACTGTTGGGTTCTAGTAAACTGAGAAATGTTACGATTGTTATGTCTGCCTGATTTATGAAATGGTAAACAGTAACATATTTCTCTCTAGTTATAAAACTATTTATCACAAATCAGGATCCATTTTGCAGGTACCCTACAACTATATCCATGGAATTATCCCATCAAGATCCAGAAGTATCTAGAGTCAAGGAAACCCCATATTCCAGCAGCAGTACAACAGGAAGTCCATGGTCATTTATCAAGGATGAGACTTCAACTTCAACAATAATTCATGATTCTTCCGGTGTTCAAGATCAATTAGCATCACGTCCCTTGTGCTTAACTAATCAAAACAAAAATTCTTCAAAAGCTGAGTGTTTCATTGTAGTTACTCCTGAGAAGAACACTGCTATGTACACAAGTAGCTCAATGCCGGAAATGGAGTCATCTGTCAATCTAAGTGTTAATTCTTGTTCTTTGAAAAGGAAAAAGTTCATTTCTTCTGCACCCGTGATTTGCCTCATTGAAGACCAGCATGATGCTGTTGGTGCTGATGATTCTAAATGTACTACTGTCATTGAAAATTCTATGGCCAATGGCGATGAAAATCAAGGGAAATTTATGGCTCCTCAAGGGAAATCTAATAAGTATGCAGAAGGAAAATCCAGGTCAAGTGTTCCTCAATTGCTCATGAATAATTCCAGTGAGATTTCTGGTACTGTAATGAACAAGAGACTTGTTTATTGCTCACTCTGCAAAAGTGCTCTGGGTCTTCCTGAGAATCATCAATATGTCACCTGCTATTTAACTTCTTCATCAAAAATTTATTTGGAATCTCTTCACAGAAAGACATTGAAACGTCAAACTACGAGTAAATCGGAAGGCATACATGTTCTTGTAGCTGACATTTCATCAGTTCAACAGCAACTCTGTAATGGGACTATTGAAGGTGGTTCCGAACAGGGTACATGGAGTGAAAAAGATGGATGTGTATTCAATACCATTTTCTGCCCCTTCTGTAGTACAGACGATACTTGCCTTGGTGTAGAGGTCATGGCAACTAATGCACCAAATATTCATCTACTTAACAAGGTAGGGTTTCCAACATTTATCCGCGGATATTTATACACACTATTTGGCGTGTACATGGTGTCTATTTCTTCAGCCGAATTCTTTCCTTGATACCTGCAGGTCATGCTTTATATCGAACAGTTAGAAATTAAGGACTTTAAAGCATCCATTTACACAGATTCAAAAGACGAGGTAAACTTTACGAAGTTACTTGTTCTTTTTTCATGATAACAATGGCTGTAAAATAATCATGCTAAGAAGCTAGAATCGAACTTGTAAATTTACAGAGGCGTGAGGGAATGATTACTTAAATCTAAAGGTGAAGTTTCTGGCAAATTTTGATATTCTATAATTATGTAACAACGAATTTTTACTTATACAGGATTTATTAATTACTCTAACATTGTTCAGCATATTTTGTAGAATCGCTTGCCTGTTAGTACATCGACCTCAAGCATGGATGAAGCTGCAACTCTGAACTCTTTTAACAGGTCCTCTTATATTCTACTGGAGAATAATTCAGGAGGCTGGAGAACCGCCAAATCCAAGGTCAGAAGTTAATCAAAATAAAACATTTGGTTCTAGTGCACTCTTCCAGACCAGAAAATCAATACTGCATTTATTTTTGGTACATTTTCTTTTCTTTTCTTTTCTTTGAGAAGTATTGTATTATGCAGTTGAGACTAGGGACACTTACCCTCTAACGCAGAGAATTAATTTTAGTTGTGTGCAAATCTAATTTATAGCAGATGACCGGATTGGCAAGACGATGGCTTGTCTACTTGCTTAGTCAAAGGTGGAAAATAAAGCTTCCTCCATTGTTTAGTCAAAGGTGGAATATTCAGCTTCCTCCGTAAAGTACCTGTGACCGCGTGCTTGTTAATATTTTTGTACAAAAGTAACAACATAGACCGGTTAATCAATAATGGATTTTTGAGGAATTTAATTGGATATGTAATTAATTGGTATAATATATATATATATTGCCAATCCAGTAGGTATTTTTTTTGTTAAACCTATGTGTAAGTAATTTTTTTTTTAACCATTGGATCATCATCTAATGGTGATCAAATAGCTATACTGAAGTGCATGAAAAAACGTGCACTATCAATATTATTTCTCATATTTTTTAATATAAAAAAATATATAAGAAAAAATTTTATTGGCCAAAATGGTACTTATGTATAGATAAAAAAAAAAATACCCACTGAATTAGTATCATATATATATGTATAATATATATATCTTCGGATACTGAAGAAACAAGTTTACGTGACATTTAATTTAATAGTATAAAGAAAAGAAAGAAGATGAGCGATTTAGGCTCCATTTGGTTTTTAGGTTTTAGACAATCTAAAATCACTTATTTGATAAGTTTTGGTTTATTTTGTATTTGGTTTACAACTAAAAAAGTGATTTTGGAACAATCCACACAATAGTCACAGTTAGAATCTAAAGCTGGGAAAAGGGTGCTTCTTCAAATGGATTATGCAGCAATCTCCTCCTTACTTTAATGATTATTTCAAACTTGCAAATATGCCCTCAATTTATTTTTAAAATTCCAAGCATTAACTCCTAAACGACGTATCCTCTAGTGGCAAATACTCAATTAAACTTCCCCAAAAAGGCATCATCTCTCAATTAATATTTTCGTAGAATATTGGATGAATTAAAATATTCAAACAAATCAAAACAGTCGTTTGTTGTTGAAGTAATTTTTTTAACAATGCTAAATCAAATAATAGAATTTGGGAAAATGTTATATAAGATTTCTACCTTTCTTCTCGTTTTATTATATTTTTTGAAGGGGATATTTATATTTCTACTAGATGAGCATGTTAAAAAAAAAATTAGATAAAGATATTGCATTTATTATTGCCATCGTATCTGTAGTTCAAAGTCCTGAGATTTATAAAATAATAAAAAAATATAATCAAGGAAAAAAAAAGTTATTTAAAAAAATATTTGTATGTTTAAATATATACAAAATATGTATAATTGTACATAATATTAGTAAAAAAATTTTACAAAATTTGCATAATTGTACAATGATGCCTCTTTTGGTTATTTTAAGTTTGTACAGCCGTTTAACTATACGGTTTACCAAACACTTTAATACAACTTTTCTAAGTTACAATAATTTAAAATTACAGTTTACCAAACACTCAGTTATTTTATGCAATAGCAGATTTTTTCTTCAGTACAGCTAAAGCTGATTTTTTCTCCAGCCACAGCTATACCAAACTGGCCCTTAAGATGGCCAAAAAGTTGCAGATGGCCCTAGCATCATTTTGGATGCACATCTAATCCCGCTGAAAGTTGCAAATGTTATGAGAGTCGCAAATCTAATTTTATTAGGCATTCAAGATTAGGTCTAAGGGTATATTCTTCGTACTCTATCTATTTAGGTGTAATGTCGAGGACACTTATAAATAGGTCATGCTTTTTCAAGGCTTGGATCAATTTTTCTTGTCCTTTAAAGTGATGATCTGCATTGAACTCTATTCATACAGTTCTGCTATTATAAACATTCATTAAAAAAGTGGAAAGAAACGAAATAGGTTTCGTTTGATCGTTTTGTGATGTTATGTTACTTACGTATAAATTCTAGTTCTTTATCTGATTTTTTATGCTATTGTAGCATTGCTAGCTCTAATAATCGCACATCCGCAAGTCAGTTTAAACCAGAGCTCAACTTGTATGAGAAATGATAGAGATACTCAAAATTTGTATTTGACCTATTTTTTTTAAATTTTTGTAAAATAGTTGTTGTTTTGTAAATATTTTAAAAGTTGTTGCTCGTATTGTGCAAGCTGTAAAATGATATTTTAAATAATTTATATTATGGCAAAAGAATCAATTTTAAAAAACAACACTTATTTTTACTTTTTCAGAGTCTACTTAAAATAATGGTTAATCTAAAGTTTATGGTATTTTTTTGGGTAAAAATTGTAAAATACACAAATTTTATAGTATTTGTTTTTTATTTTATTTTTTGAATTACGCTATAGTTTCTCCCAATTTTTCAAAATTCTTATATAACATAAATTTTAATGCACAACTTTAAAATATTAAAAATAATTATACAATAAACAATGAGTTTGCTATCGTTTTTTATTTTTAATTTTTAACGAGAGTTTATACAATAGGACTCTTTTTTAAGGAGTATTGATATGCTCTTTTGTTGCTTCCTAATTGGTTGGAAATGATAATAGACCCACTTAAACGTTTTGAAATCTACACCTAAATCGTCGAGAATCCGTATCACAATTAAGGCCAGTTGCATTGTTACAATGTCTTAAAGCAAAAACCCAAAATTTTTCTATTTTTCCTACATTTTCTCACCAGGCAAAAATTTAGTTTTTTTTCTCCCTTAATTTTTTGGAATTGCCTATATAACTAGTCGCTGGGAATGTGCGAAAGCTCATGTCATGCTTCACTCCATTTTCAATATCGTCTTCTCATTTCTTCAAAATTTTCTCTCTCTTATTTCTCTCTTTGCAACATATTAAAGATAAATCAAGCTAAAACAACTCATCCAGGAACAAAAAAAGAAAAGAGTTTCCATGTGAGACTTCTTAGCGAGCCAGTTAACACCCAACTTTTTTTTCCTCTTCCTCTACCTTATGATCAGAACCATCATTCTTATGGCCCGGTTTGGGTCCGGAAAGGTCCGACCCGATCGGTTAGTACAACTCATCACCCTAATTTGCTCAGTCAGTACAGGCCTGAGGCCTTTGTCTCCAGGAACGATGCTTAAAAACATTAAATGAGATAAATTTCATATTTGGATTTTTCTTAGTTTTGTGATTTGAATTTCGTGCCTTTTTTTTTTATTCGTTAGATTTAATCAACTGAGTTTTTAAAAGACCTCTTCCTCGACTTGATTTCATTTTTTTTCCTCTATTTGTAGTTTTAGTAAAAAAATTCATACTACTTCGCTTATTGGGTATTTCCATTGAAATGATCAAATTTCAATTAAGAGAAAAATGAAAGCTAAAACAAGAAATTAGACAAAAATACTAGACAAAACAATAGTATTCAAGAAATAAGATACAAATCTAGAAGTAGAAGAAATAATTACATAAAACATAATTAGTTTAGGAATCTAGTGTTGTCATGTCGAAGAATAGAGATTAATAGGGGAGTACTGCCAATTTCATTTTTATCAACAAATGATTTCATAGGGATCAATCAATGAAAGTGAGTAATACTTATAGGAGTAGAGATGTGAACTTGGGTCGGCCCACGTTCTGAAAAAAAAAAAAAAAAAAAAATACGATACCGATCTGACCCACATTAATGTGGGTCTAGACCGACCCATTACATATAGTTTGGGCCAAGATAGGCCTTAGTAACAGGTTATAGGCTTGCATTTCTGTCGACCCATATTTAGTTATTCTATATATTTTAAATATATTACTTAATTAAAAATTTAAAAAATCTGAATTAAATATTTTTCCTTATATGCTTTTAATGTTATTTATTTGGGTGCGTCTATAGTAGGACTGCCCTAATTTAGCCCTATGTGAGGCCATCCAATATGAACCCTCGGTTTTAAAATAGGAGGTATGGATAGAGTCATAATCAGTTGGCACCCATAAACCACACCACACACAATAAATTTTCTAGAGAAAAACTCATGGAGTCAACACCTTTTTTGTTCCGGGGATACTTTTTAGTAATTTGATTAGATTGAAATTAATTAAGCGTAAGAATACTTAATTAATGATAAGCAAGATAGTGGTAGAAATTGAAAAAAATGACGTGATACAATTCTTCATGTCATAAAACTATTGGCGTTTTTACAGCTCAACCTGCAAGTAAACAAGTATAAGTGTTTTTAATGACCATCACCACGTGTTAGATAGCTAGTGTTTCTAACATAGGTGATACCGTCCATAGGGTCATAAACAAATAAAAAGACGTTGGTTTTCTAACACATGTGATTCCAGCCATTCAGTCAGAACTATAAATAAACAATACTGAAAATAAATAATAGGAATATAAAATATTGAATTTAACGTGAACAGTTGCAAACAAGGGTCGTATACGCTATAACTCAGCTTGCTAAACAACTTAGAATTACGGATCAACAAGTATTTAAAGTAATAAAAAATAATGTGGGTGGTTGCAAATAAGGGTCGTATAAGCTACAACTCAGCTTGCTAAACAACTTTTCCACACGGATCTACAAGTAATTTAAATTACAAAATTTAAATTTTAATTATTATGTTAGTTGATAAACACCACAAAGATATAAAACGTGAGTTGTGATTAAATGAATCACAAAATTAGGTGCGAGATAGGAAAAGTACGTAGATAGAAATTGGAAAATTGATGTATAGAGATAACAAAATAAATATTGAATTTGTTAAGGGAATAACAATAATGGAGTTTATATGCTTTGGTAGGAATAACAATGGTAGTACTAGTGGACTTACAATTATGGCCTCGGTTTGGAAGGAAAGAAAAAAATAAATAAATGAATAAAAATAAATAAATAAAATGATGAAGGAATTATGGTCAAAGAAACTGTAGACTTAGAGGACTAAAACAATAATAGTTTAGAATAAATAATAAGGTAATGGTGAAGGAATAATTAACAAAGTTGAAGAGAAATCAATGAATACTTTATCTTAGACTTTAGGTGAGTGGGATTGAATATACAGAGGGAAGAAAAGGAAAGCTAATGGTGGGAAAAGTAATACACATTCTATGGCTATGAATAAAATAAAAGGAAAGGAAAAGAACGTTGGTATTCGGGAATGAATGAAAGAAAGAGAGAGCTTGTCTATTTAATGGGCAAACAAGTTATACATCTGACCATTCATCCTATTGCAAAGGTCATATATGCTTTATATAGGCAAACTTTTTTAAACAGTGAAGCAAGTGGCTAACCGACTTTGAGAGTTCAAAGTTCTTGGTTTGTTGACACCTAACCCACTAACGTGTCATCACCAAATTTGAAGTAGTATTTATGTGATACATAATTAGAAAAAAAAAAAAAAGGTTCAATAAAAGCTTGACACGTGGCCTTGTAGTATTGTGACACATAACATCGTGATGATATGGCACAAGTAACCTGATGATGTGGTATGGATTCGACAATTTCTAATAAGAAATTGACACTTGTCTTAGGATGTCAAAGTCCTTTCATGTCTAATATAATTTTGACACGTTATATTTTCTTAATTAACTCCATACTGTATAATTATCACATTATTTGTGACTTAATATTTTAGAAATAATTTTTTATCCCTATGCTCTCTTGCTCTTCCACTGACTTGTCGGTCTCCCCTCTTGCCATCGATATCCGCTCGCAATATCTCAAAATCTTCACCGTCAAATTCAAATCAATGTATCTTATTATTATTCATGTTGGGGTTGAATTTCGATCCTCTCAATTTTAGCCTCCACGTGTCTTTCTTAGTCAGAAAAATAATGGTCGAGTGTTTGAAAGTGATGGTAGACTCGGGTCANGATTCAATCTCAATCTTCCTGATATCTTCCGGGTAAGTAGATATTTCAATCTAATTATCTTGCTAGAATCTTTAATTGAATGGCAAGATTGGGTACGTATCCCAATCTTATATTGTTACTCGTTTTTAAATATTTTCTGATAATTATAAGAGTTTTACCATACTAAGATATCTATTTTCTAAGCCTATAAATATGTGATGATTCCTTCAATTTTATTCATCATATACTCCTCTGACTTGAGCGTCGGAGTTTCTTTTTTGCAGGTACCCCCGGCGGTCCAGAAAACTTCAGTAGATCTCCTTGGTTGCGGTGGCTACGGTGATCATTGGCCCTAATCAAGTAATTGTAGAATTCGACATCTACAATTTGGCGCCCACCGTGGGGCCTTTGATCATTAATTTCCAGAAAGCATCCAACAACCAGGAAGACTAAAAAGCGCCATGGCAGATCAGAATGACAGCACGAGAAATGTCAGCAGTGGTGGGGACCTGACCTTGGAACAACAGATTGCTCATATGACGGAAAGAATGAAGACTAACGAACGGCGGATGGCTGAGATGTCAACCAAGAATTAGTTGATTCGCGCTGAAAATCAATCACTCCGTAGCCAACTTGATGGGTTGTCATCTGTCAATCATCAGTTTGGACGAACAAGTAGTGTCGACGCCAATATTGGCTGCGGGCACACCAACCGTTCCCTTATTCTAAATTATGGAAAGGTGCCTCCAATGGGACAATTCAGTCTAATCTCGAGGATGCAACCTTTCACACCTGGCAACACTAGTAGGGATCCATCCCTTATCGTAACTCCCACAAATTTTCGTCCAGCAAACAATAATAATCAGGAAAACCAACCACGAGAAGGAGTAAATCCCACTCATCTAATAGATCATAGCACCATTCCCACAACTGGTCACCAAACCGTTCTACAAGGAACCTCCTATGAAGCAAACTTAATGATGAATGCACTGTTCGATAGAATGACTAGTTTGGAGTCTCACGTGACAAAGAAAGTGGGATCCCAGTCTGACTACAAGCTGCTAGTAGATTCTGTTGGGAGGACTCCTCTAGCTGACCACATAATGGGAGTGGAGATTCCAACTAAATTCACGGCCCCAAAATTTAGAGAATATAATGGAGCAACTGACCCCTACCAGCACATATGCTACTTCGACCAGATCATGTCAACCGCACTTGTTCCAGTAGGAGATTTAGAGGCCATTAAGTGCAAGACATTTTCTTCCAGTCTGGTTGGGCCTGCATTTTCGTGGTGGTGCAAATTAGAACCAAGGTCCATTGAGTCATACTCGGATCTGACTAAAAAGTTCTTGAGCAACTTCTCATCTTGCATGGATCTAGTTAAGAAGACAAAAGACCTCTTTAGAATCACCAAGAAAAGGAACGAAACATTGAAGGCATATGTGCAGCGTTTCAATAATGAAAGAATTCAAATCCCAAAGTGTGACGAATCCACGGTAATTGAGGCGTTCAGGAAAGGATTGAACCCTGACTCAAGATTGTATTATGAGCTGACCACGAAGGAGCCTTTAACAATGGAGGATGCCCTACAACGTGCTAGAGGAGAAATTACCTTTGAGGAGGAAGAAAGCCAATCAAAGACCTTTGAGTCAACCGACTTTAGGTTGAACGAACATAGGAATGACAATAGGGGAGAAAAGTGAGGGAGAGATCAATGGGTTGTACTAAGGTATGATAATAATCGAAGGAGGAGAGAAGACAAAAGGCCAAGGAGTCCACCCCTACATGTTGGAGTTACGCCTGCATATCCACTGAATATTTCAGCCATTGAGTTGGTAGTGTCACACCTTCGTGGGAGGAATGACGTGAATTGGCCAGGAAAGATGAAAGGAGGAGCTGAAGATAGAAACATGAATAAATATTGCGAATTCCATCAAGACCATGGGTATAATACTTATGATTGTCGACAACTTTGCTTCGAAATTATTGAATTGTTGAAGAAGGGGCATTTGAGAGAATTTCTAACCGAAAGAGGAAAAAAGTTGCTGGAAGAACAGGAAGGGTAGCTTGAACAGATTCCTCTGCCACCAGAAACACGTCGAGTAGTCAACGTGATTTGTGGTGGGTCAGTTTATAGCGGATCAACAAACTCATCAATAAAGGGGCATACTAGAAGGGCAAAGGAAATTTTTCCAATAATAGATGCCACTGATTCCTTGCTTGACCAAGTCATCCTTTTTCATAATAGAGAAGTGTCCACATTATGTAGGCCGCACGATGATGCCCTTGTTATTTCACTCAACGTAGCCAACTGCTTGATTAAAAGAATATTAGTAGATAACGGGAGTTCAACCGATGTAATATTCCTTTCAGCGTTAAAGGAGATGGGTATCGATGAAGACAAGATAGAGAGGGAACAGACAGTTTTGGTAGGATTCAATGGTCAGCAAGCCAAAACGATTGGCCCTATTACTCTTCCCATTTATGCGGAGGGAGAGAACAAAATGACGAAATTCTTAGTAATGGATTGCTCTTCAGCATATAACATAATTCTCGAACGACCATGGATTCACTCAATGCAAGCAGTTCCTTCTACATACCATCAGGTGATCAGGTTTCCAGCAAAGAGGGGAGTCAAGGAGATAAAAGGAGATCAAGCATCGGCACGAAGGTGTTACCAAACAGCAATGAAAGGGAAGATTGTTTTGCATGGTCTCATTCAGATATGCCCGGTATAAATCCAAACATAATCACCCACCATCTGAATGTAGATCCAGAACATAAACCAGTGAAGCAAAAAAGACGAAAGTTTAGAATTGAGCGAAACAAAATTATAAATGAGGAAGTTAGGAGGTTATTAGAAGCTGGATTCATCCGCGAAGTACTCTATCCAAATTGGTTAGCCAATGTTGTCATTGTTAGAAAGAAGAACGGGAAATGGCGAGTTTGTATAGATTTTACCGACCTCAATAAGGCATGTCCCAAAGATAGTTTCTCTCTTCCACATATAGATAGATTAGTAGATGCTACCGCTAGACACCAATTGATGAGTTTCATGGACGCTTTTTCTGGGTACAATCAAATTCTCATGCATCCAGAGGATCAGGAGAAGACTGCATTCATCACTGAAAGGGGACTCTATTGCTACAAGGTGATGCCTTTTAGATTAAAAAATGCGGGAGCAACATACCAGAGGCTAGTTAATAAGATGTTCGCATCTCTAATCGGGCAGACAATGGAAGTATATATAGATGATATGTTGGTTAAGTTACTAAAGGCAGAAGATCATATTCGAGATTTGAAAGAGGGTTTTGTAATCCTTAGGCAATATAACATGAAGTTGAATCTAGCACAGTGTTCATTTGGAGTTTCGTCCGGGAAATTTCTTAGATATCTGGTCACGCAGAGAGGAATAGAAGCTAATCCAGATCAGATTCAAGCATTCCTTAACATGTCGTCTCCACAAAATAAAAAAGAAGTCCAGAAAATGGTAAGCCGTGTAGCTGCACTCAATAGGTTCATATCTAGGTCCTCAGACAAGTGTCTTCCATTTTTTAATCTCCTCAAAGGAAATAAGAAGTTTATGTGGAATGAGGAGTGTGAGGATTCCTTCCAGAAGTTGAAATCGTACCTGTCAACCCCACCATTATTGTCAAAGCCTCTTGATAGAGAACCACTCCTTTTATATTTGGCTGTGTCGGATATAACTATCAGTGCAGTCCTTATCAGGGAGGAAGGAAAATTGCAGCGACCTGTCTATTATGTGAGTCGTACTCTTCAAGATGCAGAGAGTCGATACCCGATGATCAAGAAGCTTGCTCTTGCCTTAACAACAGCAGCACGCAAGTTAAGGCCTTACTTCCAGTGTCACCCAATTATCGTAGTCACAGCTTTTCCTCTTCGTGCAGTTCTTCATAAACCAGAGGTGAGTGGAAGGTTGACCAAGTGGGCTGTGGAGTTGGGTGAATTCGATATCACCTTCCAGAATAGAACCGCATTGAAGTCACAAGTGCTAGCTGATTTCGTGGCAGAACTCACTAATAGGAATGATTCAGACCATGAAGTTGTACAAGAAGAAGGAGATTGGATACTGAAAGTAGATGGATCATCAAATATGAAGGGTAGTGGAGTTGGAGTCATCCTAAAGTCGCCAGCTGGAGAGACAATTGAGCAAGCATTCCGGTTGAAATTTAAAGCGTCGAATAACGAAGTAGAATATGAGGCCACCATAGCGGGACTAAGACTAGCTAAAGCAATTGGAGCAATGAGGCTGAAGGTTACTAGTGACTCTCAACTTGTAGTCAACCAAATTAAGGGTGATTACGAAGCAAGAGATAGGAAGATGAATGCATACCTGTCCAAAGTGAATTCGTTGATATCGAAGTTTGAAAACTGTGAGGTCGCTCAAGTTCCTCGGGGAGAAAATTCTCATGCAGATGCTTTAGCAAACCTTGGGTCGGCCACAGACTTCCAAAGCAGTCGAACTATTCCTGTTGAATACCTTGAGAAGCCCAGTATAGAAGAAGAAGTTATTGAAACAGAAGTTGAAATTTCTACAGTATCCGTTGGAGACAACTGGATGACTCAGATCATACAATACTTAAGAGATGGGGTAGTACCAGAAGACCAAAAACTCGCTCGGAAGATAAAAGCCCAGTCAGCAAGGTATACTATGATCGATGGAAAGTTGTATAGGAAGTCTTTTTCTGGTCCATATATGAGATACGCTACTCTTGAAGAAGGTCGTTACGTGCTGGGTGAGATACATGAAGGCCAGTGCGGTAATCATTCAGGTGGACGTTCGATGTCTCAAAAAGCATTGCGACAAGGCTATTATTGGCCTACCATGAGACAAGATGCTGACGAGTATGTTAAAAGATGTGATAAGTGTTAAAGATTTGCGCCCTATATCCATCAACCAGCCGAAAACTTATCATCTATGTCACATCCATGGCCTTTTATGGTCTGGGGAATGGACATAGTAGGACCCTTACCATAAGCTCCTGCCCAGAAAAAGTATATGCTTGCAGTTACAGATTACTTCTCCAAATGGGTGGAGGCCGAAGCTTATTCTCAAGTCAAAGAAAGTGACGTAGAAAATTTTATCTGGAAACATGTTATTTGCGATTCGGAGTACCCAAGGAGATTGTGACAGATAACGGACCTCAATTTTCAGCTGGTAAATTTCAGTCATTCTGCAAGCGCTGGAAGATTTACTTGAATTTTTCTAC
>JXTC01000083.1:641076-725048 GCA_002914845.1 Trema orientale | reverse complement strand
ATTTAAAAGAAAAATTCATTTTGTCATGAACTAATGACCTTTCTTTTCAAGTGTGATTACAGGAAGGTGAACATGGTTGAACAGGTAAAGAAATTTGGAATCATTTTCGCAACCAGGTATCCACTCAAACTTACTAATGATAGATAGAAAAAGAAAAAAAAAAGAGAATGTTTGATTGAATATGATGTGACTCAACCAAAATTTTATGTGCTTGTTTGAGCCGATTCATATTAAACCCTTTTTACCAAGCCTGGTAAGGTGTAGTCTTCCTTATGGGTGCATTAGTTTATTCCGATGGAGAATTCCTGACACTTGGTCCATCCACGAGCCGATCCTCTCGGACATACGTGTCCTGAGAGCCATATACCGCCTCACTATATTTGTGGCAGGGTGCAGATTCCTTGCTAGTGAGTTAGCTAATTCTGACGAAGAATACCGGACGCTTGACTCATCTAGCGAGCCGATCCTTTCGGGCATACGTGCCCTAGAAAGCTATGTCCCCAACTAACCAAGCGCTAGAAGGGCGCGGAAGTCCTTGCGGGTGGACTGGCTACTATCCGATGAAGAATTCCGGACGCTATGTTCTCCGTCGAGCCGATCCTTTCGGACATACGTGTCTTGAGAGCCATATGCCCCTAGTCAAACACGATTTGGCTAGGTGTAGAGTCCTCCCGAACGTTCCACACTTGGTATAATGTGGTCCTATTCTGGTGAGCCAATTTCTGCTTAATGATTGCTTCTACTTATTTGACTACTTGACTACATTACTCATGCTTAGTTAAATGTGTGTTCTTCCTTTTACCAAGTTTCTTATATATAGTTAGAAGAAGTTGTTATGTTTAAATTTAGTTGCACAATTTGTCGTGAATGTTGATCTATTTAGAGTAAAATGCTATGATAGTTTAAGTGAAACTGATATTTTATTTCCGAGTAAGCATATAATATGCAAGTTACAAAGGTCCTTTAGTCCAACCCAATTGTAATCAGCTTGGACTAAGGGGGGAGAAGAGGATACCATGATCTTAACAACAAAAGGTACTTCTGCATCTAGTTTTTAACTTAATTGTTCATTCAAAAAGGAAAAATAACAAAAGACAATATAATTATGTTGGACATATTTGGAAGATACTCTAAACAACGTGAGTAGAGTCAGCTAGACCATCAGTGGTTGGCTCGATTTCAGTCGGAGAACTTTTTGTTGGCTCAAGTTCAGTTGGAGCCTTCTTGGTTATATCTGCCATTTCCATTTCTTTGTACTCTTGAATCACCTTGTCAATATCCCACTCAGAATCCTTGCCCTCTTTGTAAGCTTTGTACAAAAGGTAGCGAGATTTCAACATGCCTTCATCATATGCATCTTCAGCTTCCTCTTTAAGACTGTCAACGACTTCATCCAGCCTCTTTTTATCTTCCTCGAGTGTTTGAATGATGGCATCCCTTTTGGACATATTCTCTTCTAGCTGGAGGATTTTTGCATTAGCCAGCTTGGCTTCATCTTCAAGACTTTTAATTTTTCGAGACAGCTCTTCATTGGACGACTTAAGCTTTTGAGTCAAGGCTTTTCTGGACTCAAGTTTTTCAGCCGCTTCTTTTAGCATCAATTCAAAGAAGCTAATCCTTTAGTTAATCTGCACAAATTAGAGCAAGGAAGAATAAGAGTAGGTAGAACAAAAAATAATGTATGAAGCATGAAGGTATTTGGGGGGCATACCTTGAGAGATTCTCTCTTTGATTCAGCAATTAAAGAGGACAGTCCTTTTTCTTGCATAATTTTCTTGTCTCTGGGAAGCATAAGCCTATAACTAATATGGTCAACAATAGAGTCATCTGATACAAGAGAAGAGTTTGCTGGAATCTCAAAGGTGATATTGTCAAAAGTTTTCTGCCTCTTGGAATGCTCTAGCTCTATTTCAGTCAGCCGTTAAAAGGAAGACTCAGCATTGGATGTCAACGTATCCTCATTGGATGGAGTTGGTGTTGTTTCAGTATCTTTACTAGAACGTTTCTTTCCCGCTCGCCTAGCTAAACGACGTGCCTTGGCCTCTTCTGGGTCGGCAGAGAGCTTAAGAGGAACACGCTTCATAATGTTGTCTTCTGCAAGTTTTTGCTCAGACTCAGTGAGAGGAGTTAGCATTAATAGGGGACCATTGATTTTGTAGAGTGCGCATCGGATAACATGTGACCATGTAAAGTAAGAGGGAAGTTCAAAAGGAATACCTTTAGGGATATTTGGAACCCAACTCCAGATGCTAGATTTTGATAGCTTTTCTTCAGATAACAGGTCTTTTATGCTTCTAATAGAGGCGGATTTAATAGCATCAATTCGATCAAGCACAATCGGGTTAGCTGAGGGAATATTATTCGAGTAAGGACCTGTACTAAAAGAATAGTATTAAGAATTAGCTAGTCATTCTATCAAGTAAACAAAACTCGGAAAAAAGAATTTACCGGGGCAACCCCATGAGGTGCGGACTCGACTTTGTAATGTTTAATTCGGATCAAATTCATACTCTTCCGATACAAAGAAGTATCGATTTTTCCAACCTTTGTCGCATGGTGAGTAATCTTCAACGAGTTGTCGATCCTTTCGGAAAGTAAATGTGTATCTACCTCGGTCATCATGGTTCTCTTTTATCCAATAGCAACTAAGGAACTCATCTAGATGGAAAGGGACTGCCTCTATTTCGGATAGCAACACTAAAGACATTAAAAGCCTCCAAGCATTAGGTATGAGTTGTGCTGGAGTTAAGTTGAAATGGAGTAATACCTCTCGGGCTAACCTAGGTAAGGGGAACCGGAATCCAATTTTCAGGATGACCTCATAAAAGCACGTCCATCCTTTAATGTTAGAATCCGCTCTATCGTCGGAGTTTGGTAGGTGAATTTTCACTTCTGGAGGAATGTCATAAAGGCGCCTAAAATTTTCTAAGTCTCGAGCTGATAACTTAGAGGGAGGATTTTTGTTTGGGTTCAACCTAGATGTGTCATCCAGACTTGAAGGTTCAGCTGGAGTATTTCTAGGATTAGATCGAGATTCATCATGAATATGAGCCTTACGGATTCTTTTTTCATTCAGTACTAAAAATTCCGAGTCCCCAGAGGCAGACTCGCTAGGGCTAGATGAAATATGGTCTACCTCTACAGGACTATCTAACGCCATGAAAGTGGAGATTTGAAAAAAGAGAAGATCAAGTAATCTCTATGGCAGAAAACAATGAGCGAATTCGAAGATGTGAGAAAGGAGATTCAACAAAAATTCAGATGAAGAACAAGCTCTACTTAATGAAGAAATATGAAACTAGAATGCAAAAGAATGATCAAAGTATGGAAGCATAAAGAGTAAAACATAAGAAAATCATTATGAGCATTCAAAACTTGCCTGGATATCGACTTGAACTTCCAAGATGCTGGTAAAAGTAAAAGAACGTTTGGGAAAGATGGGGAGCTTTTGTAGAAAGGTAGAGGATAGAGAAGATGAGAATGAAGAGGAATGCAAGAATGGTCTTCTATTTAAAGAGGGGGAGAGGCCATTTGAATTTTGAAATTGAGAGGGAAATGGGGAAGCAGATTTCGTAATTAGTGGGATAAGAGTATTAATAGTTGCATACATATGAATTTGACTTGGATTGTAGGGTAGATTCATGCTTGACTTAAAATGGTAGTTGGCAAATAGTAATTAAGGTGGGTTTGGTGAGTAATTAAGGAGGATTTGGTGGTTGATTAGTAAGTAATTAATTATGATTTTGTAATTAATGTATGAACTCAAAGGTCACATTCTATTTTTGGGAGGTAAAATCTGAAATTGATGGGAGATATTTTATAGATTTGAAATTTTAAAAAGGGAAAAGGGGAATTACGTTTTTCAAGATTCATGTAATTATGGTGTCTTGTTGGGAGTAGTAAATTTTGAATGATAAGTGGCCAAGGAATACAATGGGCAATCTACCTTCTACAAGAAGAGGAAAGGCGGACTGAAATTTGAAGCGAAAGGAAATGTTACTCCTCAAGTCGAGTAACCTCGACTGAGGAGTGGGGGGCTGATTGTTGGGGTTGAATTTCGATCCTCTCAATTTTAGCCTCCACGTGTCTTTCTTAGTTGGAAAAATAATGGTCGAGTGTTTGAAAGTGATGGTAGACTCGGGTCAGCTTAGTTATGGATGACTGGGTTTCATTCATCCTATTTAAGGATGATTGGCTACAAAAAGTACATAAAGGGAATATATGATAGCTCAATTTATTGGGGGTAGATTTCAATCAACCCGAATTTGGAGGAGTCCAATTTGTGGAAGCTTTTGAAGGGTTTTAGTCGTATAAGTAAGGGTTGACTCGACTCAGCCATACAGAATATGCCTAGCTGGAGGGGTTGGATAAGGTAATTCTTATTTGAAATCTTAGTCAAGACGATTCAATCTCAATCTTCCTGATATCTTCTGGGTAAGTAGATATTTCAATCTAATTATCTTGCTAGAATCTTTAATTGAATGGCAAGTATCCCAATCTTATCTTGTTACTCGTTTTTAAATATTTTCTGATAATTATAAGAGTTTTACCATACTAAGATATCTATTTTCTAAGCCCATAAATATGTAACGATACCTTCAATTTTATTCATCATATACTCCTCTGACTTGAGCGTCGGAGTCTCTTTTTTGCAGGTACCCCTGGCGGTCCAGAAAACTTCAGTAGATCTCCTTGGTTGCGGTGGCTACGGTGATCATTGGCCCTAATCAAGTAATTGTAGAATTCGACATCTACAATTCATTTCATTAAAATTGGACTCCGACGATCACTTAACCTCACGAAGCCATGACATTCAAGCAAAATAAACACTAATTTATTTACTCGATTGGATGTGTAAAAAGAAAGAAAATTGGGGAAAAAAAATAGAGCAAGGAAATCCTTTCTCATTCGATGGTTAATATCAATGCCCCTCTATTTGACGTTAATGGTCACAATGAGATGATTTAATTTTACTTTTTTTGCCGACTTTTTTATCAAGAAACCCTTTTTGTCTTTTCTGTGTTCTTGCTTCATATTTCTTGAAAAATTTGAATTTTTGTTTAGCTTCGTCGTTCTCTTATCTTCAAAAGACCTAGAGGAATGGGTGACCCGTAATTTCCAGTCCATGAACAATTCAAAAATAAAATGAAATGGAGCTAACCAATAATATATGCCCATCTCTAGATATTGCCCAAGACTCAAAAATTCAAGAAGATAATAATAATTACGACATAAATTTCATTTTTTTTCCTTTCTACTTTCATGGCAGCTCATGACCCATAAAGTATTCAACAATACGATGAACTCCTGAGAAGTTATTCACTGCAAATTTGCTATAATTAAATCATAGATTTCACGTTGGAGAAGGGAGAAAGAGATCTGCTTGTGTCTCAAAACAAAGTGAACAAGATCGAGAGACTTAGGGAGAGCGAAATCCACAAAAGGCTACAGAGAGAGAGAGAGAGATAGAGAGAGAGAAAGAGTGAGATTGAGAGTAGCGAGATAGAGAGAGAAAGACCTTAAAGAGTTTGACTGTTTGAGATATGGCAATAGGGAGAGTGGAGATACGAGCGTCCATAGGTTTTTCTCTAGAGGATTTATTGTGTGTGGTATGGTCTATATATGCCAACTGATTATAATTCCATCTACACCTTATATTTTAAGTCCGACGCTTCATATTGGATGGCCTCACATAGAGGTAAATTAGGGCAGCCATAGATGTGCCCTATCTATTTACTTATTTTTGTTCTTTTTTTCAATTTATTCAAAATTTAAAATAATATAAATAGGTTTTAGTTTATATTTTAGCCTACATAAGCATGTATTTGATATTTTAAAATGTAGAACAACAAAGAAATTAGGCTTACATGGTGACTCATATTCAGCCCGCATAGGCACGTCCGCATAAAATATGAGCTAGGCTTATGGACCGTGTCGGACCCCTTAATATGAATATGGTCCGGTCCAGCCTGTCTCACATTTTAGGCGAGTCGGACCTAAATCTGGTACAAAATCTATATGAACTTATCAAATATGGGCCGGTCCGGCCCGACTCGGCCTACTCACGCTCCTCTATAATTTTACCAAATATTAGTCCTCTTTTGCCGTTTGATTTTTTTTATTTCTTTTTAATCATTGCTGTCAAAACTTAAACCACATGGATAAGCGCAAAAATGTATACCCCATCTTAAGACCCACTGTCATTATTTATAATAATTATTATTATTGGAAAATTCTAGTGTAAGAAGGGCAAAAGCCCTCCTATTGATAGGAGAGGTTTTTAATTCAATCCTACGGCTAATAAATGATCACAGTTTTAAATATTTGCCCATACTATGTACAAGACTACATAATAAAATACATGTAAAGTGGTATAGTAACTTCATAAAAGTTGTAGTTTAATTTTCTCAGTTTTTAATTTTCTCAGTTTTTAATTTTCTCAATACCATGGATTCATTCAAGTGTTTTACTAAATTCCGATAAAGGTTCCAACCATGATGGCATTGGGAATGATAGAAGTTTCTACTAATAACCCAAAGTCATTCATTTTTATCCAAAACAATGTAGGCGTCTCTTTCTTATTTTATATGACATCAAAGCTTCTAATTTCCTCATGTGTTGTTATACAAGAAAAAGAAATATGCTAAAAAAAATTACATGAAATAAAAGATCCATCCAAATCTGAAGAGTAGAAAAAAATAGTTATAAAGATGAGATTGTATGAATCGTATGTAATAAAAATAAAGTAGAAAAGAATGGGTAAAGTTGCTCCAATTCACGAGTGTGTACTAATCTTCAGGGAAAAAAAAAAAACAAAACAAATTTGGGAAGAAGATGAAGATAAGTCGGTTATTTATTTATTTTTTTAAAAAAACCCAACAGATGGATAAAGCTCAAAAAAAAAAAAAAAATGAAAAACACCTAACTGATAGATAAATTTATAATGTGACAGACTTCATGTTACATTATATGGGACTAATAATTCTCAATAGAGTTAAAAAAATACTCTTACTAGTAGGAGGGATTTTGGCCCTCCTACTCTAGAATTCTCCTATTATTTATTTATTTTTGATACTACGTCATTACTTCTAAGCCAATCACGGTGTAATATTGACGCGAGCCCATTTTCATTTTCATTTTCATTTTTGTTTTTCCCGCCGCTTCCAAAAACTAAAAAGGAAACAAAAAAGAAAACTTTTTTCTTTCTTTCTTTCTTTCTTTCTTCGTTTCTCTCTTCCTTTCTGCTCTCATTCTCTGCTTGTGCCCGAAACACCCAGAAGGAAGATGGCCACGGCAATTCCGTCAAGGGAAAGCCCTAACCCTAGTCCCAGTCCCAACACAGCCGCCAAGAAGAATGTGTACCACATCGGGGGCCTTCCGGTGGAGTTTCCGTACAAGCCGTACGGAACTCAGCTGGCGTTCATGGGCAGGGTCATCGCCACCCTCGATCGGGCTCAGAGGGACGGCCATTGCCACGCCCTCCTTGAGTCTCCTACTGGAACCGGTAAGTCCCTCTCCCTCCTCTGCTCCACCCTTGCCTGGCAGCAGAGCTGTAAGCTGAAGATTCTGGATCAATCCAAACCCGACCCGCAAGCCATGGCCGATCCTCTCGCTCATGGCGGTGGGTTTCTTCCCGATGATGAGCCTTCAAGTGAGTCAATTCCAGAAATTTCAACAATTATTATGTTTATATTGTGATTTGGCATTATTCTAGTAAGATTAATATGTGTTATGTACACACACCACATTTGAAGGTACGGTCGAATCAGAGGATTCAGGAGCAGCGCAAACCAGGGTGAAGAATAAGAACAAGAAGAAAAAGGCACCGACCATCTTTTACACATCGTAAGTTGTACATATTTGTTACGTTTTTCCTTCAAAACCTAAACTTGGGGTTTTCTATATTTTTATGATGGGTGTTAGATTCACTAACTTGTCTTTTTTTTTTTTTTTTACACCCCCCATTGAAAAGGAGGACACATTCACAAATTTCTCAAGTGATCCGTGAATATAAGAAAACTGGTTACCGAGTACCAATGGCGATTTTGGTATGCTTACTGTTTTCTTCTACTATTATTTAATCTTAGAAATTTCTACTAGAGTGTTGTCTAGAACCTGGTTTTACATCCTTTTCAATTGTTAGAAATGTTGTTTCATGGAACTATTTGCAATCTCTCCGAGCTTGTTGTCTTCGTAATGCTTAATGAATATCGCAAACCAAAACATATGATTGCTTAAATATATGCATGTGTTATTGGATTTAAAATAAAAAAGTAGACTTACCCCTCACACCAAACTTTTCCAAAATATAGTGAGCACATTGAATTGTGTTGAACATTTGCCTAATCATCACATCATTATTTTTCGTTCATGTGCTCTTAATATCTCGATTTATTTTTTGGTTGAGGTTCAAAATTAAAGTAGTTATTGATGATAACATCTTCAATTGCCTGGTTTCCCCATTTATGGTGCAGGCATCACGAAAGCATTACTGCACTAATCCATATATGCGTGGAAAAGATAATCTTGATGAAGAATGGTGTCTTTTCAGCACTCACAACCCTTTTTATTTATTTTTAACCATCCCACTTATTGTTTTTTTGGTGATTGTCTTAATTATGTCATTTGAATTTCCAGCAAGCTGCTTTTGAGCAAAGGAGGCACAGGATGCCCGGAGTTTGAGTGAGTTATCTTTTTCTTGTTTAGTAACAGTTCTGTTTGCCTTAATAATTAGTAATTATAAGCAATTAGTTCCTGATGTAAACAGAAACGAAAAGAAAGTTCAATTTCATCCATCCCTTCAAAAAGGAGGTTGTCATGAGGCTCATGACATAGAAGATCTTGTTAAAGTTGGGCAGGTTGTAAAAGGTTGCCTTCCATTCTCTCTCTCTCTCTCTCTCTCTCTCTCTCTCTCTCTCTCTCTCTCTCTACTAAATTTTAAACAAACATCTAATATCTACCTCCTTTAGCTGCTAATTATTGTGCTGCGATTTTTCCTCTTTCCATTTCCTAGGTTGTTCCTATTATGCAGCACGTTCCATGGCAGATTCTGCAGAGTTGGTCTTTTGCCCATATAATTATGTTATCAATCCAGTTATTCGGGGTGCAATGGATGTAAATATTCAAGGAGCCATTTTAGTTCTTGATGAGGCTCAGTATGTTTGCACAACTTCATTCATATGTTATAACTGTGTACTTTGTTTTGAAAAAAGTTGGTAGAGTTAAAACTTTACAATATGAGTCCAGAAGTCCAGTATTTTGTAACTTACTGTATGCATAAATCTTTTGGCTTCAATTTCATGTTGTAACTGACTTAGTCAGGTTTAGATGTTCTACACTAAAATTGCCTTCATTTATTTGCAGCAATATGGAGGATATTGCTCGTGATGCTGGTAGTGTGGATATCGAAGAAGAAGCTTTGCATAGTATGTTACAAGCTACTAATCCTGTCTTTAGTTATTAAATTTCTATTTCTTATATAGTTGCTCTACTTTTGAAAAGAATTGAAGGCAGAACTGGAGGGCCTCTGCGAAGCTAATGCTTCGGTATACCAACCTTTGTACGAAGTGACACAGGTACCATTTCATGCATTTTAGGCACAATTGTCTAATGTACATGTAATTATGTCATTAATTGATACAAATATTGTATAGGATCTCCTAAGTTGGATTGGCCACAGAAGAGAGACATTGGAAAAGCGTGAATTTCAACACTATTTCTCCTGGTAAGTTAAATTGTTAGAGTTACCGCCATCAGCAGGCTGGTTCTACAAACCAGCAATATATACAGCTAATCCTTGGTAATATTATTTCTTTGTTTTAGTTTGAGATGGTCATAGGTATTCCCCAACTGAAGTAGGATTTTCTAAATGAACTACTTGAAATGAAATATTCAAAATTTTATTTCGTTTTTTAGGATTTGGAGTTTCTTATTTTCAAATAAGTTTTCTCTCTCATATTGATGTCAATCTATCTGAAACTAATCGGTAGTCTATATCTCACGTCTAGCTTATAATTATTTGCTGTATTATGCAGCAAAACATAACTGCTGCAGGCTAATACAATGTGTACAAATATGTTTTTTTGGATTTCATATTTTGGCTACTTGAACATTCATTCATGTTTTTTTTTTTCTCTTCTTCATGTGTAAGTTCAGCATCAAGTTTCCCTCCATTACTTCTAAGCATCAAAATAATATCAGGAGTTTTATTGTGTTCCTCTTCTCATCTTGCACAAAATTTGGGAAATTGACGTGGATAGTTCATATTTGAAGCAAATGGACTTTTTTAGTTCACTTTTTCATAATGACTTTTGTAGTTCAAAATAATGACATTTTTAGTTGCTTTTGGAGAGAAAAAATAGTTATTCCGAAACTGCCCTTCTGTCATTTTTCGCTTTGTTACTAGTAGTCACAATCTGTGACTGATTTTTTTTTGAACAGTTTGTTTTAAATCGTTACGAACATTGTGAATTTTTGTTACTGGTAGGCACAAGTTGTGACTGATTTTTCGTTTTGAAATCATAATTTTGTGACTGATAGTCACAACTTTTATGGAGCATTTTTAATGTATATTTGAAATTATTATATTACTCACAATTTTGAAACTGGTAGTCACAATGTTATAATTAGTGGTCACAATTTATTTTACATTGTTATGAATATTGTGAGTTTTTATTACTGTTTGACACAATTTGTTATTGATTGTTTGCTTTGAAGTCATAAATTTATGAGTGATGGTCACAACTTTTATGACGTATTTTTCAAGTATATTTTAAATTATTATATTACTCACAATTTTAAAATTGGTAGTCACAATGTTGTGATTGGTGGTCACAATTTATTTTACATTGTTACGAATAATTAAGACAACTTATATTTTAGTGTAACTAAGAGTCACACGTTTGTAACAGACAGAAAAGATAGAGAATCTACCACTTTATTTATCTTGATTTGTCTAGTCACATACAATTAGTCACACAATTAATATTCCACCAAATATTATTCAATGCCATTGTATTTATTAATAGCTATCATATAATTATTGAGTCATAAAATTTGTGACAATTTGGGAATTTAAACATTTTATATCATTATTCACATAATCTATAATTTCAAGTCACACAATTTGTGACGATCAAACACACAAAAACCTGCCATTGTCACAAATAAATCTATTACACACAAAAATCAGTTCTAAAATCTATTAGTAGTCACAAATTCAATCCAAAATCATTCTAAAAATATGCAACATTATACCTTCTTTACTAAAAAACTATGATTATCGAAAACTAAACAGAAACACACAAAATATGTACATGTCATGGGACATGTGCCTATAACAAGCGCCTTAGTACACACAGTCTCCTCATCTAGAGGATTTTTCTGGGCAGCCCAGCCTTTCTTTGGTTGGCTTTCTAATAATCAATCCATCCTTCACAAGCTTCCTAACATTTTGCCCAACAAATGGTTGCCAAAACACTACACTTCATAGTCCTAGAGACCGAAACAACAATATAGGTAAGGCTTCAAAAGTTAAGAATAAAAACGAGCCAATTGCTAAATACTTATGCCATAAATAAAACATCTCAACTAAATTGCTTCTACAATCAATCAAGGTTAAGGTCTCAAAACTCTCTAACTTGACCAATTCGGGCATATAACACCAGAATAGCAATGAATATCTCAGTTTAACAAACATTTGGGAAGGTAATTATTTTTATGAATTACCAATGTCTTCTACTCACAAAAAACCCAAATACGGTCTCAGAAAGTATAGTAATCATAGAATAGAAATGTGATAAAACCAAAAAAATCAAGACACACAACAACGTAATTAGAGTTGGAAATAGAAAATGAAGAAAGAGAAAAGGACTACTCACTAGAGTTTGCCCAGGTTCCTCTTCCAATCTCGGCCACAAGGCCCACAACCTACTTCTTCGACCATAGACCCAGACATCAACAAGACCAAAACGCTATGCAAACCAGTCCTCCTACTCCATAATCTCACTCTCGCTCTTATTCTCTCCATCTTCTTCCTCCAATCCGAACCTTTTAAGTCCCTCCTCTTCATCTCTCTCTCTCTGTCTTAGGCCTTTTCGCTTACACTACTCTTACCGGCAATGACATTAGCGTCGGTCAAGACCTGATTCTCGATCTCCCAGATCATTCGTCCCAATCCGATGAGGAAACCAAGAAGCAGGTTTCCCAAAAGAGGTCAAAATCTCGTAGATCTGAGGAAAAGTGGTCGATTTGGTATTGGTAGTCGAAAGCATTAATGGGTCTGTGAGGGAAAGGAAGAAGAACGATGAGGCGGATTTGATTTCCCTTAATCTCTCTCTCTGAAAATTGATTCCCTAAGGGTATTTTAGACTTTTTGTTGTTTGGAGAGTATTAGAAATGCCATTTTGAAAAAGTGAACTAAAAAAGTTAATTTGGCACAAATTTAAACTATTCGGATCAATTTCCCTTTTTATGACTCATCTATTTTTGTACTTAAAATGAATTATATGTTGAGGACAACTAAGTTATTTCACGCCTCAGAGATTTTGTAATGGGCAAATGGTAACCTTTGTATTCTTAACACTTCCTTATCTTTTCCCTTTTTTCCCTTGGCTGGCATTGACTGTCATTACTTGCTGCAGTTGGACTGGTGATAAGGCATTGAGAGAGCTCCAAGAGGCTAATATTTCTCAACAGTCCTTTCCAAGCTTGCTTGGATTTGCCACAAAGGTACTTATGGAGTTTCTTAATGTATTTTCTTGTTAAATGCATGATGCTAACCTCTATCTTTTGTATCAGGCAATCAGAGATGCATCAGATACAAAGAACGAAGTAGAATATTTATCTGGCATGTCTGTGATTACTCTAGAAGGTATAACATTCTTATTTTAATGTGCTGAATGTCCTTAGTTTTCTTTGATATTATGATGTTATTTATATAGTTTCTTATGCTATACAGGATTATTCTCTTCTTTGACTTATTTTTTCTCAAGATCTGGGTCTCATATCTCTGATTTTCAACTTGCCTTACAAAAATATGTGAAAAGAGATGCTGGTAAGCAATTAATACGGATTTTTTGGTCGTCATGTTATGCTAGTTGCAATTGAGCTATTGTAATTATGTGTTTTCAGTTTATCAAGTTAATTCTGGGTTAACCCTAGCATGTCATTGAAGGTAAAGGTAAAAACCTTTTCTCAACTTTGTTAGGAATTCTAGTCATGAAATTGTTACTGCAGACAATGGGGTTTAATCTTATTCTTCTTCCTTTCTATTTTATTTTATTTTCAAGTAATTTGATAGAAAATGCAAATCGCTGAGTAATTTATTGATCTTATAAAGTTCCAATTGTATTTGTTTATTTCTTTGGTGTTTTACTTTTTGCCATGCTGTGCTTGGTTAGTGCAAAGGTTTTGAAGCTCTCTGTTAGATCTTCTATGAAACAATTCTGTTGCTGGTGTTCATTAGGGAAAGCTTTTGGCGAGTGGACACATACATTAAGTTTATGGTGCTTGAATCCAGCAGTTGTTTTCAGAGACATTACTGATCTTTCTTTATCAGTCATTTTGACATCAGGGCAAGTATAGAAAGCTGATATGTTAAAAACTGCTAATTGAGTCTCCAACTTGCTTATTTTTTATTTCATATATATATATATATATATATATTTTTTTTTTCTTCATCTTTGCTTTTGTTGCATCTTTTATGTTTAGGACACTGTCACCATTGAATTCCTTTTCGTCTGAGCTTGGTCTTCAATTTGGTGCTAGTCTCGAAGCTCCACACGTAATTGGTACTGAATCACAGGTAAAGTGATGTTATTTCTTTGTTTCCTTTTCTACTTAGCTGTTCTACTTACAAGATAATAACTCTAATCATGTTAGGTTTGGTCTGCTATAATACCTAGTGGTCAAAGCAATTTTCCATTGAATGCAAGTTATAAAACAGCAGATGGATGTGCTTTTCAGGTAATTTAAAAAAAAAAATTATTGTGATAAAGAATATGTTCATTTCCTTTGTGTATTAAATTTTGTATATTATTTTGAAGGATGCACTTGGGAAATCCTTGGAGGAAATTTTTAAAATTGTGCCAGGTGGCTGTCTTGTATTTTTCCCAAGTTATAAGCTTTTGGAGAAACTACGTAAGCGCTGGTGTGAAACAGGCCAATGGTCTCACTTAAATACAGTCAAGTCTCTTTTTGCGGGTAAGGTTTTTTCTGTTCTTTTCCTATTCCTTATGCTAAACCATATATGACAGAGTGCTCCCTTGGCAAATTAATATCGAGAAATTTAACTTATGCTAGCCCTTTTTCCATGAGTGTTAGATTATTTTTTGCCCCTTTTTTTTTTGAAAGGGGTATAAGACCAGTTTCAACTTTAATTATCAGGGTCAATGGATTTTAATTGATTATAACTATTTTTTATTTCGCATTACTGTAACTTAATTTAGTTTAACTGGAGTGCATATTGGCGAGTGCAGAACCAAGAGGAGGAAGCCAGGAGGATTTTGAGTCTGTCTTGAAGGGTTATTACGACGCAATTCACGGAGCTGCTAAACCTCATTCTGGGAGAAAGAAAAGAACTAAGAAATTGGACTTTAATCGCTTCACTGCAATTCACTGTGCAGACAATACTAATACTGCAGGAGCTGCTCTCTTCGCAGTTTGCCGAGGAAAGGTTTATACATTTTTTATGTAAAATCTTTACACAGTTTCAAAAACCAACATGCATGTGCCACTCATTTAAGGGGAAATATGCTGCATTCAACATAGTGTCAAACCTGGTCGTTCCATTAATCGTTACTTTGGTGAAAATTGTGGTTATGTACTATCATTGGTAAAACAGGTTAATTTTTCTAGTATAAGTATTCATGAGCGAGATCAAAATTTTGATAACCACTGAGCTGGAGTTTTAAACCGTCCTCACTAGAAAAGTGAAGAGTGAAACTGGCATTCAATCTTGTTACTGGCAAAATGAGGTCTTATTTCAATTTTTCTGTTTACATTTTTCTGAATTGCTTTATTATCGATGCAGGTTTCAGAAGGAATTGATTTCTCTGATGACAATGCTCGAGCGGTTGTATCCTTTTCATCCTTTTGTTGTTGCATTTCTTTTTATTATTATGATTATAATATTTGTTGTTGCTGTTCGGGGCACAATTATGTTGGTTTTGGCTGAAGCAATGTAGCTTATGGCAGGATTCACAAAACTGATACACATGATTTCTCTTATTTAATTATAGGAAAACACTACAAAATCCTCTCATTTTAACAAATACCGATTTCCTTTCTATTTTTCAAAATGCTATCAATGTGTTTAGTAAAAAGTAGAAACGAGTCAAATGTATCCCTCTTAACAAAATTTTGTTCACCAATTTGTTTTTGAAATGCTAGAACTACTCTTACTAAATTATATCTAGACGTCACCAAACTTGCATCCAAATATGATAATAATACTTTCTAAACAAGCAAAAAAGTTGGGGAGAGTTTCATGAGCACATTTTTTTTATGCTTTTAAATGCCCTTATTTCTTTTTAAATAATATATAGCTATAAGTTTAGTACTGTCTGCATATAGTTTAATGAGGGCATTTTTGGTATTTTAAAAATTTTGGTTAAAGTTATGTCTTATATTCGATTTTCAAAATGCGAGAAATATTTTTGGCATTTTAAAAAACAGAAGAATAAGATAGGAATTTCTTAAAACCGGGGGATTTATATGGTAGTTTCCCATTTAGTTCTTTATGCATGTTGTTTGAGGTAATCCATTTATTTATGCTTTTAAATGTATGGCACTCACCCATTGTGGATGTTTTAGTGAGATGATCTCTAAGTAGTTAACTTAACTAATCTTAGATAATTGTCGGCATTCCCTTTCCCAACATGTAAGAAAATTTTCTGTCTTGGAAAATTTTCTTTTTGTCTTTTCTAGAAAAAAACAACAGTTATGTAAGATAATGTTTGCTGATTCTTCTCAATTTATCAGAAATGATATTCAAGTTGGGCTAAAAATGAAATATAATGATGCGTATAAGTCATCCAAAAATCTTCTGAGTGGTAGTGAGTGGTATTGCCACCAAGCATTCAGAGCCTTAAATCAAGCTGCAGGTACCCCAAATCGATGCAGCATTTTCTTTTACTTTGTCTGTTAAAAAAAAAGAAAAAGACAGATGAATGCACTATAGACTAACTGGATATTATAGCAATGTGATAATTTTTTTGTGAAATGGCTGATAATTTCATGATGTTAACTCTAGCTTGCTTTTTGTTTAGGACGTTGTATCCGCCACAGGTTTGATTATGGTGCTATTATCTTTTTAGGTAAATGTTTCTACCTTGATATTATTTTCAAAGAATTGAGAATTCCTTTTGACAAGTTTCTCTTCTTGTGAATAATTGTTGGGGTGTTTTGGGGATATTATTGACAAGATTTGCAGGAATATAACCGCTAAAGTGGACTTTTACCAAACTCTTTGGTCAAACTTTCGTCAATAAGCAGCTTTGGATATCCATTTTGCCAGCTTCATTTTCACTTTTGTCTGGCTATATAAATACTGAATGCCTGAAGAAATTTCTATGACGTGTATACGCATAATTTTTTTCCAGGTGTAAACTGTATTCTGGATGCTCTTTGTATTCTGTCTGCTTCACATCTGTGACCACTTATTTTCTTCACTGTGTGTAGATGAACGTTATCGGAGAGAAAGGAATACAGCATCCATGTCGAAATGGCTAAGGAAATCTATTAGAGAGTATGACAATTTTGACTCATCATTAGAAGGATTAAAATCCTTTTTCAGTGATGTCAAGGTCCATAAATGTTCCTATTTCTTGGCCTGATTCTACTTTTCTTTCCAATGGATGAAAATTACTTATAAATTGATTAATTGTTTGCAGGAACGAGTGAGCAAGAATATGGTCAATGTCGTGGAGAATTCTGTTACTAGTTTTGAAAATATACCTTCTACGGTTCAAAGTAAAGGGTCTACAAGAAAGCAAGATCAGAATCTAAACAAATCTGATCATTGTCGACAGAAAGAGATTTCCTTGACAAAGTACAATAGTAATATCTTCTTTCCCTCGCTGAAGTCTCAGGATGATGTTGAACTTCAGGCATCTGTACAAATGGAGGAAGATGCTGACAACGGCCCGGAATTTATTGACCTATCTAGTCCTCAGAAAAATTCAAGGTAAATTTGGATATAAGTGTTAGAGGTATTGGACCAAATCATGGATTATTTTGTGTTTGGACGAAAAATTTCAAATTGGTCCCATAGCATTGAATTGAAAAGGAGTTTTTGATTGTTTAGTACTATATAATCTTCTCTTTTGAAAAACATTTTAACAGATTTCTCTTGTTATGAGACTATTTGAATCTAGTAACTGCTAAGAAATGTCTACCTGATTTATGAATCAGTAGACATTTAAACCTTTATTACAAGTTGGAAGCCAATTCGCAGGTACCCTACAGCTTTATACATGGAGTTCTCCCAAGAAGATCCGGAAATGTCCATTGTCAAGGAAACCCCATTTCCAGGCGGCAGCACTACAATAGGAAGTCCATGGTCATTTTCTAAGAATGAGACTTCTGCTTCAACTGTAATTCACGACTTTTCTGGTGTTCGAGATCAACTATCATCACATCCTTTGTCCGTATCTAATCATAACAAAAATTCTTCTAAAGCGGAGTGTTTCATTGTAGTTACTCCTCAGAAGAACGCTGCTGTGAACACAAGCAGTTCTATGGTTGAAATGGAGTCATCTATCAATTTGAGTGTTAATTCTTGTTCTTTGAAACGGAGAAAGTTCATTTCTTCTTCACCGGTGATTTGCCTTATTGAAGAACAGCATGATGCTGTTGATGGCGATGCTTCTGATTGTACCACCTTCATTAAAGATTCTACAGACAATGGAGATGCAAATCAAAGGGCTGACAAGTGTGCAGAAGCAAAATCCAAGTCGAGTGTTCCTCAACTGCTCCCTATGAATAATTCTACTGAGACTTCCGGTCTTGTAATGAACAAGAGACTACTTGTTCATTGCTCACTCTGCAAAACTGCTTTGGGTCTTCCTGAGAATCATCAATATGTCACCTGCTGTTTAACTTCTTCATCGAAAATCCATGTGGAATCTCTTCACAGAAAGATATTGAAACTTCAGAATGAGAGTAAATCAAATGGCATACATGTTCTTGTAACTGACATTTCATCAGTTCGTCAGCAACTCTGTAAGAGGACTCTTGAAGGTGATTCTGAACACGGTACATGGAGTGAAAAGGACGGATGTGTATTTAATACCATTTTTTGCCCCTTCTGTGGTACGGACAACAATTGCCTTGGTGTAGAGGTCATGGCAACGAATGCATCAAATATTCATCTACTTAACAAGGTAGGCTTTCTATACATCTGTATACTTGCCAATAGTTACCTATAAAGGATTCCTTTTTCTTCAGCTGAATTCTTTCTTTGCTGGCCATTCATTCCTGCAGATCTTGCTTTATATTGATCAGTTAGAAATTAAAAACTTTGAAGGATCCATGTACAAGGATTCAAAAATCAGGGTAAATCTATATCGTTACTCGTTATTTTTCCTTGATAATAAACGAGTTGTAACATTAAAATTATGCTAAGGAGTGAGAATCATATTTCTGAATTTACAAAGGCATGAGGGAATGATTAAATTTGTCTTTTGGCATATTTTGTAGGATCCCTTGACTGTGAGCGCCTCGAGCATGGATACTGTTGCCACTCTGAACTCTTTCGACAAGTTTTCATATATTCCACAAGAGAATAATTCAGGAGGTTGGATAACCGCCAAATCCAAGGTCAGAAGTTAATCAAACATAAAACTCATTTTGTTGTGGTGCATTTTTTTTTTTCTTTCGTTGTTCTATTTATTTATTTGTTTGACCAGCATTGTGTTGGTGCAGCTGAGACTACCAAAGAGAGGCTGACTGTCTAATGCAGAGGATTAATGTCAACTTGTGTGCAAATCTAACTTATAGCACATGACCGGATTGGGAAGATGATTACTTGTCTCGTTGCTTTATCAGTGGAAAATAAAGCTGGGTTAGGATTTTGCTTCTTCCAAAAAGTTCGCAATTCCTTTTTGTGTAAAGTTGACAAAGCCAACACTTCATATTTTAGTTCTTGCAAAGGAGTCAATTAATTTTCGTGTACAGAAAGTGACACCGCAGACCAGTCAACACTTTCCATGGATATTTTCGGAAAGTACATGCTTGTATATACTATATAGTATACACTGTCGATTTGAAGATGCCATTGAATTGTGCATTTGACACTAAAAAAGCAATATTATGACATTTATTTTTATAGAATTACCAAAAGAAGATAGATAATTTTTTTTTTAAGAAACATTGAAGGTCATAAATATGGCCCGTTTGGTTCGCCTATTTGAATGTGTGTATTTGAATGGAAATTGTGGAATGTGTTATAATTGGAATGGGAGACATTTGAATGGAAAAAATAGTGGAATGTGTTGTAATTAGAATGGGAGCATTGGAATGGACCATTCAAAAATACCTCCATTCTATTCTCATTCAAGATACAAAAAAATCATTCCAATAGTTAACTTTTTAGATGAACCATTTGAATGGAAAAACTGAATTGTTGAAACAAACACACATTCTAAAATATCATTTGAATGGAAAAATTGAATTGTTGAAACAAACACACATTCAAATAGATTTTCTATTCTAATGGAATGGAATGGTTGAAACAAACGGGGTCTTTACTATTTAAACAATACATTGTACATGTAAATGGATTTTTGTTCTTTTAAATTCACTAGTTTTACCAACCTTTTTTATGGCTTCAAAGTTCCAATTTGAGGAATTGATGGAGCTCTTGAAAGAAATAAAAAACCTTTTATCTTAATGGTACGTCTCCCTCCCATACCATTGGCTAGCGAAGGCCAAGTATAGTATTAAATAACAGGGCATTCTGCTTCTCAGTCATTCATTTCAAATCATCAACATTGACTTGAGGGAAATCTAGCAAAAAGTTCACACCCGATAACACATTGATAGATCAAATAAAATATTTAACATATAAGACCACAATAATTCAAAAATGATGCATTAGTTTTTTGTGCCTACAGTTTTCAACGGCCCGGTTCATCGGAATCAGATCCTAATGTATATGCCAAAACTAAAAAGAGCTTTTTGCTCTATTAGTACTAATAAAATCAAGCGGACATGGTTTTTTGTGACTACATGCCAGACTATCAGTTTTTTTGCTAAACTAAAATACATTTCGCTAACCGAGTTTTCTATGCACTAATAATAACTATAGTCCTAACCTTGGCTTAAGAACAACAGCACGCCATAATATAATCGCTAGCTCCAGCTAAAGTTCACCCACATCGAAGCCTCCCCATGATGGTACTGACTGTAACTCCATGACACTTCCACTTGCCGACCAACTGATCAATTCCTACACAAACCAGCAAGAAATAGGTAGTAAAGATTCTGTTTCTGGTTCTCAAAAGACATGTTTTCTTTTAATAAAATGTACGTCAGGATCCACCTCAGGGCTCGGGAAGTATACATCATGGTCCCTTGGTGCCGAGTTGTCATAGAATTTTGTGTCTTCAGGCTTTGTACTGTCCTTTCGAAACTCAGTTTCAGCCTCTACCTCTGGCTCCATATTGTTTGGCGCCGGAACTGATTGCTTTCTCTTGGAACGAGCTCTCCTGTTCTGGAACCAGTTGTAGACATTGGTTTCAGAAATTTGGCCATGTTGTGAGAGTTCTGAGATTATCTCTTTGATCTTCTGCTTGCTTGGAGTCCCATTACCTTCCTCAAATATTCGCTCGAGGATTTGAAGCTGCAAAGGCGTTGGAGACCACCGCTGCCTCGCAGTGATCTTATGTCCAGCATAAGCCATTAGTGGATCACAGTGAAGAGCTCCCAGCTTCATACCTACCCACAAAAAAGACACACAACTTTTAGACCCAAAAGCCCCCAAAAAAAAGAACCCCGAAGGCAGAAATGAGAAACCCTTCACTGGGGTTTAACATGGGGTTTGTGCTAGTAAAGAATTGACCACCCTTTTACTTGGGTTCAGAGAGAGAGAGAAACCAGAAAGATCATGTTGGGCAGAGATGGCCTTATGCATCTCAGCGAGCTTCTCACAGATGGTGGCGTAGACAGAGATCTGCCTCCTCAGCAGCTCCATTTGCTCGTCAGTCATCACCTTCATGTACAACCCTGCAGCAGCAGCACTTGCACCTACAACCCCTTCTTTTTGGGGATTCTCTTTCTCCATTTTCAAACTCAACTCACTTATACTACTCTTGTTTTCTCTTGTCTTGTCTTTCTATATCAACATGAGACCCATTTCTCAACCAGTTTGATTCTGTAAGAGAGAACCAGTCCAGCCTTAAGATTGCAATTGAAAGAATGAATGTCGTTTACGGATAAATAATATAAAGAATAAAAAAGAAATAGGGGAATATATATATAAAAAGCTCCCAACATGGAAGGTGGTCGGCGAGTTTTAGCATTCGGCGTCGCTAATCGCGCAATTTAGCTAGCTGGTCGTCCGGGTCTTCTTTTCTGTATTTTCTAATTTCCATATTCTGTCCTCTCGCTTCCATATTCATAATTCTCACCCTCAATTTGTCTTCCTTCCTTCCTTCCTTTTCTTTTCTTCTTTTTTTTTTTTACAATTAAAAAAATAGTAATTCGATCTTTTTTATCATTATTATTATATTAGCGAAATAATAATAATAGTAATAGTAAATGATTCCAGATAATAATAATAAGGGTTAAGGAAAATAGAAAAGAAAGAGAGAGATGGGAAGTGGGACCCTAATGAGTGTCTTAACCGAGACACTTTTGGTGGAAAGGGAGTCGGTCAAAAAAATTAACATAGCAAAGTAAAACAAGGCAAAAGTGGGAGTAGAATCTGATCCATGTTTGTGATGGTGCTGGGGACACATAATAAAAGTTGGTGGTATTAGCATGGATAAGAACACACCCTATTGTCTCTGCTGGTTTGCAGCTTACGCCAAACTCAAGAAATTTAGCTAACAGCATATGATAATAATGAGGGTGGTGGTCCCCAACATAGAAATATATTGACAAGTTGACAATTCACTATTATAGGAGCTCTTTCAAACCCGTTTCGTAATCCTTATCATTATCATTATCATTACTATTCATTAGACCGTCTCATTACGATAGACTTTGTTATTAATAAAATCAACATTCAGCATTTCACTTCTAGCAACAACTAAAAAAATAGATCGACATTTCTCGTTTACCTTCACTTTTACGGTATGATATCTACGATTCCGAATATGGATTAAATAAGATGAGTTGACGAATGCCAAACCATATTGAAAGGTTCCGCTATCACAGAAAAAGTTGAAAGAACAGTTCCACGAATGAAAAGGCTCATCAGTTTACAAACAGGTCGCTCAGACAGTCCAGTTGTTAATCTGATCAAGTCAGTTGGTCTTTGTACGTTGCTTCCGGACAACTAGCCGTTCCAATATGAAATTGTTCAAGTCGGAGTAAAAACAAAACGAGGGAGAGAAGGAGAACGCACCTCCATTGTAAGACACATTTCATGTTTTATACGAAACTGAATTAATAATTCGAGACTAGTACTATTATAGTATTATACGACTAAGTGACTCGGACAAGGATATAATACTCGATTATTGATTTAATTTTGTACCAAATCACCAATAAGAACATTATTCAACGAATTTTTTTAGGGAACCATGTGAATAGCAGCCAATTTCCATCAAAAAAGATCCATGACAACGTGACACACGTTATTCAAGTCACAGCCAAACCCACAGCTAAGGTAAATTTACAGAGAATCAAAATCAACCTCCAGTAAGGGACATAAGACAGCCAAGGTAAATTAACTTCGTACAAGTAAATACTCACAATTTATTTTAATAGCATAATTAACCGTTACAAATTGCTATTTAGATTGAAAAAATCAAACCAAGGAGAAAAAATACTGGCAAAGAAAACATGCGGATACAAATTCAATAACAAAGAACCTGGATTCAAATAGTTTTAATCAAAATGTTTTATTACATATATCCAAAACCGTTTTAACAAAAACAATGACTAAAAAAGAAAAACAATACAACCCATAGTTGCAAACACAAACCAAGATTGTTTTCAAAGTTGCCCAAAAGAGGTAACGGCAATTTGACAAAGATACATGCATCCAAGAGATCAAAATCCACAAAACAAGACAAATAGGTAAAATGAGACGAACAACAACGATGAATAAGAGGACACAAGATTAGACAATAGCCCATAGAAATTTAATTACCATCAAAAGCTAGTTAGAAAAGTAAGCCAGCCGCTCTACAAAAGACAGAATCACCTAGCTAGTCATTAGATTTGAAAGAAGTACCAAGTACACAGATGATTCTCGCTTCTATAACTATAAAAATTAAAAAAAGTCCAAAATCAGTGGACAAAAGGGAGCAGGAGTATATTACTTCAACGAAATAGAAAAACCGATTAACAATTAACAACCAGACCAATGATATGGTATGATCAAATACTTTGACAGCCTAGATAACTACGCTATCCTTTCTGCCATAGTTCCTACTCGTCGTCATCCTCCTGCAGAGACGCAAAAACAAAATATTGAACATAAGTCAAGCATTACATAAAATCATGACACACAATGTATGCAAAAGAACATTCAAACAAACCTCTCCACTGCCATCTTCATCACCATCGTCTTCATCATTCACCTCAGACATTGACTTCTCAGATCCTTCTTCATCCGCTGCATTAGCACCTTCAGCCTAGCGATAACCAACCAACAACGAATAAGCAAACAACCAATTCGATAGGCTTACCATCAAATCACAGAACATCATTTCAAGATAATTACTTGTCTCTTATTATAGGCTTTCATGTTTTTCTCATACTCAGCCTTCCTATTCTCCGCCTTCGCAACATATGGTTGCTTGTCCTGGAAATAGTTGTTACAGCGTTAAGGACCAGTAACCACAACTAGCAATAAATCACTCTCGACATATCGAAAAGAGATGTATCTATAAACAATAAAACACTTACAGCTTCAGACATTGACTTCCATTTCGCTCCAGCAGCTTTGCCAACCTAATAAATATATTAAGAAAGGGTATAAACACAGAGATCCCAGAATATAATTCAATTCAGCACCAAGGCAAGGAGTATATATGATGCTTACAGCAGAGACTGCTTTGTTGTTAGGGTTTTCCTTATTGAATTGCTTCCTGAACTCCTCCCTTCAATCATTAATAATAAAAAAAAAAAAAAAAAAAAAATTTGATAGCAAATCAATGTACAATTTTAGGATAAAAAGATATGCAAAAGGCACTATTATTAATTAAAAAACCCTTTTTGGCAGGATAATATTGAGAAAAACAAGACATAATAAATCATGTATTATACTGAAAATGAATGTTAATATTATTTTCGTGGAATAATAACCTTTCTAAAAATTTTACTCAAATAATATTTTGCTCAAAATAATGCAAAGGACATTGAAAAATATAGTCTGAGAGAAACAAAAGTATTTACATGAAAACAAAGAAGGCACTGGCAGGCCTCTTAGGCTTGTTAGGGTCCTTGACGGCCTTCTTACTTGCCTTCCTTCCTTTTGTGACCGCTCCAGCCTTCTTATTCACCGCAAGCCTACAAAAACGAACCCAGCAAAAAAAAAAAATCAAATAAATACATCAAAAATAAAAGGAAAAAAAAAATAAAATACATAATTTCAGATCTGAGAACGGAGAAAAACATGATTTAAGGGGAAAAAGTCAGGGAATAAAACTTACTTGGTGTCAGTTCTCTTGGTGGTGGATTTAGCTCCCTTCATGGCGAATCCTGCAATTTTTTTTTTTAATTTTTTTAAAAATGAATATATCGATTGAAAATGAGGGCGAAAAATAGATCGGAAAGCACGAGAAAACGACGAAATTGGAGCAAGAATCGAGCAGAGGTAGGTTCGTACGTACCTGTTTGTTTGTTGAGTTAGGGTTAGAGTTTGGGATTAGGGTTTCAACTTTGAAGGGGAAAAAGAAGAAGTGAGAGAGAGAGAGAGAGAGAGAAGCAAAAGGTAGAGCGATATATGCGGGGTGTGAAGGGGCTTGAAGAGGCGGAGAAGATATTATTAAGATTTTGGGGAAATTGAAATTGAAATTGAAATTCAATTGCGCACCAAATGAAGATTTTAGATTTTAGGGGTTTAGGCGGGATTTTAAAATTTCATGCCACGTTTGCGATCCTTGCCCTCTCTTCCTATTGGTGCTTTTCCCCTTCCCTTTCGGTCTCTCTCTTTTTCTTGTGTGTTTCCTTTGTGCTTCTTCACTTTCTCTGTCTCTCTCCTGTTGCTTCTACCAATAAATTATTATTTTTTTAAAAATAATTTTATCGTTTCTTTAACCATTTTAACAAGTTCAACTTATTGAATAAAAAAACAAATAAAAATTATAGATAAATAGAAAACAACTCAATTTTCAAAAAATAGTAAAAAAAAAAAGGGTAAATACTTAAAAATGAACTTTTATTAAATATTAAAGTAAATAAGCTACTTTATAAATAAATGAATGTTGGATTCAAAGCTTGTGTTTCACCCAGCATAAGAAATCTCTCTTTATACTTTTATAAATAAATGTCAGCTTCAAATTTCCACGACTTTCAATTCATTTCTTTTTTACTTAAACGACCACCAAAAGAACAACTTTTAAGAAAATTATCTTTTCTATGTTTGTTTTTTCCTCGAATGTCTTTTCACAACTCTAGAGAACCCTGGTTTCTCTTCTTTTCTTCTTTTTTTTTTCCCTCAGTCATTTAATTTAAACAAGTGTACATATATAAGATATAAGGTCATCTTTAATTCATGAAATAGAATTAGAATCATAATGAGAATTATAATGAAATAGAATTAGAATAGGAATGTTAATAATATTTCGTTGTTTGGTTGAAACTTAGAATCATTTGTGGAATAAAAATTATTATGTTTAGTTACCTGTTAGAATGGAATAGAATAAAAGTTTTATTGACAATAACACTCTTATTTTTTAAATCTTACATATAGTTTAACTATTGAATAGTTAGTTGATTAATTGTAAATTATTATTTCAATCTATTAAAAAAAATAACATTTAAACTAACATATCAATATTTTATTTAACAAAATTACATTACAAATATAAAACATAATACCCAAATTTACTTTCAATTTGGCCTTTTATTTAGAGGCGTGTAAGTAACTGAATATGAGAAATTTAAGAAAAAAATTGGATATTACAAGGTAATAGAAATAAACTTGTACATTGAAATTCTGCAAAAATAGATATTACTATTTATGGGTAAAATAGAAATAATAAATTTTACTATTAAAATTCTTAAATATATGTAAAAATTAAATAATGAATTTGGTGGGTAAAAAAGAAAAAATATTTTATTTGGCAATTAACTAAGTAATTGAAAGGGAATTCTTAAGGAGAAGTAATGGAAATATAAGTTCATCAAATAGTGGAATTTAGTTTCTAATAGAATTCTTATTCCACACTCAACTTTTAAACCAAATGATAGAATGGTCATTCTATTCCAAGGTCCATTCTATCCAATCAAACACACTCTAATTGTCATAAAATATATATATATACTAGGTTTTCTTTTTCTTTTTCTTTTTTGAGGTGAAATATATGGGATTTTTGTATTGATGAAAAACCCTTCCTACAATTTTTAATTCAACAACCAAAACAAAGACAATAGGACTTGAATTGACAAGAAAATTAATCATAACAACAAAAGAGTAACAAGACACATAATTTAAACTCAAATCTTTTTCTACGGCATAAATTTTGTGTAACTCTAATATTACTCTAAACAAAAATCTCAAGATTAAAAGTAAGTTTACGCAATATTTATTCTTTTTTTTTTTTTGTGTGGTTATTGCTTAGGCTCTATGGGATCATCGCTTTTATTTGTTAATACTTAGTGGGAAAAATTGACTATGCGGAAAATTTTAAGTGACCCACGTAAATTATAGATCACGACGAGTACTCATTAGTATTTTAATTTTCAATATCTCATCAGCTTTGATTCTTTTGACAAGAGATATTTTTTTCTTCCTTTTCATTTAATTATCTTCAAATATTTAAAAAAATGAATTTATTCAAACTAACAAAGTATTTTTTCGATCAAAGCTATTAAACAATTTATGGTAAAGAAAAACTAACACTAGTCTTCCATAATGGAAAGAGCAGTATTTGGACAATTATATTGTTTCATTGTTTAACACGTGGATTTCACTAAAATATATCACATCTTAATAATATTATAAAATATAATAAAATTCACGTGTCAAATAACGAGATATGAGAATGATCCTTTAACGTTCTTCTAATAAAAAAATAGACGAATGTTTTGATATACAAAATGCTCATCACTGGAAAAGTAAGTTTCTGTGGTTCTCAAAAGCCATCAATAAACTATGAAGTCTTATTTGTAGCACTGTTTACTCAGAAATGTTCTAAGTCTCCCATTTTAGAGTCGAATGTTTACAAAATTATTTTGAACATTTTGTTAAATTGAAAAACAAAAATCATATAAACGTTTTTAAAATGCAGAGACAAAATGTTTCGGAAAATTAAGAGGAAAAACAAATAATGGATATCTATTAATTGAACTTAATAA
Organism: Trema orientale; assembly: GCA_002914845.1. Lineage (NCBI taxonomy): Eukaryota > Viridiplantae > Streptophyta > Magnoliopsida > Rosales > Cannabaceae > Trema > Trema orientale. The sequence goes on along the minus strand of JXTC01000083.1, from coordinate 697,352 downwards.
AAAAAATAAAATAAAGCTATGGGATTCAGCCTCGCTGGAAACCATAAATCATGTGAACTTATTTTGAAATAATAGACGGACAGTATAAATCAAGTATACTTGTTTTTACACTGTGGCGGTACATGGACTAATAGTTTTATGCATTTAAATACATTAGGCTTTTCCCCGGTTTTTAAGTCATCAAATTCACAAGTAGACGACTAAAAATATGGCAAAATTTTGCACAAAGGCATCATTGCAATCTCAACACTCTATTGATTGTTTAAGCTCAAATCACAATCATACATCGCGGTCGTACATGGTGTAGATGTGCCTAGTATTCAACATCTTTCTATGGCCTTTTGCACCTCTCCTCATATTCTTTGACGCATTCACCAATGAATTGTCCCATATGAATTTTAACTTGTTTTTATGTCTTATTAAAGTCCTTTCATTTACATTTGGGTTTTTTTATGTCTTATTAAAGTCTTTTCATTTACATGTAAAAACAAAAAGAAAAAAACAAAAACAAAAATACAGAGGTCATATTTTTTTTTCTCTAATTTGTGCACAGTTTTTATTAGAAAAATATTATTTTTAAAATGGTTATTAGTTATCAGTTTCCAGAAACTAGTTACTGGTTCCTAGTTACTATTTTAAAAAATTATATTTTTTTAAATATTTTTTAAAAAATGACATTTTTCTAATAAAAACAGTACTAGACATATAGAAAACACATGCCATCGTATTTTTCAGTCTTTTTTTTTTTCCTAAAAATATGGTAAAATGCTCAATTTCCCTTTCCATTTTGATATATTGATCCATTATAGGGGTTGGACCGTCAGTGGTTGTTACCTTATGTCACTTCTAACCTAAAACATTAAAATGGTGTAACTATCATACCAAAATAATATAACTTTCACATAATTTTAAAAGTTAATTTATAATATATTGCACCAAAAGTTACATTAAAAGGAATATTCCAATAATTTTCTTGATTTTTTTTTTTCAATTCCTAACAATTAATTTATTCCACAAACTATTCAATATATTATTAAAAAAAGAAGGATATATTAGGGATTGAAGATTGTAGAAAGTTATAAAGTAAGGATGCTAGCGGAAATAATAATGAAACAAATTAAAAATTCTAAAACTAACACTAAATGAATGATATTGTACTAAATTTGGTGTAAAGAATAGATTTGGTTAAAGGGCCTTTTGGAGTTTAGTTTGAGAGCCTTTTATGACAACAAACTGGTATATTACACCACAATGTAATCAGATTGGAGATGTCCTTAATGCCAAAGAATAATACTAGAGACATCAAAAATTTATATCACATGATATGGTATCTATTTCAATTACTAAACTTGCCAGGGCGCCTCTCATAGAGCAGAAAAAACAAGATTGCCTCCTTAGTGAATAGCATGCTAGCATACTAGGTATAAGTTTAGGTATAAGTTTCGTTCTATGGAGTCAAGATAATTAGGCATTTCAATAAAAAATGAATCTCGGATGTCCCGCCTTATCTTTTAGAGTTCGCTCTAGTAGCTTTTCTCTCTTTTTTTTGGGAAAATAAGATAGTTCTTTTGTGGTGAAGGCAAAAAATAAAAGATATATCACATAAGATAACAATGAAAATGAATATCATATTACTGATATAAATATTTTGTGGAAGTTTTTGGTATCATTAACATTACTCTATTGCCAAATGTTTCTGTCATAAACTGAACTCTGGTTTCAAATCATTTAAATTGTAGAGTCCATATGCCCGCAAACATAAATTTAGAACTCATCGGTCAATAGTATATGGACCGAACATTGAAATGTATGTAGGGTAGATACATAGCTATTAATCCATTTGCCAATTGTCTTCGAGTCTAGAAAGCATGACACGATTCCCTCACCAAAGCCAATATCGACGGGCGTGTTATTATCTTACGCTACGCTTAGTTATGTATTTAATGATTTGAATTGTTACTTATTATATGGACATCGAGGATAAACTTTACAATAATCATTTATATTGAATTTTCTTTCCACATGAGCGATGAAATACACGTTATCAATTCTCATTCTCCAAGAAGATATATCTACGGCATTTCATGGACTGAGCACCTCTAGCCCGGGCGTCCTCTCAAATACTAACTCAAAATGGTACTGAAAAGTGAAAACTTTCTATATAACAACTAACATGGAAATAACATCGAGAATCCTAAAAAATTAGGCAAGATCTGATGAACATCATAAAATTAAAATCAAATTTTAACATAAAAAAAAAAGCTCATCTCCCATACTTTACACATGAAATATAATTGAAAATGAGTCAAAATCCATTGCAAATTATAAAATCATCAAAATTTAACTGAATCCTCGTAAAATATATAGACCATCATCGATATAAACATCAAACCAACGTTAAAAAAAATATAAATTCGAAAAATCTAACCTTTCCAAAAAACACACATTATTGACCTAAACTTTATGAAACTCTCATTTTGATAAATATTCGTTTATTTATTTTTACTTTATATACTATAGCTAGATGGGGCGAAATATAATCAATTCCTAGTGATATACTAGCTTTATTTATGTATTATGTATATCGGTGGACCGTAGAATATACCGAGAACTTTGTTACAATATTTGAAAAGCGAATATATTTTAAAAAGTCCAAATTCGGTCATTTTGTTAAGAGCAAAATCAATATAATATCAAAATACCCCTTCTATAGTTTTAAATCTCAACTGGTTGGTTGATAAAACTTAATTAATCAATTGACAAATCTTAAAGGCTAAATCAATAAGTCATATAGTCAGTTCACAAAAGTCAGCTAGTCAATAGACGACTCTCAACTAGTAAGGGAAAAAATGTGATACATTTGAAACTTGATTATAAAACTTGTATAAAACAAAAAACTCAAAACACACCGCTAAAGTTAAAAAGTCAACCCCAATATATTTTAATGAGCCTAATTTCGTCGTGAAACAAAAGAAAACAAATTGTGCTAAGAAATTTACGCTCGGTACATGTTTTTGTGCCTTATATTTCACAAATATTTGTTTTTTATTTTATTCTTTTTGTCAAAAATACCTTTCATATGTAAAGTTTGTGTGGTATACATTTTCAATTGTGAATTTTTATCTGCAGTTTACATTTATGGCATGTTTACTAAAGAGTAATGGGAATAATATATGGGGTAATGATTCTTATACAAAGTAGGTGTGTTCATGGCCGGTCTGAATGGTCTAAATCGCCAATGCAGAAATCAATCCGAATGTGCAGTTTGACCGGTTTATCAATCCGTAAGGTTTTAGTTTATCGATTCAAACCGGCCAGACCGCACCTACATTTTTGCGACCAATTTGGGCGGTTTTTGCGGTTTGAAGACTTACAAAATTTGAATTATTATAACATCAACCAAGCTCATATCATAATCATATTTCATCTAAAATTTAAAATCCAAATATAAAACGAAACCATAACATAGTTAAAAGGTACAACCAAATCGAAAGTCCTAATAAACTTATATTTTAGTTACAACTTACAACCTAATCAAAATTGAATAGCAAACTTAAAATCTTTAATCTTAAACACATAACAACAACAAGTTTTAAAGTCTAAAATATCATAAGAGTCTTAAGTGACATAGTCTTAAATGAGCTAAAAGTAATCATTACTCAATTAGAATGAATGAGCTTAAATTTTTAACTATTAATATACATATTTTTTCTAAAAAATATATATATATACAAATTTATTGGCCGGTTCGGTTTGAATCCAACCAAATTTGTCCAAAATCGAAAATCGAACTGGCCAAGTCGTTTTTCATTTTTTCTAATCCGTAACCGGCGATTTAAGAAGAGAATCCGCTTTGATTGAGCGGTTTGGACTGGATTGGGTAGTTTCCACGGTTTGGCGATTTTTTTGAGCACTCCTAATACAAAAGTTTACTAAAATACGAGAAAGGGGAAAATACGTGGGGCCCACACAAATTTAGGAGAAAAAAATGAGAATGCTTCCCCCACCAACACTCTAAGGAGTCTGATTACTCGTAAACACTCTTTTTCTCTTTTTTAATTATTAAAATTGTAAAATATAATTTTACCCCATACAATTTATCTACTTTAAATCGTACATGCATTTAAAAGGACAATTTAGTAAATATAATACATTCTCATTACTTTTTCTGGGTTAAGTAAATAAATGAATAGTATTCTAATGAATACGATTCCCATTCTTATTAGTTTTATGTAAACAACATACTGCAAATAATAATTCTCATACGAAGTACACGTGCCATTATAGTGTAAATTTATACCTAATATATACTGTGGTATAAAATACTTGTGGTATATATTTCTCCGAAAATAGGTGTAAAAACGGCTTTTTGTGAAGCAAAAATAGAAAACGAGTATGTATGAAAATATGCTTAAGAAAACGGGTATTTACGTACTTTTCCCAATTGTCCTACTAGGGGGCCCATACGGGTGCCCAGCGTCAGCATTGGTTGAATGGTGGTTAGAAAACGAGGGTTCCTTTCCTCCTAACTTGCTACCTACTTCGGTGGCCTGCACTCATCGGTAACATCGTGGTCTTTAGGGTTCAGCCTTCAGCTTCACTCCATCTCCCTCGCTTTGATCCCTAAGAAGTACCAACTCCTTACCAGGTACTCTTCTGCTCAATTATTCTACAATTTATTTTATTTATAGCTCGAATTAGGGTTTCCGAATTTATTTTCCTTCTTTCGTTCGTTCATTTTTGTTTATTTATTGTGGGTTTACAGTGTTGGGTTCTGGCAGGTCTTACTCTTATATGATCATCAAACCCATTCCACAACATTTGAACGGTAGAAATATTAATCTCATGCTGACCGGCAAGAATTGCAAAGAGGAACAACAGAGGCCATTTCCTTCGTTTTTGGCTGAAACAAACAACCCAGCCTTCTTTTTGTGAATTTTCCTTGTAATTACTCATAGTTTATCTCTACATTGCTTGGACCGTTCCTTATTACGAGCCACATGTTTGGGTTGGTGTTATTATAGGACATTTACTTTGTTTGTGTAGTGCTTAATTTACCTGTATGATTATCCGTGGCCTTAATACGTCTGGGTTCCCCACAGTTTGTTTTAAAAACTATATTGGATTATGCTATATCGCTTTCAGAAAACAAACCCTTTATTGCTGATTACTACTACGTGATACCCTTTTCCCTTTTCTACATGATATTGTGATTTTTCTTTTTTGTCAGTTTGTTTAGTCATTTGAATGATTTGTTCCTTTTGTTTTGTTCTGCTACTACATACTTCTACCACTTTTCTCCCAGTCCAGATACATACATATGTCAAATGCGAATTCGTTAGTTGCACATTTTTCTGCATCGTGTGCAACTATTTTTATGTCCATTTTTCTTTTTTCGGGTGCAAAGCTAGTGCAAATGATGGTTTACACTTGATCTCTGAACTTCAGGTAAGTTCACATGTTGAATGGTTTGTTGACTGATGCTCTATTCTTTGCACCCATTTTTCATTACAGCTAAATGGAATATGGTTCCTATCTGTTTTCATTTTCCCTTCTTTATAGTGGTGTTGACATTATGTACGTATGCACACTTACAGGTACTGGTACATGCAATTATTCAGTAAATGTTGAGAATTGAAAAGATTTGGAGCGAAGGGGAACTTCCTTTTGCTATTCTAATAAGCTATTCAAGCATATAAAGAAGAATATCAAGGCATGTCTCTTATGATGCATACCTTTTTTATTACTGAGTGATAATTTGATTTTCCACAACCATTTATTTGGTATTGTGTACATTTGCAGGTGATATAGATGGGGAACAAAGTAAAGAGGAATAATGAGGATAAAAGGTTCAATGTAAAATGGACGGAGCGCTGGGATGATGTTTTTGTTGAGGCTCTTGTTCATCAGCAAAGCATGGGAAACAGGGTGGATAAGGTTTTCACTAGTGCAGCTTACAATAACATTGTGAAAGAAATGCGTGATAGACTTGGAGAGCCATTTCAAAAAGATCACTTGAAAAATCGTATGAAAACTCTTAAGCTTCATTTCAAAGAGTGTTATAATCTTTTTGGTGGTATTAATGATTTTACATGGAGTCCAGAGACAAAACTGTGGACTGCAGACCCTGAAGTGTGGAAAGACCTGATCAGTGTAAATCATCTTCCAACTAATCTAGTTGATGTGGTATAATATTTTATATTGCAACTAATGTCTAAAGCTGTCTGCACTCTGTTTATAGGCAAGACCCGATGCAAGAAAATGGATGTTTACACCAATAGGCAACTATGATAAACTACTGATGCTTTTTGCAAATGAAACCAGCGACAGTCCTGTTGTGGTCAAAGACGAAGCAAATCATTGTGTTAACTTGAACAATAGTAGCAATTTGGACTGCGGTGATCATGTGACCTTTCAGAATGAGGTGGCTTTTACTTTAGAGGACTTAAATGGTGCAAACGGTGCAAATGACATGCTACCAACTTCAGCAGAAGCAAATTCTCAAATCGATTCTCAGGCACCTTCTCTTTCCGCAACGTCCTCGAAAGGCAAGAAGCGAAAGGCCACAAAGAATTTTGAATTTGAGAGAGAATTTGCAAGTGTCAGGGAAGCAATTAAAGATGTTGCTGCAGCCATTAGGGAGGGAAATGCCATTGCAGAGAGGAGTCGACCCCGTGTCTATTCAGAGCAAGATGTTTTCAAAGAACTCGTAAATATAGGTATTGATTTCCAGTTACGGTTTAGGGCCTACACTTTCCTAATTGCAAATGCTGGAAGGGTGAGAGCCTTCTTTGGATGCCCAGTTGATGAACGCAAGGAATTTTTGCTGCAGATGATGTATAGTCCTCAGGACTTTTGAGGTACTTTGTGTAATTGCAGATAAGTTAGTCTAGGATTGGAAAGTGATCCTAATTAATATACAGTTAGCGTATGGAAGTTAAAATCTATTTGGTTGTTAGAAGCTCATCTCGATTGTTGCAACTATAATTTAAAATTATAGAGAACATTTCTAGTTTTTCTATTGTAATTGCTGATGGTTCTAATTGGTTTGATTATTAATCAAATTAACAGTTAGAATAATTCTATTACTTATGTCACTTCTTATTCTTCTTCACTCCGAAACAGGAATCTGGGCTATTTGTTATATCATGTGCCTTGACATTTGACAGGCTTTCTTTCTGTATATAAGTACGCATGACTTGAGCCATACGGTAGATATACAAATACATATTCACTGTTCACGCGCAAACTGAGCAGTCTCCAATTTTTAAGAAGAACCTGTAAATTAGTTGTTGGTTGATTCCATTGTGTTCAGCTTCTGAATCTGGTAAGTGACAGTTCGTTCCTTCCACGTGTCTTTGTCCAGATGAGTCTCGTAAAAGGTCACTTCTCCATTTGTTTTTGCAGTTAAAGCAGCGCTGCTTCTAGTTCCATAACGACCCTGCATATAATACAAGATCCAGAATCCAGATCATGAAAATTATTAACTTTAATGGATAAACCAACTTTGATTATTATTATTGTTATCGTTACTTTGGTTAGGATGTAGAATGAATGAGTCTAACACTTGATGGGTGTTAATGTTTTACCAGTGGGGTGTCAACTTCAACAAATATAGAGCTTAGATTGAATTCCCAGTCAAGAGCACATATTCCAGGTAACTCGCTTTCATCAGCTTTAACTTTGTCCCTCATTAGTTTCTCAACCATCTCTTTCACTGGGATTTCGCTTTCACCGTATCTACTCATCTCTTCCTGGAAACTCAATTCTAACCGCCGAGCCTGTATACAATATAATCCTATTATTGTTATATTCAAAAGCTGTAACTTGACTATTCATTAATGATGAAAAATTAACTATCCTATATTATATATTGCATTAAAAACGACAACAAAATGAAAAACAGATAACAACACAAAGGAGAGTCAAGCTAGTATATCTAATCAATGATTTGATCATAACAACACAAAGCTATATCAACATAACAATAACCTCAAAAAAACGACAACACAACATCAAAACGACATTAATACATACGATAAAGCCACATTATTTGGGATTGGAAGGGAGTGGATGGACTTACGTATCTTGAGGTGAAAATGACTGTGGAACTCTTTACATCTCTAACGACCTTTATGTTTTAGTCTATACATATATATATATGTATATATATAGTATATCTAATCAATGATTTGATCATAACATTAAGGACTATACCTTGTGCCAAGGACAGTCGAGCTTTGCATTAGACAGCACATGAATGCCCGGAGAAACCTCCTGAACCAGAATGGGCTCTCCTTTGGGCCTGTTGGAAACGTAAACCATGGACGTTGACAAGGACGACATATCAGCCAAAATCAAGTTAAACCCGTTGTACTGATGGGCCTCTTTCACCAGTTGTTCCGCAAATTCCCTGGGACTCTTTCTACTCTGTCATGCCATCAAAAGCGCAATAATATAACATTATTATTATTACTATTATTTTCCAGTACTCTTGACAATTATTAGCTAAATGAATTAAAGGATGTTAAAAATGTGTGAGTAACAATGTGACCTGTAAAAAAAGAAGTGGAAGGTCTCCGCGGGTCCTTGCCTCCGGGAGGGAATGAAGTTCTAGAACATTGGTGAGCAAAGCCATTCTTCCTTCTCTAGAACAAGCCAGCCATGTTCCTCCAGCGACCTCATCTCTTCCTCCTAATATCTCACTTTCACAACCTTCCCACCAAGCCAATGCCTTTGTTGCTCTGTTGTGGTACTCGTCTCTGTTTTGGAAGATAATTAGAGGGTATAGAGGATGTGCTTGCCATACAAACACTGCTATACACATTGCGTTGAGCTTGAGAATTGGATTGTTTTAGTGTTGGTACGACGGAGTCGGTGTTAAAACTTTATCTTATGTTATGGGATTGGCTTCGTTGGTTTTTGCTTGCTTGCTTTATAATATATAAACTTGGAAGTGAAACCGGGTACCACATGTAGTACTGATACAATCCTCCGGCGCTTTGAAAAGAAACAGGTGGCTCAAAGCCCGCGTGGGACGCACTCATTTTGCATTTAAAAGAGGCTTGTGGGCCCAGAGTGAGAGGCCTTCCAAAATTTGGATTCTTCTTCCATATTCTTATTTATACTACATTGTTTTTTCTCTTCTCCTTATTATCTCGTTGCTTATTTTTTCATCTCTCTATCCTTTAAATGCTGTTAATTTGTTACTTTTGCATTTACGGGGTTCAAATTTGTAACAATGTGCTACTTTTGTTAAAGATTGAAGGGACTTCATGTAACTTGAAGAAAATAGGAGACAGATAGAGGGAAAGATACGTAACTTCAATGATCAATCCACACAGTGGTTTTGTTGTTTTTTTTTTTTCCCAAAAAAAATTAGAGATAACGATACACGAAAAAAAAAATTGAAATATGATTTTTTGTAATTTTCATCATATTTGTTTATTCGTACAAGATTATACCTCTATATTTAGAAGTTCTGCAAATATTTACCATTCGTGTCCAAATTGACTAAAATATATTTTGCACTAAATACATAATCTAAATTGTTGATATCTTATTTCTACTCACAGACATTTAAAATATATTGAAAATAACTTAAAACAGTCAACATAAATCATCAAATTTAAAATATAAAGTAGAAAATTACATATTTCAAATATAAAGATAAATCATCAAATTTAAAATATAACAGTCAACATAAATCATCAAATTTAAAATATAAAGTAGAAAATTACATATTTCAAATATAAAGATATAATTTTACACAGACCAAATAATAAGATTAAAATTGCAAATATATATATATATATTTTACAATTAACCCACTTCTTTTAAGAAAGTGTAATTCAATAACGATGGCTTTTGTGAGCATAAATAATGAGAAGACAAGTCTTTTTCAGTCAAACTCTTATCCACTAAATTGGCTGATTCAGCTCAAAATGAAAAGCCATCCACTTAATCCATTGTGGATGAATTTTAGTTGATTTCTTAATATGAGAGAAATATCTTATCGTTGACACATATTGTTCTGCTAGCCACTTGTCAAACTATCAGTAGATGTCGCCGTTTTTACAATACATTTTCTGCGAATTACTAAACAAATTCCTTAACGCTGGTACTATTGAATATTTATTCGTTTACCATTATTTAATAATAGAGACATTCAGGACTAGCTTGTTACTTGATAAATTAATGTTTCGAAATGTGAAATTTAAAAAAAAAAAATTAAAGGAAATGAGACATTCTCAAATAACATCTAGAAGTTATATTCAAACTCTTCATTTTCCTTTTACAAACGAAAAATAAAAATTTTGTCAAATAGCCATTGGGAATTAGTATTTTCGTTACTACTTTTAAGTGTCAAATTTAAACTGTTATGACAAATGCATTATTGATTATGAATATCAATGAATTAGTTTAGTAATGTTTAATAAGTATTTTCAATAGAAAGTTATTAACTTATATGATCAATTGGAAAATAATAATTCACATATGAGACATCAATTGGTATAAAAACTGAATAACCTTGGTATATTTATAACTGACATTTAATAACCGAAACTGATTTATGGATTTGTGAGGTATTTAAGTTGGGGGTAGTTGGACGGATTTATGATGTTAGTGCTAGGAAGTTGTAAGTTTTGTTGAAACTTAATTTGACCCATTTCCTGATGTACTATACTATTAAATCTTTCTCTGAGAATGAACCTTTTCACGGATTATGTAGGTTATTGGGTTGCTTTCTTTACCTAATTCCATGCACATGGTTGTTATGAATGCAAACTAAATTAGGATTTGACTCAAAATTAATTGCAATTTAGTTTTAAAACAAAGATTAAATGAAAACATCCAACTACATTTGAAAAAAAAAATGTATGCATATTTTATTGGTAAATGATAACTCAACAATGTTATCAAACTGCGTGGCTCACAACATAACCAAATGAAGTTGTTTTTCTTCTAGCTGGCTTTGGTAGTTTAGAACCAGACTCGCTCTACGTGATAAGGTTTAATCGGATGCTTGCTTGAAAAGTTAATTTTAATTCTTGGGACTAAAAACATAATTGTAATTTATAAAATCATCACCGACAATCAATGAAAAAAGAAAAATGCAATTTATTTATTCATTGTTATCCATTTTCTTGTTAGTACCGTAAATAAAAATAAAAATATTTAATTTTTAATTTGAATCTATATTCCTTGTTTTGTTGCTTAATATCTAGAAATTAAAGTTCCTTTTAATACTAATTCAAGCTAAAAATTCATAGGAACAATTATTTCCCTTTGTATTTATTGTAAGTTGTTGATCTAGTGTAAAATCTACATGTCCCTCCCATGCATATGTGAAACTACTTCCTACGAAATATGGTAAGTTTTATAATAAAAGCCAATGGAGACGTTAGAATTACTTGTCGGCAAAATATTTCTTAAGATATCCAACTAATCTATATGTTATACGGCATCCAAATGGGGTGCAAAGAACAAACCTCTATGCTACAATCTTGACTTTTGTCTTATATTTAATTATAGTAAATACTTTCATTAATAATACAACAACTTTGGTGGCTATATTTAATTACAACTTTAATTGCGTCTCATAAATAATACTTATAGAATAAGCCTATAAGATTATGAATATGTATATATATATATATATATATATATATATATATATATATATATATATACACAAATATATGAACACATATATACGAACATTATCCTAAGCTTAAAATAAAAAACAGACAAAAATTGTCATAGGATAAAAGGAGAGAAGCATTAGCTACTCGATTGCTAATACGTTATTATGTTTATTTGTTTAGTGCATTTTAGTCAATAATTACATACAAGTGCTACCTTGATTAGCGATAACCAAAAAATGCATGCAAATGGTCATAGCAACAGCACCAGCAAATGTATTAAGTAATGAATTCAATGACGAAGGATAAAGAGGGGGAGAGATTAGCATAACATATTGAATATTTCACCAATTATAAAATAGTAATGCTAAAGGCATACATGATTTACACACAAAAATCACACATAATGATGTGAAATGTTTTTCATCAATCCATGTTTTTTTTTTTTTTTCGAAGTGGGACTATACCATGTAGATGATTGGTAAAAATACATGCAACATCATTATTTATAACTTTTATGTGTCCCTATCATTACTTATTATAAAAAAAACTTCAACTTTTTTTTCTTAAGGGGAAAATATCTCAACTTTTTTATCCAAAAGATACTGAACTAAAATTTATTGTTCAATGTCATGTGTCTTAAATTTTATACTAGTATGATAAAATCTGTTGTATAATATCAAAGGGTAAATTGCAAAAAAATACCCTAAAGTTTGGGTGTTCTACAATTTAAACTCTAAAATTTGGACTATGCAAAAATAATACCATGAGATTAAGAATTTCTTAAAATTAATAACCTCTGTTGACTTTTTAAATTACTTTAACTGGTAAAAGACAATAATATCCTCAAAATTAAGGAGAATAATAGGGAATAATATAATTTTAATAAAGGATATTATTATTTTTTTATTACTAAAATTGGTCAAAAAGTCATTATTATTGAATAACAATACCCACTAGAAAATTATATTTTTATTATGTATGTTTAGACTCTTTTTTTTTTTTTTGTATTTTTAAGACTTTATTATGTAAATATATTAAGATTTTATGTTGTTTCAATTTATTTTTAGTAAATATTTATGTCTTAAGGTCATAAAACATATATGAATTTATGATAAATATGTTTAAAAAGTATATTTTAGTTAATTTATATTAAATAAGTTAACGGATCGTGTCGGGTTAACTTGATCCGAATATAACCCAGTTGAATAAACGAGTTACATAGGTCATATCAGGTACGAGTTAGAATTTTTGACATTATTTTTAAACGGGTCAAGTTCGACTTAAGGTATATGCTGATATATGTGGACATTGATATGACACGAACACGACCTGCTAACATGAATTACCACCCCTAGTAAAAGGCTGACATTGAGCTACGTGGCTCGAGTTGGGATCAAAACTCGGGATAAAGAGCTTTTTTGAATTGAATATGACATAATTCACATACCACATAAGTTTAATAACATTTACTAATTGAATTTTGACAACTCACATGACACATAAGTTGGTATTAAAAAATGAGTACAAATTGAGACACCAAAATTTTGCACCAAAACTCACACTAGTGATGTGTCATCATTTTTAGCCACATAAATTTAAATGATGTGGTCCCACCTTAAAAAAAAAAGTGGTTGAAATATATGCCACATCATTTGGTATAAATTTTTAGTGCAAAATTTTGATATCCTTTATTATTACTCTTAAAAAATTAAATAATACAATAGGTGCCCAACATATAACATTACATGAGATGTTAGTCTATTATTGACAGACTAAAGAAAATACTTTATTGGAACTTGTGTAGCACCCAATATAATAATTATAATCTCAGAACAATAGATCGACACGCTACGTGGAATTGAGTACCTTAAGATGCCAATAACACTACTAAAATCTCCATCAGAATGAAAAAAAAAATTTAAAATTTTAGCTTTGCATACAATTAATAGGAGTAGAAAATTTCAACCCTTCAATGTTAATGTTGGAGAAAAGTTCCAGTTACCACTCAAACCTAGTCTCTGACAATGCACTTTGAATAACTTAGGGTGTTTTTTTTTTTTTTTTTTTTCTGGTGAATAAAACTTAAGTTTAATCAATGTTACAAAGTTTTTATTCTTATTATGTTATTGTAATTGTAAATCGAATGAGATTTACTGTCTCGTCATTACACTTAATTATAGTATTTACTAGAAAATAAAAGGACTAATCTGCAAATAAAAGTGTATTTAAGGCCTAATATGACATAATTAACGATAAAACACGTTTTACCTTGGATTATTTAATTTGATAAAAAGAAAAGAATTATTACAAATGCAAATAAAAAAAAAAAAGGAAATATTAAAAAAATGGGAGGTGATTGGGTTTGGAGAGAGAAGGGGTAGAATCAGAAAAGTACATAGAGAGAGATAGAAAGAAGGGGTGTGAGATATCAGAGAAGACGACGACGACGACGACGATCACGACGACGATGATGGCCAAGAAGAAGAAGAAAAAGGGTCGCCCTTCCCTCTTAGATCTCCAAAAACGCTTTCTCAAACAACAAAAATCACCTAACCCTAGCCGGCGATCCTCTCGCAGGGATCCCAGCTTTGACGCCACGCCATCGCCGCCGCCGGAGTTTATCGCCGGTGACGACGACGACGACGAGCGCAAGGAGAAGAAGCATAAGCTCCTACTCGGCCTTAATTCCAATTCCGATTGCTACCAAACGACATTGTCGTCAAACCCTTTTGGGTCTGTTTCGAATGGGGATAATGAAGATCCCGATGTTGCTTCCAAGAGGCGTAAGCTTAGCGCCTTCACTCATAGATCTAATCAAATGGTGATTATCAATAATACCCAATTTTTTATTTTTCGAAATTAAGAACCAAAACCCAGAAACAATCTTCTTCTTCTTCTTCTTCTTGTTTTTTGATTAAATTTTCATTTTTTTTTACAAGAATCTAACTTCAATTTTTGAGGAGATTCGTCGTTTTTTTGGGAGAATGTTTGTTTAAATGGGATTTGGGTTTTTGGGGTTTCGCGCTTAACTTGAAAATTATTCGGTGGTGTAGTGTACTTGTTGGATCGTGGGTGGTGATTGTACATGTGTGTTGACCAGGTCAAGTTTTGGACAGTATTTTTACTTTTTATCTAAAAATTGGAATCTGGAGCGCGTTTCCAGTTTTTATATACTTCCTATTTTAATCCTTCATTTATTTTTAATTTATTTGTTGTTTAAATATTCTTATGGCCTTAATTGAATATAAGACCTTTTTGGTTTATTGTGGCACATCTTTTGTGTGTGAAAAAGCTTTAATTTGTCTTTTCTTCAATTAATTTTCTATTCCTTTTCACCTGTACTTCTTCTTGTTCTTGTGCTTTTACTGGTGACTTTCACCGTTTCCCATTCGAATTATTGTTATTATTTTCTTCTTCTTGCCAATAAGGACATTATATTATATTAATTGGGTGATTTTTTCACCATTGATGTTGCAGGGCGAAAAGGGTCTGAAAGCGACAGACAACAGTGTACATGGTATTGAACTACATCACTAGTTCCAATCTTGAGGGGGGAATTTATATTCCATTCTAAAGTTGTTAAATTTTAAGGATTGCCCATTATATGTGGACAGGGTTGCAGGTGGAGTCCGGTCCCACGACACCTTTGCCAGACAAAAAGTTGTTGGTGTTCATCCTTGACAGGCTTCAAAAGTGTGTGCTTTAGGTTCCAAGTCTTTTTTTTTTTTTTTCTGTTTTTATTTGTTTAAGATTTTAACTGGGTTTTGATTGTTTATTTGATTTTTCTTGCAGAAAGGACACTTATGGGGTATTCTCCGAGCCCGTGGATCCAGACGAGGTGCTTTTATTCAATCCTGACATTGATATTTGTGTTTGATAAAATTTGGTCTACGTTTTCCTCGAGTTGATGCCAATATCATGGTACTTGGTACAGCTTCCTGAATATCATGAAATTATTGAGAACCCAATGGACTTTGCAACTGTGAGGAAGAAACTTGATTGCGGAGTTTATACTAATTTGGAACTTTTCGAGGTTGGTAATCGAACTTAAGTAAATTGCTGGATTTTAGTTTGTTTAATAGTTCGTTGGGATACCCTGTCTTAATACAGTGTTTAGTCGGTTTTTTTGTTTATTTTTGCTTCCATCAACCTATTTGTGATCTCCCATGCATCCAAATCTATATGTCCAGCTTCTATAATGAACTATTTGCTATTTAAATATCTAAAATATAAACAAGCTTTTGCTGAAATTGAACATGGGAGGAAGTTTCCACCGGAGAATATAGAAGCATTAGAAAATTAATAATCGTGGTGGTTTTTTCCATTTCTTTTCTCTGTTTCAAGTGATTTTTCAATGTATACGGCAAAGGAGTGAGGAAAGAAACTGAATGATTGAGAAATTAAAGATGTGATCATATGATTATGCTCACCACGTTATTAACAACCGGGGGAAAAAAAGAAAGAAATAAGGCTGAGCTTTGCCTTGTAACCAATGGACTAAGGGACAAGCAGATAATTTATCAATTTATTTAGGTTGAAGTTGTGAATTTGCTATTATGTATTTGTTAGCAACTAACAAGTTATCAGTTAACTGTCTACAGAGGCGTATTGGTCTTCTTGTATATTTGGATTTGATGCTTGCTTGTGACTTGAGTCTACAATTCAGGGACTTGTTTGGTTCAATGGGAACCTGTTGCAAGGACAATAAGGCAAAAGACGGTTATTAGATATATTTGGTTGATGCGATGTGAACTTGATACCTTTACTTTCTAATTTGTGCAGAAAGACGTTTTCCTGATATGCTCAAATGCAATGGAGTATAATTCACCAGATACAATTTACTTTCGACAGGTATTTACCAGGATCATCTTTTGTTTTTAGCTAAAATTTGGGGAATTTGATCATATCTCTGAAGGTTGAATGGTTTTTCAGGCAAGATCCATGCAAGAGCTTGCGAAAAAGGATTTTGAGAATTTAAGGCAAGATAGTGATGACTGTGAAACTCCGCCCAAAATCAGAAAGAGAGGCAGGCCACCAGGCAAGAAGCTTAAAAAGTTGCCCAACAGTTCTCCTGTTGAAAACATTAGTCATGAATCGTTTTCAGATACAACCCCTGGTTCATTTGGGGACAATACCAATGGGTCCAGTTCTTACAATTTAAGAAAAGGCCCAAATTCAAGCAAGTTTAACGATGTTGATGCAGTAAATGGAGTTTTCCAGGGGTCTCTTATTGGGAAGACATGTACTAACTGGTTGTCTGACTGGGAGAACGAATTTCCAGGTAACTTATCGAATAATTCTGTTATCACTCTATGCACTGCTTAGTTTTCCTTTCTTTTTTGTTTCTGTTCGTCAATTAACATTGCATTATTTTTTATCTTGATATTCAGCTTCGGTATTGAGGAGTGTGATGAAGTATGGAAAAAAGCATTTTGCTGTTGATGAGTATAAGCGTGACACTTATAGGTTTCCATTGGCTTCTGGATATGAGCCATCTACCTTGGCTGCCCTTCAAGGAGAACAGAAGCAATTAATTGAGGTAATTTATATGGCCAACCTTCCACTTTTTTTTTCCCCCCCTAAATGGCAAGCTGGACCTGGTGATCTTTAATTTATTGGGTTGAGAGAAGGACCGATTTAGAAATGGAGGTTAATCACTTAGTAGTTAATCTAGAGGCCAATTGTCTTTGCTTAAACTGTAAACAACTTAATAGAATGCCAGTAGCTCAGAAATGTTTTCTCTTCGTTGGATTTTTTTAACATTTAGTGTGTACCTAAAATGATCACTTTCTCTTCTTTTTGATCCATAAATATGAATAGGTAGATGATGCTTACTTGGAGCATAGTTATGCAAGAAGCATAGCTCGATTTGTGGCCGATCTTGGGCCTGTTGTTCGGAAGATTGCTTTGAAGAAAATTGTAAGTATTTTGCCTGTTGAACTCAAGTCTGGTCCTGGATCAACAAGAGAAAACATGTCATCAGAGAATGAGAGATCTTTATTTACTGATGACCTTTCAACTGGGCTTCTACCTCAAAATATTTCTGGTTCAAATTCCGTTGGTGAAAAAAGGTGTTTTCTGCAAGGTAGAGAAGACTTGGAAACTATAAATACCCAAAGAGAGTTGACTTCACTCAACAGTAACTGTGGCGGGATGGGACCTGTCACTCCTTTTCTGCTTCAGCAGAATTCCTCGAGTCAACCTTGTATCAATGGTTCAAGTAATGGGCTGCTTGTCTCATATATTTTACCTCAAATGGGGATGTTAAGACCCGCGGCCACAATGATGGGGAATGCAGTTCCTGCTGAAGCTTCAGTACCTCATCAAATTCTTGACATAGCATCAACCAGCTACACT
This sequence comes from Trema orientale, assembly GCA_002914845.1. Lineage (NCBI taxonomy): Eukaryota > Viridiplantae > Streptophyta > Magnoliopsida > Rosales > Cannabaceae > Trema > Trema orientale. Next base: position 679,347 of record JXTC01000083.1, on the reverse strand, counting down.
ACTATCAGTCCAAGTCAACCTTGTATCAATGGTTCAAGTAATGGGCTGCTTGTCTCATATATTTTACCTCAAATGGGGATCTTAAGACCCGCGGCCACAATGATGGGGAATGCAGTTCCTGCTGAAGCTTCAGTACCTCATCAAATTCTTGACATAGCATCAACTAGCAACACTACTATCAGTCCAAGTCCAATGTATATAACTGGTACTGATTCATTTGAAGCCAATTTGGTAGCAACTGCAAGAACAGATTGTGGCAGTTTATTGGCCCAGGGCTTTGGCATTGGGTCATTTAGAGCACCCGAACTGGGGGATGTTGGGGATGCGTCTTTTCAGGAATTGACAAGGCACCATAAACAGGATTCTAATCCATTTCTGCCTGAGCTGAATGCTAGATTTGGGGCACCAAGTTCATCTAGTTCAGTTATGCAGATTGGTTCACCGCAGCTGCCAGATTTAGCTTTGCAGCTGAGGATGGGCCGCTAGTATTTCCTTTTTTGCTTGAGCCTTTTTGGAATAGAAAATCATACTAGCTTTTATTATTCTTTTCTTCTTCTAGTGTAAAAAGAGAGATTTAATCGTTGAAGCTCACTTTAAAGTTTCAAAGAATATATTACACTTGCCAGTGTAGGGAAAGTATCTGTAAAGATTTATGGTAAAATCGTCAGTTTAATCAATCATTGTACCATGTTGGCCTTTCCTGTCTTTATTTTCTTGTACAAGAAAATGTTTGTTCAACTTTTAGGCAAAAAAATAAAAAAAAAGAAATATATATATGGCTTTTAAAAATGGAGATGCGGGGTATCGATCCCCGTACCTCTCGCATGCTAAGCGAGCGCTCTACCATCTGAGCTACATCCCCTTTTTGACTGACTGACATAATATAAAATTTATCATAAATTAAAAACAGGACGGATTAAATTTTGTTTACTTTAATGTTCTATTACTTGGCCATTTCGTGTTTGTATAGTTTATGTAACTTGTAAAATTAATGATTTGGTGAAGAATAAAGATAATTGGGTCTCACACTCTCCCAATGGAAATTTGAAAACACAGAAATTTGTTTTATAGATTACTTAAGAATATATATACGCATAATGCAATTCAAATAAATTATTAAGAATATCTCCTAAAATTTGATGTTATAAGATCGTAATTTCATGTACCCACGATTTCACTTTTTTTTCCCGAAAAAAAAATAAAAATAAAAATTGAGTGATAACAATTTCTCGCTTATCTTATTACATTCACTTTATCTCAGATATACATGTTTTGAAATATACCTTTTTTACTTTTTCTTTTCATAATTTGTATACATCTAGATTGACAAGTCAATATATAATTAATTCTAAGAATTAACTCTGTTGGCATGTTTACTAAAGAGTAATGGGAATGGTATATAGGGTAATGATTCCTATACAAAAGTTTACTAAAATATGAGAAAGGGGGAAATATGCGGGGCCCACACAAATTTAGGAGAAAAGAATGGGAATACTTCCCCCACCAACACCCTAAGGAGTCTGATTACCCGTAAATTTCCTCTTTTTTAATTATTAAAATTATAAAATACAATTTTACCCTAAAAAATCTATCTACTTTAAATCGTACATGTATTTAAAAGGACAATTTAGTAAATATAACACATTCTCATTACTTTTCCTGGGTTAAGTAAACAAAAGAATAGTATTCTAATGAATATGATTCCCATTCCTATTTATTTTAAGTAAACAACATACTATAAATAATGATTCCCATACCCTTCTATTTTATTCCTATTTATTTCTCTTTTTATTTATTCTGATTACGATTACAGCGAAGTAAACGTGCCATGTATATAGTTTCGTCTAAGAGTTAATTTGACTTTTCGTGCCCTGGACCATCTAATCGCATGGAAAGTGAAGAAACCGAATACATTGCTTAAGACGAAGAGTTAGACAAAATTAATCTTAAACCTTTTCCCTTATGGGGCCTTATCTGTTTTTCTTTTTTCTTTTTTCATTTTTTCCCTGGCGGCCATGCCTGCCGCCGGCAGCTTGGAATAGAATTAATTCGCAATTAGAAAAATAATAATAATAATAATAATAATGAAAATGATATAGTCTTGAAATGATATTTTATTGACTCAACTGTTAGACTTGGACCACACGATCAGTTTAGGCTGCGATGCATGCGGTCAAACAAAAGCGAAGATTAACGGTGTAGGAGATTAAGCAACGTGTATCATAAATACTATTCCTTCTTCTACCATTCAAAACGTCATAATAATTAAACCATTTGATTTGATGCCCGTGCCAAACATTGTATATGTGTTATGTACGCGTAACTAATTACACGTATTCACGATTAAAAGGAAAAGGAGAATCAATTAAGAAAAGGGACATAAACAAGCTAGATTCGAATTAGATGAATTTATCTTGGGACTTGACTCTTCTAATAAATTAGAAAAACGTAATAGTTCAACCAACAAAAAAAAGCAGAGGTTAAAAAATTCCTTCCTCTCCTCACCAAAAAAAGAATAAAGTACTTGGAGTCTACCTAAGAAAAAGGGGCATAGAAAGTTTTATAATCGTGCTCGGGGAATATACTAAAATACTAGTAAACACTAAGCAAGCAATAAAAAAACCTACCAATTATTACCGTCTACTCAATAAAACAATCCCACTCGAACCTTTCTATTTGTCTAATGGAATTAATTAGATTAAAAAAAAATTGGAAATTAATCAATCAAACGTCCTAGAGGATGAATATAAATCCTAACATATATACCATTCAAAAAAAAAAAAAAGAAAGAAATCCTAACATACTATTTCATCTCTCCCAAGCCAGTTTGTTGTAGCCGTCCGATGAGGTCCGAGATCCGAACCATTTTTGAGTCAGGACTTTCAACCTTTCATCCTTAACCTCGCAAAACTTTTGGGCCCAATCTTTGGGCTCAGTGGGATCGAACCCAAGTCCAGGGGTCCGGTCCTTAGACCCGAGGTTAGCCTTCTCTTTCCAGTCTACGACGTAGGTAGAGACCCTCCTACGAAACTTGTTTTGAAACTCAGACCAAGCCTGGTACTTGTAGTGGTTCACCACGGCTCTATCTAGGTTCAGTGTCTTGGTTCTGTAATTCTTTCGAAGTTGAAAATGGTGTACGGCATTGAGCAAGGAAGGATCCACCGCATCCAGCAACACAATCGACTTGTGGCGTTGCTCCGCCCACCTTCGACACGTGTACCCTTGTGTCACCCCCTCGATTGGGTGGGACCGTTGATTCGACGGACCAAATTCATTGCACCTAATCGAAACTTGACCAATCAAACGGTGATGATGAGAAGAAGGAGATGATGATTGTGGTGGGACCCTCGGGAGGAGTGACTTTAGCATGTCCTTTGATGGCTTAGAGGAACCACTCCATGATGGGGAGAAAACAAACTCGTCTATATCAACGTACATCATCCAGGTGCACGAATCCTTACCGTAGACCGCGCTGTGGGAGAACCCGGCCTCTTGAGTCTTTGGCCAAACCCAAAATATTCTACTTACGTCGTAGCCTTCGTCGTTTAGCTCCTGAACGACACTACTCAAGTCGTCGTTGCTGTCGTTGTCGTACAATATGAACTTGTCGACCCCGATTTCGGAATGGTACATGACCCATTCCTTCAAGAACTTAGCCGCATTGTAAACCATCGTAGACGCGCACAGTCGAGGCGGCTTCTTAACCTCTTGATGATTGGCCGAGCCGCGCCGAGGCAGCACGTAGTACGCAACGGAGGGAACCACCAGATTATCGCTCACGATTTCGAGCGAGACTTTGAATTGTTGTCGCTGCTCCTCACCAATATCACCTTCACCGTTGTTAGAACTGATCAACGCCGCCGTTATGTCCGGGTGAGAGCACCTGAAAACCTCTTGCGTCGAGCTCGTGACGGCCGTTTTAACGGCGACAGTATTGGAATCGTCGTAGTAAAACACACATCTGAATTCGCTCGGCGAGCGGTTGATCCCTTGGCGATTGTTAACGCCTTTAACGAACAAAACGACGTCGTTCTCCGTAGACAGCGACTCGTAAACTAGAAAATTCCATCTATAGAGCTCCGGCATTGGAGACCACATCGCCTCCTCATCATCCTGCGAATTAGGAGGCGGCGGGTTTATCACAACAGGTTGGAAAAAGGGGCGGAGGCGCCTGACGCTGTGTGGCATAATGCACTTGAAAGCGATCTGATTGGTCAGGGGAAGCCTCCCGGAGAATCCGGCGGGTGACGTGGCGTTGTTTTGGAATAGGCAGAGGTAATCCTCCTCATCACCGAAATCGAAACTGATCTTGTGATCAGTGATGATGACTAGAACCTCCCAGTCGGCGAGAAGAACAGAGACGGAGGGGATTGAGTACTGATACTCAAGGGAGGACACGTGGCGGACGTGGTGGGTGACACGATCATGATCATGATCGGAGTCGTCGTCGGCGAGGGCGTAACTGTATTCCGGGTTCCTGGGTCGGGTTGTGGTTGTTGCTCTGAGATTTATAATTGCGGGTGGGTAGGGAATGAAATCGTATTGGGCGGGTATAATTAAGGCATAGCGAGACAAGGGCTGGAGAGAGAAGAAGGCGAAGACAATGAGAGCGGCTATGGTGAATAAGAAGTTGGTGTGGAAGAGCCTCCGCCGCATGGCTTCGCGGAGATAGGAAGAATCCAAGGGACGCAACAAAAAAGGAGGATGAGGAGGCAAAGAGTCGTCTATTATAATACAATTGAGCCTTTGGCTTCTGCAACTGGCTTTATTTGGTTCATCGATTATTTCTTTTTCATTTTTTTTTTTATATTTTTAGTTTCTATCTGTTTAAAGAATCTCATTGGAGATTCAAAAACTCGCAAGAGTTTTCTTTCTTTTTTTTTTTTTTTCGGTTAAGAAAATTCCAAGTGTTTAATGCAGTCGATATGTATAAATAGAAGACACGTAACCAAAAGATACGAACAATTTTTTTAAAAAAATTTGGAGATAAATGATACTTAAATTAATTCGGATGTTAAATGCAAAACACTGTTTGTTCTTTATTGCTGGCTACATGAGGTTATACTTATATCACCGGCGGCCTTGTCGTTATTTTACTTGGTATTTATTTCTTTTTTTATATAATAAAAATCGACCTTTTTTAATCTCATGGCAAAAGATTATTATTATTTTTTTCTTTTTGAGATGATAGCAAAATATTATATATAGAGGTTCCCAACCAATAGGGTTTTTTTTTTTTTTTTTCTTACATATGGATATTTTTTTTTGTCATTGAATTATCTAACGGTTGCTAAAATTTAAGCAATTAGAAAAAAATAATTAAAAAATACTAATTATTTAATGTGTATTTCTCCTAATTTTTTTACATAAAAAAACGAGTGTGATAAATTTTAATTGGACAAAACAATATTTATGGGGAGGAAAAAAAAAAAAAACCTATTGGATTGATATATATCTAATTATTTGATATTAGGTATTAATTTTGTTCTCATAATTCCCTAAAGAAATTTTTTTTTTTTGAAAAAAAAGTCAAATCTTGTTACGTATCTTTCTTTTGCGTGTTGGAATTTTGAGACTCAAAAAATAAAATAATAACTTGTAATACTACTTTTAGTCTAATAAAAGGATCATGTTCTTAAACATTAAAAAAATAAAAAGAAAAGAAAAGAAAGGAAAAGGGCCTCCGGTTTAAGGAAAACAAACACAAATAAATCCCATGAACCATTCTAAGTAATAACTAAATTTCCAATATAGCTACTCAGTAAACAGTCGTCCATAGTCAACCACAGCTGTTTCAAATCTCATTATATGTAGGATATATTTAATTACTTAAAAAAAAAAAACGAAAAGATAAAAAGCCAAAAATTCTCCGCGAATTATCTTTCTTTTTTTTTTTTTTATCAATAAAACCGTGAATTATCTTTTCAATTTTTTCTTTTAACGTATGATATATATTCTATTCTTTTAGGACTTGCAGTTTTTATTTTTTATTTTTTTTAAGTGAAACAAATCTCAAAGTTGTTTGAAAATATCTTTATTACTCTTTTTTAAAAATAAAAATAGAAAAAAATTATAGATGTTGTCATGTTGTCAATTAAACCCTATCGTTTACAAGCTGCGCAATTTATAATCAATTTTTCACACAACGATGGCTCAATTCATCTCTTTTAATTATCTGTATTTATTTACTTATTTATTTTTTATATATATACATGGAAAGACAAAAACCATATTGATCAAGAAACAATATTCTCTGTAATCTGTACATTAAATTATATAAAATGACTGTGGCAATTTTTTTTTTCGGGTAACGAAGTGTACTGCGACAACCTTTTGGCTTTTGAAAAGCCTTTTTTCCTCTGTAAGTAATGTGCTAATTGATACATATTTTGTGATATAATATTGAAAGTTTTTTTTATGAACACATAAACAAAATATTCAACTAATTTATAATCTTGACATCTACATTATCTTTTATTCTATTGATTCCAGTCTCGTATATATATATGGTTGCCAATCTAGTAGGTTTTTTTTTTTTTTTATTTTTATCTAGGTATTTTTTTTTCAGCCGTTGGATCATTATGTAACAGTGATCCAATGGCTATAATGAAGTGCATGAAAATACGTGCATCATTAATGCTATTTCTCTCTTTTACTTTTTATAATAAAAAAATATTTATAATAAATTTTCTTTGGCCAAAATGATACCTATGTGCAGGTAAAAAAAAAAAAACCTACTATATATAGGGCACCAATCCATTAGATTTTTTTTTTACCTATAAATACTGTTTTGGCCAATTAAAATGTGTCACACATGTTTTTTTACAGTAAAAGGAAGAAAGATAACAGCATTAAATAATAAATTTTTATTTTTATTTTTTATTTTTGTAACTACTCAAATTATGGTAGCTGTTAAATTATAATCATTGGATAAAAAAAAATACATATAGATAGGTTAAAAAAAATACCTACTGGATTGGAAACCATATACGTGTATATACCTATGTATATATACTTATTTATTATTAAGACTTGCATAGTATTGTTGTAGTTTGAGTGTTTTGATAGATTTTAAGATGCAAGATGGATTGGCTCAAGTGGTAATAAGAGCATTCATTACCTAGGATCTCGATCATAAGTTTGAGTCCCACCAGGGTGGTTGTGAAAGCCTATTATCCCTAATAGGATGGGGGATGGGGTGGAGATTGGGTAGTAATTGGTATTTTACTTTAATTTGTAATAAGTGTAGGGTCATTAGTTGAGTCCCACCTTAAAAAAAAAAAAAAAAAAAGATGCAAGAGTACTAGTTGATGATAAAGCCAAGGACTAAGTAGAGATTAGAGAGGCGCTGGCCACGGCTTGACAGCGAATTGCTCCTTGTTGGGGGGTGTGGACTGCACAAAGGTTGTCCTTCAAATGCGCACAAAGTTCATTCATTAAATAAATATTTATATTAATTTCACCAAAAATAAATTTAAAAAAAAAACAAAAACAAGAAAATGAGTTCATCATATCCTTTAATTGCTCGAAAAGTAAACTCACGTGGAACTTTATTTATCTTTTTTTATACAACATTATTCCTCTCTCTCTATTTATTTATAAATATACACATATTATATATATATATATATATAGTGTATTGTGGTGGCAATTCTTTTTTTTTTTTTGAAAGGATATTGTAGTGGCAATTCTTCTTAAAGGGACACAACTATATTGGTGTGTACTTTAGATTCTGAATTCTAATTCGTCCCATGCTAGGAATCAGTGGTCCTGCAGGTCTTAATTCTTTGAAGCCAATACGGAACTGAGATTTTAATTTATTTAGTCAGTTTGACCGAGGGTCTGTGATATTAAACACCTGGCCTAGCCACTAGAGATGACTTCTTCTTCTCTTTTTTCTTTTTTTCACTTCAATTTTAGGATAGATAGACTTTATTTGGAATAATTTGTTGATAGTTATTGGACACAATCAAAACAATATTAGTGTGATACATACACGGACATATAAAATAGTATCTTATTCCGTCTAGAAACTAGAAAGTGACCGGTAGGAGCTGCTGTTCCTTTGGCTTTGTGGCACGTGTATTGGCATTTGCTTCAATGACACATTCTAACAATATACGTGCGAAACACTACAATTGACGAACTTTAAAAGCCTGGAGAATAGCCTATGAATGAACGCCAAGAATAATTTTTGAATGGGAAAAAACTAGATATATATATATATATTCCTGAATGTTTGAATATTGCACAATTAGTCATACTGTCATAGCTATTTTCTAATTTGACTTTATTTTCAAACCATGATTAAGTATTGTATATTCAGTTATATAATATGTGTGTGTATGTATAACCTCTGTCAGCATTTTTTGATTGAGATTCTCGACATAAAATTTGTTAAGTCAGGCTGTTTTTATGAGCCTATGATAGCCATGCACTTCTTTCTTTCCTCCTTTTTTTTTTTTTTTTTCCGTCTACTCCACGGGGAAAAAAAGTTAGGAAAAAATATTAAGCACAAGATAGATTTTTCTTAGTATTTTAAAGTTGTTGATGAGTTGAGTTTAGTAGTTTTATATGTATGTATTGGAGCACAAATGACATTTGGTCGCATTTAGTTTAGACTCCTGAAATTCTGGAGAAAAAGACATGTGTAGGACTAACTTGGGCCAACCTGATTTTTTTGTGCATTTTTTTAAAAATGACATTTTTAAGAGTTTCAAGGATGTCTTGACCTTAATTAAGAACTTTTTGACTATTAAAAAGTCCTAAATAATAGTTTTTTCATAGTTAAGAAGCTCTTAATCTATGGTCAAGAAGTCATTGACACTCCTAAAATGTCATTTTTAGATAAATACACAGAAAAGTCATTTTGGCCCAAGTTAACCACCAAAGTAAACCCAAAAATTGCTGTTGACACTTGGAGAAGGGCTATTGTGTGCCCAGTTCTGGTTGTGAATCAACCCACATGCCAAACGAACTCGACATCCACTACTTCAAGTTGTCTTTCAAAATGTTGGGCCAACTTAACACAAGCCCATATCCGTTACAAGCTGGGCTAAGCCGCTAAGGCCCTTGTTTGTTTTGCACTTCCCCCCTGAGATCGCTTTAAATTTTGCACAGTAATAGAAGATAAAATTATTAAAAATATATGAAATTATTTTCAAGTTCACTACAATAAATTATTAAGAAAAATATTTCTCATCTATTTTAGACTATCATCGTGCTTTGCACAATTTCTCATACAAAAATCCTCTTCTGAAACATATTTCATATATGAAATAGCAGTAATATCCAGAGACACTGAAATGTGTGCCAAGGAAATATGATTTCAAATCAATATAATTTTTTTTTTATCTTTTAAGTAAAATTAATGCCATAAGCAATCACAAAAGGGATTATTACTTTCATATAATTTCGAACTACAAATTTTAAAAGACATCTTAAACCTTCCAATACTGTGTTGTTGATTGGGCCTGGAACGTGACACAGGTCTCTTTGGTGATAACTGATGAGGCAGATTGCCGAAACGAAGCATCATCTTTGATCAATTTTGAATTATAACAAGGAATAAAATGACCAGTCATCAAAAGGAGAAAATGGAATAGAGAGATGGAATTTGGACCACTAATATTGATAAAGCTCATATTAGAACCCATCATGATACATCATTCTAGTGGTCCATGTCTAGCTGGACACCCAGTACGAACCCCCCCTGATATCCACAACAATTATTTTAGATTGTTACTAAGATTGTTAAATTAAACGTAGAGTAGGGGGGCAAATGAATAAGTTAAAAACAAATTCATGGATTATGTAACAACTTGGAATGAATTTAGGGAATATAGTGGCTTTAATTCTTTTTCATTTTAAAAAGAAATAGTTAAATTATGCTGATCAAGCGACGGCAGGGAGGGTCGAGTGTCCACCGCTTTTGTTGGTTTTGATTTATTTAGCCCATGTTGGGCATGTCTTGCATCCCAAAGTTGGGGCAGTGACGTGATCTAACTTTTTATGTTGTATAAATCACGCGATGTGGGCCAAGATAGGCCCACAGTGTTATTAGAAGTCACGGCTTAGGCATCATCTTCTTTTAGTTTTACCAACTCATATTGACAACGGGGAAATTCTTAAGGAATCACCGAATCAGAAACCGTGATGATATTCATGTTTATGGCCCCACCATGGGTGGACCCACATTTTGAATTGAGGCTCCGAGCTGTTATTTTCTCGAGTCCTTTTGGTTTAATGTCAACAATTATCTTTCAACGTTTAATAAAAATGACCATTCAATGATTCAAGTGAAAGGTAAGTTGGGATAATTAAAATTTATATTTTACGAAACAGAAAATATGTTATCCCCTTTTGTGCTCTTTTTTTTTTCCCCTTTTATTCAATTTCCCTTTTTTGTTTGGGAATCATGGTGGATCCTAACTATTGCTCTTGTACTAACTTTCTAAAACAAATTCATGTGAAAATAAATTGTTTTGTCACTTTCCTATTAATAAGCATTATCAAATCTATTTATTAAAAAAAATTGTATTCTCGGGAATTAAACTTTAATAAGAGGCACATTTGTTTTTGTTGTTGAAAAGAAAAAAAAAAAAAAGGCTCAGGTCCGTTCCGCCAGAAGAAAAAAAAATAAAAAGTTGAGGTCCTTATCTTATCCTTGTTTTCATGTGAAAAAAATAAAAAAAGAAAAAAGAAAAAAGAATTTAGAGTAGATCTCGAAGGAGATCCTCTTCTAATTTTCTCAGCCACGTTTGCTGAGGGAGGATTACACGAGACCCTCCCCCTCCGAGTCTCTAATGTTATTTTTAAATATTTGATTTAGAAAAGTGTGAGTGCTCTTTTGGTCAAACCAAACAAAATTCATGGTAAAGGCCAGCTTCACTACAGTGATGGACAGAGGGGGCTACTAGTCTAGTCTCATCTTAAAGTCAGCAACAGGATGAAGAAAAAGTCATGGTGTACCTTCGGGTTTAGGCATCAGGTATTAACTGTCTTCACTCTTTTTAATCCCTATTTATCTTTTTTTTTTTGTTCTTTTTTCTTTCTTTCTTTTTTAATTTTAAAAATAATCATTATTCATTACAATGCTGTGAAAGGAGGGTTAAGTGTTAACTTTCCAATAAAAAAAATAGCATTTTTAAGACCAAGAGGTACAATGTCAGATACCTCAAAAGAAAAATCAGGATCCGACAAATTGTCCAAAATAATTGAATAACTTATGGATTAAAATCAACTCAACTTAAATTATAGGGTAGTGCTATGATGATTATTTTACCGTGTCACTACTTGGATAAGATGTTAAATTTTTAAGTGTAATTCACATGCCAAACAAATGGTGAGACAAACAAAAGTGAGAAAAATCCTCCCTCCATATATTATATATGAATTGAATTAGATTTAAAAAGTTAAAAATTCAATTTGATTGGACCAGTTTTGAATTATTTCCTTCTTTTAATTTTTGTGGTAAAACGGTAACTAGGGTTTATCACTTTTTTTTTTTTTAAAGGGAAAATGTAGCAACTAAATTATTGGCTAGTTATGTTCATAATTAAGCAGAGCATTAGAGAAATAGACAATTAAACAAATATATCAGCCAAAACTAAAAAGTATTATTAGCTAAAAGATAAAAAAAAAAAAAACGTAAAAGTGTCCCACGTATGATATAAAAAAAAAAAAAAGGGAAAAAAAGAAAAGAAAAAGTGTCCGCAAATTCATGAGCAAACACGCAAAGCAAAGGAAGCTATTGCTGACGTGCACAGCTTCCGAATCCAATGTCGGATCGAACAAAAAGAGAGTCACTTTGATTCGAATCTGGAATAGTTAAGTAAAGTGTCAATCATCGTAAAAACAAGCTCCCCGACAGGGGCAATCACGTAATATCGTACCACCTTCCCACCGGAACGTTTAAATGCAGATAGAAAGTAAAGAAGGAAAAAAAAGAAAAGAAAAGAAAAGAAAAGAAAAAGAGAAGAGGATATGGATGGACTATAGAGAGTGAGTGAGAGAGATGGGGTTGGAGAGCGACTCGCAGCAAACCAAAACTTTAGATATAACGCTAGACATGAACATAAATATGCAGAAATTTTCAGTGTCCCAAAGCCAGAGAGGCCCACTTCATAAAAGCTTAGAAGAAATAATTCTATTTTATTTTATTTTAAATTGAGTACTTTAATTTTTTTTCTTTTTCGAAAATAGGGAAAAATATATATTATAAAACTGAAAAACAGCTATTATATCATCCCACCGCTAACTGTGGCGATGAATCTGTTTTCCTCAAAAATTGCCATCTCTTTTTTTTCCAAATTTAGCGTTAAAACACAATTTCTTGCTTTACGCGTTGGTTTTGATCTTAGCTTTGCTCAATTTTTTATTTAGAGTATAAATTATTATTTGTTTTTTTTTTTTTTGGTTTTTAAATTGAGAAATTAATGCGTTTACTTATTTAGCTTCATTTATAAGTGTCCCTTAATTTATTTAGTATTTTTCATTAATTTTGGGGTAGGTGTTTTTGTAACTTGGGAGTTTTGAGACTTGGGACTGGGTGGTTGTTTAGGGCTTTTGTTCGCATTTTCGGCCTCTTCCGGGCCGAAGAGAAGCAAAAGGCTTCTCTCGGGAATTAGGATCGTATAGGATTAGGAGGAGTTTTGGTTGATTGATTTTCTATGAACACTGAAAAATGAGTTGCTTTTCTTGCTTTACTCGCCGCCGTAAGGATGCTAGCAGAGTCGAGATTGATAACGGCACTCGATCTTCAGGTCCCTTCCTTCATCTCTCCCACTCTTTACATTTATTTTGCTACATTTTTCTCGAATGTCACTATTTTTTTTTTTTTTTGGGGGGGTTTGAATTTTGTGTGGAATTGCAGGTAGTGGAAGAGGAAAAACAAATTCCAATTCCAATGATTTTGGTACGATTTTTCACACCAATTTTACAAAATTTTTAAAACTTTCTTTTTTTTTTTTTTGAGGCTTCATTTCTTCGGTTCCGCAAAATCGGCATTATCTTGTTGCCATTGTTTTAAATATCATGATTTTCGCTTTAGTTGTCACTGTATCTATTTATTTATTTATTTACTTTTATATATATATATTTTTAAAAGTAGGATCTGGGTTTAAATTACGCATTTGTTTGCAGGGTCGGGAAAAGGGAATGGTGGTGGCAGCCCCAAAAAAAGTGCGGCGCGTAGTTTCACATTCCGGGAACTCGCGGCGGCCACGAGAGGTTTTAGAGAGGTGAATCTGATTGGGGAAGGGGGTTTTGGCAGAGTTTTCAAAGGCCGCCTTGAAACGAGCCAGGTAAAAAGGCAGGGCTTTCCCCAACATTTGTGGCCTTTTAATTTTTAATTTTTTTTGGTTGTGCCTGTTTATGTATGAAAGACGAGTTAGGAAAGTGCTTTGTAGTTTGTGATGTCGTGTTAGGAAAGTGCTTTGTACTATGTGATCTTGTTTGTGTTTTATTTTACATACCAGCTTAACTTAACTGTGTGCTAGTAAGATTTTATGATTTTTATTACTCCAAAAAAGTGTTTTTTCAATGGAAGTTACTCATGCATTACTAGTTCTTATTTCTGGTGAAGTAGAAGTTTGAGGTTGAAGTTTACTCAACGCAGGTTGTGGCCATCAAGCAACTTAATCACGACGGCCTTCAGGGGTTTCAGGAATTCATTGTCGAGGTTCTGATGTTGAGCCTGCTACATCACTCTAATCTTGTTACCTTAATTGGCTACTGCACTGACGGAGATCAAAGGCTATTGGTCTACGAGTACATGCCGATGGGTAGCTTGGAAGACCATCTTTTTGGTAATTGTCGCTAGAGCTTTTCACTCTTGTTTTATATGTATATTTGCCAAAATTTCCTTGGAAATAAGCCGGCCCTGTTAACTATTCACATTGAGGGATCAAGTTGACGATGATAACGTTTTTTATTTTATTTTTGTTGGGGGAAGTAACTAATGCCATGGCTTTTTTCTTTTCTTTTTTTTTTTTTTTTAAAGTAAACTAATGCCATCTTATAGTAAACAACAAGTTTTGAAAATTTAGGGAGTTCAGCCCCTAGGTTTTCCTATGCTTATCTGAGGAGGTGGTAACTGGTGCCAAACTAAGTTTTATTAGCGTGGTGGATTAAATTGGATTCAGTCTGGAACGGCCTTTTTGTCACATTAATTTGTGATATCTTTGGATGTTTTTGTCACATTAATTTCTTTTGTTCCGCAAGTTGGTATCAGACACACCCCCTTGAATTTGTTGTCTTGGACCCAAAAATTTGATAAGGAAGCCTTTGTACATGGTCTTTTGGATGACAATGGAGCTGTTTGTCCTGCTATTGTAAATGGCTTAAGGACTTACTGCAATGTTGTGTTACTTTTGCAGAAGCTTTGTATAATCTGAATCTGTTCTGATCAGGCATATATTTACTTCACAAATTTTGTACTTTGTTTATTCAGATCTAGAGCCTGATAAGAAGCCACTGAGTTGGGAAGCTCGAATTAAAATTGCTGTTGGTGCAGCACGTGGTATTGAGTACCTCCACTGCAAAGCAAACCCGCCTGTCATCTATCGTGACCTGAAATCAGCAAATATCTTGCTAGACAATGACTTTAACCCAAAGCTCTCAGACTTTGGACTTGCCAAACTCGGACCTGTTGGTGACAATACACATGTTTCAACCAGAGTCATGGGCACGTACGGATACTGCGCACCGGAGTATGCTATGAGTGGAAAATTGACTCTTAAATCTGATATTTATAGCTTTGGTGTGGTCCTGTTGGAGCTCATTACTGGACGGAAGGCAATCGATGTCACAAAGAGACCTGGAGAACAAAACCTAGTTTCTTGGGTTAGTCAACTCTTCTCTGTTTCTTCTCTAGCATCATTTTATCTAGCTGAATCTAAACTTTCTGGACTCTGTGAATGAGGACATTTGTTTTACATATAGACATATTCTTCAGCTTCTATAACTCTATTGTTTGCTCTAGATGATTCTTTCAGTCCCATATTCATTTTTTTCTTTTTGGCAAATGCAGTCTCGCCCATATTTTAAGGACCGGAGGAAGTTTGTTCAACTAGTTGATCCATTGCTGCAAGGCCAGTTCCGTGTTCGTTGTTTGCATCATGCGATTGCTATTACTGCAATGTGTCTTCAGGAGGAACCAAAATTTCGTCCTCACATAAGTGACATTGTTGTAGCTCTTGAGTACTTGGCTTCACATAATGACACATTAGAGCGTCAAAAGGAGGAGATTGGTAATTCCCCATCAGCATCACCTTCAAACAAGGGCAGGAATGGCTTTTCTCGGAGAGCCGACTCTAGAATGAGCTCGTCTTCAGTTTAGAATCCCTTGTGAACGAGTTGCTGACTCTGAACAAGTAAGGCGTCAAATCACTCTGTTTGGACTTCAGCATTCACTCAGAGCTGCTTCCTAAATAAGAGGAAATTATTTACTCATGCATTATTAACTAACTAGGAACCCTGCTTGCATGAATTTTATCTACACAGACTATCTGCATTTATAGTTTCTAACCCTTAAGTCGAACACAGAAAGCGAATAAAAAAGAAAAAGGTGTTAGGTTTTACATAACAGTTTTATTTTCCTGTTTGGTGAGTAACTTATGGATTGATGCACTGTCAACCTTGAAAATGGGAGAGCACCACTTAAGTTGGTTAATTTGAATGGCAGAAAAAGTGACACAATCTCAAGTCCTCAACGAGACCCAGACCCTCAGGGCTCAAATCCTTGTCTAGTTGTGAATGATTGATTTTAGTATTTTTCAACTGAATGTATCTGCTGTACAGTTGGCTTAATCTAGTTTCATTGTCTATGAGTAATTTCTTTTCTGAAACTGAATAAGTTGAGTTTTGGAATCATTGATCAGAAAAAGGAAAATAAAAGGTTTTCCCTACTAATACTCGGTTCTTCTTTTACGTGCTTGCAGGTTTATAGTCACGGCCAAGAGAATAAATTCTGAATACCAGGGTCATATGTCTGCATCTGAGGATGGGTATGTAAAGAAAATTTACTTGTATATATTTTATTTGGGTTTGGATTTGTGGCGTTTTGATGATACATAAAGTAAGCATCTCTCAGGTAACGAGATCCTCAACTGCTCTTAATCGTGATTATAAAGAGATGAAAAACCATGCTTGTCTCAAGATATTATTAGTTTATCAATTCAAAACTCAAATGTAGGACTATAAGACTATATACAGAATGATAAGGCAATATTTTATTAATTTATTTTCGCACCAAAACTACTCATGGGAGTAATTGTTGTATGGTTGTAACTTCTTTCGATTACAAAATATGACGTTGAAATCCAGGGAGTCGAGTTGCGGGGCCCAATTTAGTTGTGTGTTCTTGTGCCCAGCAAGAAAGCTGACCTAGTATATTGGTAAAGCATTTCTGTTGGGGCAAAGAGTGACAGTCCTGTGTGTCGTACTAGTGAGGAACCCATTCAGCGGACATGTTAAAAAGTATGCTTCCCCTTCCCAGTAGGAAAGGAAAGAAATTATGTCGAAACAAAACAAAACAAAGCAGAAAAACGAATAAGAAAATGTTTTAAGGCTTGGTTCTTTTCGTAATTAACAGGAACTATTACAATCTTATCGTTCACTACACGACACGACATTTTATTATCTGTTGTGTCGTTAAAACGTGAGAAGTTATATTTTGGTGGAATAAATATGTGTTAAAATGTGAAAGAGTGTTTGTAGCAATCTCTCTTCTCTTCTTAATAATTATGGCCAAGTTTGTCTTAGTGGGCGGCAGAACCGGAACCAGAGTGTGCAATGTGAATGTTCTCCGGAAAGAGCCAAAGTTAACTGCGGCTCTAGCTGGGGATATAAGAAAGAGAGAGAGTAGTACGATGTTTCCTACGAAGTCTGGTGGGCATGTTTCTCGTGGCGTGGGCTGTAATTAATAATAAGTGGCAGTTAACCTAAAGAAAATCTTTATAAAAATAATAAAATGGTATTAGGCCGACCATATTATGTAGACGTGGATTATGGATTGATGAATGATGAATGACCAGTCCACTTACAGGTGTGATTATGGGATCTGTATCATGAAGAAATCGTGGACCTCCCTTCCTCTTAAATTCTTGTCTGGTACTTCTCAGAGGACTATGTGGGAAATGGGGAGCTTTTTTTTTTTTTTTTTTTTTCTTTTTTTCAACGCATGGATTCCAAAGTCCTTGAATCACCTTCTTTTCTTTTTCTTTTGATATTGTCATAGACTCGTATATAGAACATTATTTGTTTGGTTTCAGAGATCTGTTTTTTCATTATACCCAGTCCAAAAGTAATATGAATGTACTAGCTGGCAAAAGTATATGGCTGGCGGATTAATTAATTGTTGGCCCCTTAGACAGACAAATCTACACATAAGTATGCTAAACCCGAATATAGATTTCCATCTATACTCTTGTTTCTTAGAACCAACACCGGATTAAATTGGAGAAAGCATAAAACTTCTTGATTGGAAACTTAATTTTTTTCCCAATAATTACAATTATTACTATTATTTTTTAAAAAATTATATGGTTCTATTAAATTATCGATTAGCTGTTAGAAGATGTGTCAAAAATCAGGTTCAGCTACTGTCTCAATTGCAGTTGAATTTTACTAGTGGCTGAACTTTAGTCTTCTTTGCTTAAGTAAAAAATGTAACGCAGTATGGTAGAGATTCATTAATTTAACGACAATATTACCGTGAATACTACTCCAAATTAAATAGATAAGTGTAGATAGCTGGTGATGGAGACCCTAATCATCAATACTGCACATGTCATCGAATATTTTTAACCGATATTTTTATTTAATTAAATGGATAGACATATATGATATGAAATTGAAGCAGACTCCATCCACTCGAAAATGAGTAATAATAAATAAAAAAGAAAGCAGCCTCGCTGGAAAGAATATATAAAAGAAGAAAATATTTTATTCATTAAATAGTGAAAGAGGGAGTGGATTTTCTGTATATGAATGGAAAAAGGCCAAAAAAGTCTAGTTTGACTCGCCATGTAGCCATCTGTTTTCAATTTGTTGAGGTCATTTTCATCTACAGAGAGAGAGAGAGAGAGAGTGAGAGAGAAGGGTGGAGACTGGAGAGTACCTAGCCATAAAAAACATTCTAAAAACTCTTAAATGGCTGGGGTTATAGTTTATACTGACTTTTTACTTTGATTTTTTTATTGTTCTTTCTCTCTCTCTCGAATATTAAAGATTCTTAAAATATGTATTCTTTTGCCAATACCTTTAAAACATGATCTTAACTTTGAGATGTATAGACTTTTCAAAAAAAAAAAAAAATCCGAGATATATAGTGAATCCTCGTTGAATATACGTCACTAGCAAGACAATTATTTATATGCCTAAATGACATCAAACAGTACGTACTAAGTGCTTAATATTCTACATGTGAAAAGAAGTATTGCTTCTAAATTCAAATCAAAACTATTAATTATAATTTAGTAAGGGGTGAACAACGGGGCCCGGACAATTGCAGATTGAACATCTTTTCTTACCTCCTCCTTTTCTTTTTCAGACCATTTTTCGAAATATAAAGAAGTTTAAAAAAAAAACATATAAAATTTGAGGCGCGTTTAAATTAAGATTAAGTCATGAATTTTTTTTTTTTGAAAGCAGTCATGAAATTAAATCTGTACCTGTATATATTATGCCAAGTTTGAACTTTATTTTACATTTATAGGTACATGGCAGTTTGTTTATCCAGTCACGCGGTTTTTGGCAGGTTGGGCGATTTTTTTTCCCCCCCTGCTGTTTCAGAAATATGTAATCCCAAACTGCCTAAAAATACACAGTCTAGTTATGTAGCAGGACTATTTCTCTTAATTATATTGAGGAATGTTGGTAATTTGGTGCTGTTTGGTAACATTTTTATTTTTTATTTTTTTAAACACAAAAATGAAAACATTTTTTCTTATTTTGTTTTTTGCATTTCAAAAACAAAAATGTGTTTGGTAACAATGTTCTACCTTTTGTTTTCTAAAATAAAAAAATAAATTCATATTTGATAACTAGCACTTTTTACTTTTGAAAGTGAAAATAAAAAGGAGAGTAATAAAGGAAAAAGGAAGGAGAAAATAGGAGAAAGCAAAAGTGGACTTTATCTAAATAAACTTCATAAGTGATATTTGTCAAAATAAAACTTTAAAAAGTGATATTTTTCTAAATATTTTGGGACACTTTTGAAAAAATTTACCAAATTTTACAATTAGATTTTGAAAAATACCACTTTTAAAATTTTTATTTTGAAAAATACATCTTTAAAAATATTTAGAAAAATACCACTTTAACATAGGGCTAGAGAGATAATGACAAGAGAAATAGTGATGAGAGAGAAAATTAAGAGAAATGGTGATGTGAGTCTAGATATATTTAAATTTTGATACTAGTATTTCTATAAAATTATTTAAAAAAATTTTGAAAGTAAGAAATTTTTGTTTTCAAAATTTTAAAAATTTTGTTGTCAAATTAAAAAAACGAAAAACAAAAGTTAGTTTTACCAAACATACTTTTGAAAAATATTTCCTCTTTTTTGATTAAAAAAACAAAAAACTGTTTAAATAAGTGGTTACCAAACAGCCCAGAATGTAATTGACCTTTTCTTCCTGGTTTTTCAATTGTTCCTTATAAATGAAGTATATGGATTGAACTAGTTCATCAGTACATTACTACATCTCTAGACTTCTTCAATGCATAAATAAAAGCATCATGCATGTGTACGTTGACTTAATCTGCTTAAAAAAAATTTATTATTTCCCCAGAGGAAAGCCATTGACTGAAAATACTTCATATACTTCTACCTATTACCAATTCCAACGAACATAACGTGGATACTTCCTCATCAAGACACCGGCCGACTCTTTTTTTTTTTTTCCTGAAAGGATCAACGAACATATTGTCATCATTTTTGCGTATCTATCTGAATATATTCAGTCATTTTCATTTTTACCTTCAACTCACTAAATAATTAACACGCACAACAATTTGTTTGACTTGACGCCCTCAATATGGGAAATGAGAAACTGGTATTTACACTTGTCAAGCTTTGTAAGACAGTTTCAACCGAAATCCCTCACTGGATCAGTTGTCAAGCTTTTTTTTTTTGGGTTAACAGTAACCAACACCACATAATGAATCGCGATATAGATTTTCCTTCTAGAAAAACGTGTATTAGTTACTACGTTAGTATGCAATATCCTATGTGCTCATGAGCTGGCTGTAACACTTTTAGGATTACTAATATGAAACGTACACCGTATGAACACGTAATAAAGTCAAAAGTTATGTCGTATTATTTGTGGTATGAAATACGAGTATGTCAGTTCTACTCTCTTATAAATTTCTTTTTTTCTGGACGGTCCAAGACTCCAAGATATACGGTCTCAGATATAATCGCGAAAGATGAAAGAAGTAGCATGTTATAATAGAGAAATACGAAAAATTAATACCCAACAGTAACAAGGTGGTAATAAACGGCTTTTTCATTTTTTCCTTTTTTTTCTGGTGGTGAAAATTGCCTCTTGATATGATATAAGATGGTTGAATTCGTCTACCTTATGTTTGTCAAAACGAAGTTAGAATTTGTCCGCGCGTGTGGAGCCCACTGGCTACAAAAAAAAAAAAAAAGAAAAAAAAAGAAAAAAAAAAAAAGAAAACAATTGTAGTCGTGGATTGTAATAGTTGGGTGTTCCTACAATTGACTTCTTAAGCATCGGTCCCACCTTTCCTTGAGGATCGATAGGTATTATGATATTTATTTTTTGTTTGCCTCTTATAACGCCAAGCTTTCATTCCCATTATTCCCACATCCAATAATTTCTCTTCTTCTCCTCTCTTTGTCCAATAGTTTTAATTCGGCACAAACATTGGGCTAGAAAAGAAATAAAGAGAACTTATTACAAAACAGATGTGGGTGTGGCGGACCACAAGCGACATATAAGCTAGTAAGAGAGAGAGCAAAAACAAAAACAAAAGAAAGTAAGAGGAAAAAGTCCTTTGGATCAACGAGTCCCATACCCACTTTGCCACTTCTTCTCTCTCTCTCTATCTCCTCTTTCTTTCTTTCTTTCTCTTGTCACTTTGGGGGCTCTCCTTCTTTCTTCTTTCCTGCCTTTTTCCTGGAACTTGGAGTTTGAGACCCAAAAACCCAAAAAAAAAAAAAAAAAAAAAGGAAAGAAAGAGGCTAGCTAGCCCATATCCGTAATCACATATATCAATCTAAATAGAGAATAATAGCAGACTTGATAAGCCTGTGCAGAAAGAGGGAAAAAAAAGAAAAAAGAAAAGAAGTAGAGCAGGAGTACGTAGCTATTAATTGATCGTTATGGGAAATTGTTTTGGAACTCCTGTCACTAACCATACCCCAGGCACCACCAAGTACATCAACCAAGGTAGGTCATATCATGTAACCCTTCTTTCTTACTCTTGTTTTTTGTTTTTTGGATACTCCCATAGCCTATAGATATATTTTTACTACTTTCTCATCAACCAAACATATACTTGAATGTCTAATTTAATTTCTATTTCTCCTTTTTGGGTAATATCTACTATTGTCTCGCAGAAGCATCGAAAAACGATGACCACCAGAACAATGGACAAAACTACAACAACACAGAGAATCGAAGTGGTAGCAAAGGGGCTGACGCGGTTGAGGCCGAGATAGTTGGGAGTACAGATGATCAAAACGACAAGACCAATAACGAAGCAAACAATTATAGTAGTGGTAGCACTAGTGCTAGTGCTAGTGCTAGTGCGAGTGCTAGTGCGAGTAGTCCTCCAATTCCAAATGGGAAAGTTATAACTCCGAGCTTGAAATTGTTCACCTTGGCGGAGCTCAAGCGGGCCACCAGGGACTTTCGACCCGACACGGTGTTGGGAGAAGGCGGCTTCGGAAGAGTTTTCAAAGGCTGGGTCGACGAAAAGACCTATGCGCCATCGAGGGTCGGCGTCGGAATCGCCGTCGCCGTTAAGAAATCCAACCCTGATAGCTCTCAAGGCCTTAAGGAGTGGCAGGTACGTAGTTTTAATCATTTAATCAATTTTTGTTATGCCATTTTTGTTGTGCCAAAGTCCAACAAATGTGAAGTTGATTATGAAAATGTAAGGATATTCAGATGCTTAATTTTGGGGAATGTTAGGAGCTAGCGCCCGCCGTATGCTTTGTTAGAGGAAGAAAATTTGGCTTTTTTTTTTCCCCGTAAAAAAAGGGGTTGTTATCTTTATCTATAGCAAAAAGTCTTTCGGACCAATAATTGCAAGGACTAAAATGACACATTTTCTTGTTTGGTGCATGTACTCAAGTTGTATAGAGGTTCTTGACTATCTTAGATGAGCTAGTGCGTTGGGATAATATATATATATATATGTATGTATATTTTCTCTCGTGGATTTCATCATGGCTGCGTGGGATTACAAATTGGGTTGTTGCTGTAATGTCGTATTCCACAACGCATCACATTTATTAATTTTTAGCCAACAAATCTTCTCACTCTTTCCCAAAAAAAAAAATAAAAATTGCATGGTAAATAATTGTACTAATGAGGCGGCCAATTGGACGTACTTAAATAACATTAAAAAAACATATGAAATTTCAATTGATTTTGAGTTCGGAATATGCATTATGCAGGCCGAAGTAAAATTCTTGGGGAAGTTTAGTCATCCCAACCTGGTTAAACTCCTGGGATACTGTTGGGAAGATAATCAATTCCTTCTTGTATATGAATATATGCAGAAGGGAAGTTTGGAAAACCACCTTTTTAGAAGTAAGTGTTCGTTTTTTTTTTTAAGAAAAGTTTTTTATTTATATTTTTGTATGAGTTCTAAAAATATCTGACCCTATTTTTTGGGGTTCAAATTTCTTTTTGTTGTGTTTTTGTAGAAGGTGCAGAACCACTTTCGTGGAGCACAAGGCTTAAAATAGCAATTGGAGCAGCTAGAGGCCTTTCGTTTTTGCACAACTCAGAGAAGTCGGTCATATACAGAGACTTCAAAACTTCTAATATTTTGCTTGACGCGGTTAGCTTCTTCCCCCTTTTTAAATGGCAATTTTACTTTCTGCAATTTTCTTGTGGGGAACCAAAAAGTATATGTTTTTTTTTTTTTTTTTTTTGAGGGGACAAAAAGTATATGTTTTGGTATTGTTACCTTTTTTCTTTCCAATTTTAATTAAATATATAAATTTCATTTCACAAAAAGAAAAGATATATTTTATTTATTTATTTTCTTGATTCATTTTGTACCTTGTAGGCTTATAATGCAAAACTTTCGGATTTTGGGCTTGCAAAGTTGGGCCCAGTAAATGGCAACTCGCACGTGACGACTCGTATCATGGGCACCTATGGTTATGCAGCTCCCGAGTATGTGGCAACCGGTAATATTGTAGCACAAGAACAAGATCTATGATCCTAGTCTTCATTTAGATTATGATTTCTTATTAACTAAAATTATAAATTTATTTCTAACAAATTTACTAATTATAGTCCAAAGAGTAGCCAATTCACTTCTACATTACAATGTTATCTACGTGTTTGTTAACTGTTTAAATTATTACATATCAACAGGACACTTGTACTTGAAAAGTGATGTGTTCGGTTTTGGAGTCGTGTTGTTGGAATTACTGACGGGCCTACGGGCCCTTGACACGAATAGGCCGTCAGGGGAACATGTTTTAGTGGATTGGGCCAGGCCTTCTCTTACGGAAAAGAAGAAGCTGACAAGGATAGTGGATAAAGGGCTTGGAGGGGAGTACCCAATAAAAGGTGCAATGCAAGTTGCTGACCTCATACTAAAATGCTTGGAATCTGACCCAAAAAGTAGGCCCTCAATGGAAGTGGTCTTGGAAACGTTGGAGAAAATCAACACCATCAAAGTAAATATAAAAGAGAAGAAACCTAGTAATAATAAACGCCATGAGGATCAACATCATAGGTCTCCAATCCGTCATAGGCATGGTGGCAATGGTAGTGCTACTACTTCTGCTTATCGACGCTAGTCCATGGCCGATGAAGTAAATAAACAATTTTATCATCTTTTGTGTCATTGAGTTTTTACATTTTTGCGATTGTCTTCTTGTAACTTTTGTTAGGATTGTACCATATCAGCTAAAATTATAGCACGTTTATTTGTAGTATATGTAGCACCCCGCGCCACACCCAAAAAAAAAAATGTAGTGCCAAATCAAATTTCAAATGATAAGAGTTTGCTTTCCCTTTAGAATAATTCTCTTATCTTTCCGGTTCAGAGAATTGTTTAACAATGATGTGGCAAACATTATGTATCTACACACAAAGAAAGTGTCAATGAAAGAGACAGAGAGAGAGAAATAACAGGTTCTTTTGGACTATTCGTTTTTAGTAGTAAGATGTAATTATTTGTTCTCTGCATAAAAAAGAAGTGGCAATATTGACTTTTTCACGGGAAATGGTGTTAGTTAATTGTTTTTTTTTTTACTTTTGCGGTTGTCGTAGAATTGTAACGTAATATCGTTTCAAATTATAATGATACGAATCCATTGTTAACTAAAAGGCACTATCAAAAAAATGAACCTCAGGTCATTATCATAGAAGTTTAAGAATAATGCTTCTTTTCAATATTCTATTAATTGGTTTTAGCATTGTGAGAAGAGAGAGAGAGAAGTGATGGGACGGCCGGCCAAGCCGCTTACCAAATTTGATAAAGCATTGTACATCTCCAGAAACCACAGGCGTCTTACAATTTGTTTGCTATTGGTCTATGTTTTCTCAACTTATCTCAAAGCCTTGTTGGGGTACTTATTGAGGAGCAGAAAGGTACGTTCAGCGTACGTTCACATGTAGTAACAACATAAAGAAAGAGAAGGTATATATATCAGGTATATCGTGATCCTCATGGGAAATTGTGTGAAATATCCAGCAAGTAATTCTAGGCTTTCCATCCAAAACTCTCCTAAACCAGGTAATTATTATGAGTACTAATTAGCTAGCTTTAAACAATAGTTTCCATAATTACTTTCCTTTCTTTTTCTTTTGATCATTTTTTGCTCACATACAAGTACTTTCCTTTCACATATACGTGATATATATACATATGTTGATCACACAGGAACATCAATTCCATCAACAAGTGACGGCAAACAAAATGAAACAGCTTCAATGGCCATGGAGATCAATAATAATAATAATAATAATAATAATAATAACGTGAATGATGATGTAAATCCTCCAAAGGGAAGGATTATAAAGCCAAGCTTGAAAGTATTCAGTTTGGCGGAATTAAAGACGGTCACTAGGGAATTCGGAACATTCCTGGGAGAGGGAGGCTTTGGAGAGGTTTTCAAAGGTTGGCTCAACGACAAGACCTACGCGCCCTCGACGACCGACGGGGTCGGAATCCCCGTTGCGGTCAAGAAGTCCAAGTTCCCCCATAGCTGTCAAGGCCTAAAAGAGTGGAAGGTAATTTAATTTCTCACTGCCGGCCGGCGGCCGTATACCAAATGATATTATTGTTTGTCACATTATTAATAGACAGTAATATTCTAGTCAAGAGAGGAGACTTATTATTGAACACAAGATACCATATATACTATACAAAGATTAATAATTACTAAAACAAATTTGTTAATACAATTTTTCTGGTGTTGTTTTGCTAATTACTAAAAAGTTATGTCGCTGTCCGTGCAGGCTGAAGTGAAATTTCTGGCCAATTTGTCTCATCCAAATTTGGTTAAGCTCCTCGGATTTTGTTGGGAGAAGAATCAATTTCTTCTTGTGTATGAGTATATGACCAATGGAAGCTTAGAAAAGTACATCTTCACCAGTAAGAGTCACATTGAAACTTTAAAGACTTATAATAATTAGAATATTGGATCAAGTAATTTACGTACATGTGTGCATACGAGTTTTTATTATATGATTAGTCTAAGCAAAAACAAAAAAAAAAAATTAAAAAAAAATTAAAGCTTTTTATATTGATCAAATTTGTTACGGCCGTAGGAGCTTTTGAAGCACTTGAATGGAGAATAAGGCTTAAAATAGCAATAGGAGCAGCTCGAGGCCTAGCTTTCCTACATAGCTCAGAGAAGCCCGTCATTTACCGTGACTTCAAGACCTCAAATATTTTGCTTGATGAGGTAAATAAAAAAATTAACTTATTTATTTTTTTTCGGTTTATATTAATGTGTAAAAATTTGAATGCATCCGCTATTAATTAATTCAATTGCATTGTCCAAATTGTTTCTTTATGTCATCCATGTACGATCGATCCAGGCTTATAATGCAAAGCTCTCAGATTTTGGTCTGGCAAAATTCGGCCCCGTGGATGGCAAATCGCACGTGACAACTCGTGTCATGGGAACTCATGGTTATGCAGCTCCTGAATATGTTGAAACTGGTAATAATCACTAGTGTCACATGCCATCGAATTGAGGATTAACTTAGTTCTTATTTATGTTAACAATATTATTGAAGGGGCATTTACGTGTAAAATGCACTAGTGACGATTACATATTGACAGGGCATTTATACGTAAAAAGTGACGTGTACGGTTTCGGGGTTGTGATGCTGGAAATGCTAACGGGCCGACAAGCGATTGACGAGTTTCGTCCCGAGGAGGAGATAGAGTTGGTAAAATGGGCCGGGCCTCATCTCCAGGAGCGAAAGAGACTCAAGAAAATAATGGACCCAAGGCTAGCGGATCAGTACCCAATGGAAGGTGCATGGCAAGCAGCTGAGCTCATAACAAAATGCCTCCAATATGACCGTAAAAACAGGCCATCCATGGAAGAGGTTTTGGAGTCTTTAGAGAATATCAATGCCATACCATTGAAACATCCCAAGTAGGAACAAGAGGAAATTTTGTATCAGCAATTTTTTATTTTAAATTTTTTTTATTTTCATATTTTTGTCCGTGTGAAGACTATATATATAACAAGAATATGGTCTCTGGTTCAAAATGAAACATTTCCCATTCATGAAATAAGAAAATAGGGCTGAGAGTTTGTTTTGGATGAATATGAAGTCTCAATTATCCAAGCCCATTGTGCATTTTCTTATAGTCCAATTACTGGCCCAAAATTTTGTTGTATTACCCATTGTGGACCCCAACTCTGGCCCATACCAAACAGGGGAGGAAAAAAAAAAAGAGAGGGGGTAGTCCAAGCAAAGATTACCAGAATCAGTAATGATTGTGTAAATTGACAAGTTCTAGTGCAAACTGACACGGAAATTCTCTTTTTGAACCACATTTTGACCAGATAACCCCAAAAAATCATTCTTCCTATCATCTAGAATCAAGCTGTATGTGAATGCTTATAATAGCTTACTGGGGCGCTCCCAAGAGGAGATTACTCAAAACGATGTAGTCTCCAATACCTACTTTCTCATGATTACAAGAATATATTCGAAAGGGACATGGATTAAAATGCCTTCTTCTTGATCTGGTTACTTCTACAAAATATTCAGCCATTATTTGTATGATTTCCAATTATGTATCCGAATGGGACATACTCGTCAATTATCTCAATTGAAATTTTCTTATTTTTCTTCTCTTTTTCACATGTTTGTTTCTATGGTGGTGGTGGTGGTCTAGCTTTCCCATCTTATCAAACGAAGCATGTTCTTCGTAATGAAATCTTTGATTAGTTTGGACGTGTAGAATGCAAAAAGTTAAAGGCCCAACGTCCCATCGCCCCGTTAATCATGCCTGCTGGAGCCCTCAAATATGTCATTGACTTGCATGCTTCATAATGAATACATGGTTAACGTTTAGGATCAATTCATGCCCCCACTCTCAATATGTATATATATATATATGTATATATAAACACACACACATTTATGTTGGAAGGATCCGTTACCCAAACTCAGTTTTGTAAGAAGACAATTAGACAATTGAATGTGTTATGGTGATTTTTGTGGAGGAATTATTTAAATATTTGATGATCACAATTACGAAACAGATCATATATATAATATATAAACATATCTTCTAAATCACATGACATAGACTAGTTGAGCAAATACATGCATAGTATATGGCTATTGGCACCAATTAAAAGTATCTAAACAGACCGCAGAACGTGGACTCCTACATATTATATCCGAACTTATTGAAGTTAATAAAGGCTCATGCATTCTGCTACAATATTTGATATATAGCTTAAAGTTGGTCAATAAATTAGAAAATAAGTTGATTAATTAGACAGTGGGAAAAATTAATTATAATAAAAAAGATTGTAAACGTAATTAAGACTAGCTATGATTCCACATGCGGCACACTTTCTGCTGGAGTGGAAGGAGAGCCTCTTTATATGATGATTAATGGCTCCCAAAGTTTAAAACTAGCAGGCCATTTGAATTTTTAATGGGCAATATATGGGAGAGACGTTGGACCACTTGGTGGCCAAACTTACGGGCGTGAAGCCTAGGCGCCGCCTGCTCTTTCATACTAATCATATTCGTATGATGGCTTAATTTGCTGCCTTCTTAGCATTGATGACTACTGGTTTTGGTATTTATGGACTTTGGGACATGTCAATTTTGGCAAAGGTGATTTTTTTTAAAGGTTATTGATGTGGCTCAAACTTCTAGGAGTTATATATAGTTCCATAATCAGTTTCATACATAGCTAGCCAAAGAAGAAACAAAAGTGATCCAGGGATAGAATTTATAGTGGTGCAAGACATGTTTTAATTTATCACATCAGACAATTTTAAGGAGAACCAAAGTTTTCTCTTTAAAATTTAATAAATTGTTGATGAAACATAAAGGGTCGCATTTATTAACATTATTGTACAATGATATTTTAAATGGGTTACACTATTTTATAGATAATGTTTTCACATCAGCCAATTTTAACAAGAACCAAAGTTTTCTTTTTTAAAATTTTAATAAAATTGTTGATGAAACATTAGGGGTTGCATTTATTAACGTTATTCTACAATATTATATTTTAATTGGGCTATACATTATTTCATAGATAATGTTATTTCACGCTAAGGAGAGTCCAAAATAAGCGCGCGTCAAAACATGGGCACATATATAGGAACAAGTTTGCGAGTTTACAGAGACTATAGGATCACAGCGCTCGAGAAGTGTGTGTGCATTGTACAATATATGTTTGCGCAACCCCAAAACACGGTAACTTTAAGAAGCACGGGATCCCAATCCTCTGAATTGTCCCTTTAATATAAATTTTTTAAGGAGTAAACAACAAAAAAAGGCTGCACTTCTCTTCTCATGGATAGAGTGAGTGAAAAATAACTAATAAATCTATCTGCAGGGGCATCAAAGAGGTGGCAGGAAGCACGAGCAAAAAAAAAGAAGTTTCATTAGGAAAGGATATTTTCCCCCCCAAAAAAAAAAGTTCCTGTCCAAATTGTAGATCGACTTGAATGAGCTACTTTCATCGATTTATCAAATAAACAGAAGGGTTTATGGCACAAATGGTCCCTAAGTATCCAACCTGTATTTTTATTATGTCAATTAAATCCTTGAATTTGTTGATTTGGAGTAATTTAGGTCTTGAATTGTCTAAACTGCAACCTGTTGTTAAATTTATGACCCAAAACACATGTGAGGAACACGTTATACTATCTGAAAGTGTATTTAAAAGAAAATAAATTGAATAAAAAGATTTAGAGAAAAGAAAAGATGCATTCTTTCCATTTTTTAGAGTTCTTGGTGTTACAATTTATATGATTGTTCATTTTTATGATTAAAATTCTCACACTACCTTTCAAAAATATTCTCAGATGCCACAACATGCTCCTTACATGTATTTTTGGTCAAAAATTTAATAGCAAATTACAATTTAGACATTATAAGGACCAATTTGCTACAAATCAGAAAATTTAGAAATTTATTAATTAATATTTTTTTATAAAGGAATTTATTATTAATTATTACAATTAAAACTTTGAGGACTAAATTGGCACAAATTGGAAACTTTAGGGACCATTTGTGCCATTGACCCTGAACACAGAAAACCTCTTAGGACAAAGAAATAATGTGGCAGCGAACTAATGGAGGGCTAGGGGCAGGGCATTGAACTAATTCTAAATCCTTATAGAAACACCAAAAAAATGGGGCATGCTTTTTCAGCTTTGGTTTATAAATGGGCCTATAAGAGTTGATAATACTACGAGAAGTGCTAACATCAACCTCTCTAATAAGATAAACACAAATTCTGTTATGAGTAATCACAGCAAGTTGCTGTTTTTTAACACTTCATTTTAATATATGTCCTCCTTTTTCAACTAAAAGACCGTTTATATAACGTTTTACACTAATTTTCCTATTAAAAAAATGGGACATCAGTAATTTCGCCATGAGCCCCTTGTGTTATTCACTTCTTAGTTTAAAAGAGTAAAATAATGAAAGGAAAAAAAATAGATTCGACTTGCTTAAGGCTTAAGCCATTTGTACACACTAGTCAAACATTTCATAGGTCACTCGGTCTCAGTTCTACATCTGAAGATGATGGTATGGATTGGACCCCTTCATAATTTAGACAAAGGCTACTTATTCAACTTAAGGATCCTAAGTAGCTTCTAGTGTTTAGTCCTAAAGGTCCTATATATATATGATAAAGGATCCCTATCTACAAGCATATATGAAATAATTTTGGTGGTTATGATGTCATGTTTTCTTCAGTCGATAGTAATAGTGAAGCTTATTGCATGCTTGATTGAGCCCTAATCATGTAATAATTTGAGAATGCAAATCTACTGGGTTCGTCTCTCTCTCTCTCTCTAACTCTTTCATATATATTATTTAAAAATCTAATAAAATTATCATTTATAAATAAACTGTTATATACATGAAATAGTGTATGTTACTTGTATATCTAGGCAAAATTTATTTAGATTAATAATACTGTTGATTTGAGCAGCTGAAATTCTCGTCACCAATCAGATGACATCATTTATTTGTTGATTATAAGATATTTAAATCTCTTGTAGCTAAGGTTGTAGCGGTAATGTTCATACAGCTAGGCTGCTAGATCCTGTCCCTTTAATATTGCGTTGAAATTTAATAACAAAATTTATTACTTGATCAACGCTGATGGAAAACTAATACAGCTGCTTAGAGTTAGACTAACTAAAGTGGCCACAGTCACAGATCCAAGGGCCTTGAATAAGCTGGAAAAGGCGTTATAAGCAGAAAGAAAATAAGAATTTACGTACCATAACCCACCTGGCATTAAACAGCACTTTTGACTTTTGGAGTGTGAAAAGTCTTAAAAAAGAGATTATAGAAAGAAAGAAAGAAAGAAGAGAATATATGCTGAAGCTTAAAAAGGCCTATTTGAATGTGCTCACTGCTCCCTCCCCTGTGTAAAATGTAGCGTGTTCCAATCTTGCATGATCGAGGCGTGGCGCCGAGGGTTATGATAACCTCAAATGAGTGCCAATTATGACCACCATTGCTCTCTCTCTCTCTCTCCAAATTTATTTAATCATTTTAATTTTTTTTTTCCATAAACAATTTTGGAGATATATGTCAACCAAACTTGTCAAGGTAAAAAAAAAAGTAATTTTATCTTGCAGAATATTGATGCATGTATAGCTTTCATGACATTCCTTTTTTTTTTTTTTTTTGGTGGGGTGACAGGTAAATATGAAATACATGTTTCATTTAAAGTTTTTTCATCGAGTAATTTGAAGAAAAAATAAAATAAACGGTCGTGGTTGGTTGCTTGGTTTGGTTTCACTGCCGTGGTTACTAACTGAGTGAGACTGACTGAGACCGCTTAGGTGGCCCCATCATCTAGAATCCGGTGGTCCCCACAGTCCGTCTTAACATCATTAGTCCCACTCGCATCGCATCAAACCCCTAACAGACAGGCCAACTGTTTAGTTATTTATTAAATTAAATTTATCCCTTGTTTTTCTTTACCAATTTGCCCATCATAAGGTCCGTTAAACATTAAAAATACAATACACACATGATGAATTCTGTTACTGACTGGTTTGACCAAATTATCCTCATCCTCCTCGAACCTTATTGATTAAACACAAATTAATAATTTTCCTCTATTTTTTATTTTTTCAAATATTTGGCAATATCACGCACACCAATTTTAAGACTTTTAGTACTGTAGAAGACAGGACTGCACTAATATTGTGATATGTACATATATACAGCGATCGATGTAAGAGTGATTCGTTAACATTTTCTTATATAGGTTAACCATGCTATACTTAAGAAAAAAAAAAAAAGGAAAACAAAACAAAACCATGCTATAGCACTTTGTTTTCGGTCATCTATCTCGCTTCATGATCTGTATTATATAGCTAGCTAGCTATACATGATGGCGTGACTGTTTCACTAATGGTAAGCATGAGACAAATGTGGTACCCATGTATATATAATAATTGATCAATATTTGGATAACATCGTCTTCAATTTGGCCTGATGGCACCGTTTTGTGATGAAATTAACGTACGATATAATTCAAACGTATTTCAACCAGGTCCAATAGTTCTTACTCATTACTCATTAGTCAAAAATCATAACTTGTCTATTCCTGTGGAGGCTGGAGGCCTTTCCTTCGTATGAAAGCATTGACATTTATTTAATTTATTATTGCACAGGCTAGGAAATGTGTGAAAGTTACTTATCCATTTTGGACAAACCTCTCCATCGCCTTCAGATTTATTTATATATTTTTTTAATTTGTGCATTTTAGAGGAAGTTGAGATTGCACTCGGAAAAGAAAAGTTGGTAATAACATGCAATGTATATTCTAGTCTTTGAATGATAGCCGAAAGAGGAGAAAAAAAACAATAGGTCACTGAAACGAGTCCGTACATACATAGCCGGTAGCACTAACATAATTAATGTGGAAAAGTTAGTATACTATATAATAGCCAAAAATATATAGTATCTGTATATATATAGGTTTCTAATCCAATAGGTATTTTTTTAACCTATTTATAGTTATTTCTTTTTTTAATTGTTAGATCATAATTTGAGTTTAATGTTTTTCTATCTCCAATTTACATCATGCGTTATGAATTTTAATTAGATAAAACAATACTTTAGATACTTCCAAGAGAGTGGTTAAAATGGCAAGACACTCTACCTTAAGGCCTTCTCTCACTTAAAAAATGTGAGGTCAAAGGTTCTAGTCTCCACGTCGCCATTGGGAGCCCAACCGAATGGGACTACTTATGGGAAGTGACCCACCAACTTTTTTATTATTAAAAAAAAACAATTCTTTAGATAATAAAGGAAAAAAATAAAAATAGTTCATGGTGCCCATATATAGTATGAGTTTCTGAAAACTTTATATATATACATCACAGTTACTTCAGGTCACGCACTTCAATGGAGTAATGAAAGGTCATTTTTTTTCCCCCCTCGAAGAGTATATAGCGTTAGACGTGCTTCATAAATCGTAATCTTTTGGAACAAGCAAGGAATCATCTTCTGCATGCAGCTGTAGTACTTATTTTTTATACATGCTATTTTACGTATATAATTGGAACTCTTACTACATCCAATATATAACATTGTTACTTAACTACTCTCTTCTTATAAACACAGCTCATTTTCTATTCCAAGTATTTGGATTGGATACCAAGAGCTTTTACTAAATCAAATTCTTTAATTACTATAAACTCTTCTAATACCATTCTCATGTTAAAGAGAGAAATTTGATTAAAATTTCTAACATGATTGGAGGGTAACATTTTACAAATTTTCCATTGGTTTTCTGAGGAGTGATGCAAACGCATTGTATTCCTTTTAAGTAAGTGTAACTACCTACTTTCAAGGTTGTGGCACGTAATAAGGGAATTAAATGAACCAACCGTCAAGTTGAGGGTGCGTGGCTTGTCTCATTCGGAGTGAAAGTGACACGTTGAGATACCTCTTCAACACGCTGAGGCAAGTAATTGGCTGCAGAATGTGTAAAAAATGTGTATTTGAAAAGTCTTGTGGTGTCGCACCCAAATACTAAACACTAATGAAGAAGCATGCACTCAGTTCTTGGCTGATCAGTGAACTGATCACTGACACACCCAAAGGGACCAGGTGAACTGTTGAAGTTGATCATCCACCTTCTTACTTATTCTCACTCATTAAACTATATAGTGCTGCTGTCAAATATGTGCTGGATCAGTGCGGTGGTTGTTGAAATTTTAATGTGTGTTTTCCCTCTCTCCCAAGATAACTCTATGCACTGGGTGGTGTGACTTGTTTGAGGTCTTAAATGATTTGATCACTCTAGGAATTAATTTCAGTACAGCTCAAGTTGGGGAAAAAAAAAAAATTGACCTTTGGTTATTCTATTATTTATGGTGAATGTTCCCAAGATTGACAGTACGTATTTGTAACTCCACCGATTGGAAAATTTCTTCATGAATGAACTGGTGCCACATGTAGGGGTGTCAGTTGGCACCAACAGAGCTCAATGAAGTCCAAGACGGTGTCATATATATGAGTTCTACCACTTAGGCTACTTTGGGTTGGTAGAGAGGAAAGAAAATAGCCAGGAGCAAAAAAAA
Source organism: Trema orientale (assembly GCA_002914845.1). Taxonomy (NCBI): domain Eukaryota; kingdom Viridiplantae; phylum Streptophyta; class Magnoliopsida; order Rosales; family Cannabaceae; genus Trema; species Trema orientale. The sequence continues at coordinate 644,825 of JXTC01000083.1, read as the reverse complement.
AATAAAAGGAAAAGAAAAATATTTTTTTTTCACATAGAGAAAGAAAATAGCTAGGAGGGAGGAAAAATAAAAGAAAAAGAAAAATATTTTTTCTTTCTCATAGTTGTTTGGTACATACGTGAGAACGGAAAAAAGTTTGTTTAATTTAAAATAATTATTTTATACATTTGTTACTATTATTTAAAATTGAGTGTGCAAGAACAGTTTAGTAATTTAACTTATCCATATACTAATTAAGTCATTAATAAAACTTTTTGTTTCCTATTTTCTTTCTATTTATTGGGAAAAAAAATTATATGGACTCCACTATTTTTTTTCCTTCCCATTTTCTCTTCTATTCTCTTTTTCCTCCTACCAAATAACCCAATTTTTTAATTTTCCTTCAATTTTCCCTTGAACTTTTCCTTCATTTCCCTCTTCCTTCCTATCAACGATAGCATTTAGGTTCTGTTTGAAATTTGGATTTTTAGAGGGATTCATTTTCTCTTGTTTGAATTGAAATAAAGAACGATAAAAGTTTTTTTTTACTAAAAAAGCAAAAGTTTAATTTGATGTTCCTTTTTAGTATATAGAATATTGATACATTAATTAATAAAATTAAAAATATGAAAATAAAGTTCTATAAACTTTTAGGAAAAATATTTTCCTATTTATTTTTCTATGACTTTTTCTTTGTAATTTTTTTTTCAATCAAAATTCGGGTTCCAAATGGAGTCTTAAAGTTAGATGATTGTGATTGATCACATGCGTCTAAAGTTTCTTATTTACAAATAAATGTGAATTTTGATTTTACCTTGTATATAGCTCTTTATAATTTTTATTTGCATGGTTTTTACGACAATTATATTGAAAATATATAAAGATTTTACGAATAATAAATTTTTATTAACAAATTGAAAATCTTAACGACTAAATTTGGAACAAATGTGAACTTCAAAAACTAAAATTATATTTATTCTCAAAAAAAAAAACTAAAATTGTATTTAATCTAAAGACAAACAAATAAAACTGTCATATATATGAATCGGAAAAGCCGCGTTGGCCATGGTCATTTGAAGTGCTGATCCCCAGACTGGTATAAGACGAGAACAGATAAAAGGGACCGAACGTAATGATCAGTCATTATGTATCAAATATTAATATTACACGATTACTTAATCAACCAAAAAGGAGAAAATGTTAAGAACATATAGATTCAGCATACATGGCTAAATCGATTATAAGTTGTTGGCTGTCGTTTTTTCTTTATCTTTCAAAAGTAGTAATGGTATTTTCCAATGAAACTAGAAACATCTTGATGCTATATATTAAGGGTGAATGTCACTATTGGTCCTCAATTTATTACTATTTTGGCATATTAGTCATGAACTTTTTTTTTTTAGTTGTATTTCAGTACCTAACATTTTTATTTTTGGAGCCGTTAATCCTTTTGGCATATTCCATCTAAGATTCCGTTAAAATTCATTTGAATAGAAGAAATTTTGCGTCATTGATCTCTATTATTTCAATTGTTTAATAATTTGAAATCTAGTTTTATTTATTTATTTTTTTATTTGGCATTCATATTTGCGGATAAAAATATTACATCCACTAATCTTTCTAAAATTTAAAATTCAAAGACGGATATAAAAAAAATAGTTCATTTAAGAATCAAATTCAACAACAACAACAAAATTACACACAAACCCTAGTTTATGTCAAACTACAGTAACTCTTATGGAGAAAAAGTATTTACTTTATTATTTTTAAAACTAAAAAGATTTCATATACGTCATTTTCTAAAAAATTAATTATTTACCTAAACAATATAGCAAATAGGTCTGGAAATGTTTATAGATTTTTTAATTTTTTTATGTTATTCTAAAAAAAATAATTAATTATATAAGTGTAAAAAAAATAATAGAGTTAAGTTTGGAGATTTTATAGATTTTTTTTCATTTTTTTTGCCATGCGGTTTCACTGTAACTATTTTTTATTTTAGGAGATATCACTGTAATTTTTGACAAGAATTAATGCAGAAAAAAAGTGTTTATTGGAGATATAAATGCCAAAAAAAAAAAGAACTAAATTGTTGGACAATTTAAACAACAGAATTGATACATAATTTCTCCTATTTAAATGAATTCTAACGAAATTTTGGATAGAATATGCTAAAAGGACTAACGATACTGAAAAAATAAACTTTAGGTACTAAAATACTACAAAAAAATATTGGGGATCAATATGCTAAAATGGTAATAGGTTAGGGACCAACGGTACTATTTATCCATATATTAATTTGGTCAACCATTTACGTAGATATCTATCGAAATTGATATGACCATTTTAAGAAGTTTTGTAATTTTTATTAATTTGTATATATCCTTATTAACTTAAACTTGTGGATTGTCGTCTTTCATTAATGAGCAGATTTGGAAGATTTTTTATCAATTATTTTATTTAAAATCTCATGTTCAATAGATATTTTTCAATTATCAGACTTGGTCATTTAACATTAACGATCGTATTAAATTTGCAAATAGATGTTCCCTTAATATTAACGTGACAGGTACTGCTAAAATAAACAACATAACAATTAACGTGGTCAACAGCTCCAAGATTTTGAATTTTTTTTTTCCCCTCTGGGAAAAGACATCACATTCCTTCGTTTTTTTTATTAAAGATATCACATTCCTTACAGCGACGCATGTCTTTTTCTCTTACTAAATTCTATGTGACACTAATCTAAACAGCAAATATCTTTTATACTTCCAAATTATCCCTTTATATCAGCGGAGCAGTGTCACATTTGTAAATTCCCCGGCTGGTAATATATCTTTTAGAGCAAAATTTGATTTGTATAATTTGCAAAAGCCAGGAATTTATATATACATATCATTTGAAAAAAAAATGAAGAAAATAATTACATTTATATATATTTTTGCAACCACGTCAAAGTATGATCCCTCCGTGACTACCAAACGTTATTTTTTTCTCCCCTCTTTTTCTTGCTGGAACTGCTAAACATTATTATCTCAGAGTCAAACAAAAAATAAAGAATAAAGAAAAGATCTTAATGGAGTTACGAAACTACCCTCCCGTTTAAGAACCAGGCCGGAAAAATCATTAAAAAAATGAACAGTATGATTATCAGAGAAACTAATAGCCGAAAGCAAGGGTATAATCGTAAATGGAGGGAAGATTTGTTTGGCTGTATTATCGATTAATTAAATGGGGAAATTAATTGGGATTTTGGAGGATTGTGGCGAGTAACTATAAATACGGCTATTTTAAGTCTTAACTGTACCAGTTTCTATAAAAGACCGCAACGGCTAACTCTCACTTGCTTCTTCTCCTCCCTGTCTGTGAGAGGAGAGACGCCATTGATGACCGGAGCTGGAGCTTCCACGCCGACCAGAATGGGGCTTCATCTAGGGTTTTTCCTTTCTATTTCTTTCTTCCAGGCATGAACTTCGCTCTACCACCACCACCGCCGCCGCTTTTTTTTTCTCCCTTCTTTTTCATTTTTCTTTTTCGTACTTTCTCTTAATTTTCTTACACTGTTTTCCAGTCTCCTCTTCTTCTTCTTCTCCTTTTTTTTAATTATTTATTTCTTTTTTCTTTATTTTTTCCCCGAAAAGAGTTCCTTGTTGTTCTGGTTTTAGAGAACCAAAAAGCAAAAATAAGATAAACAAAAAAAACGACAACGAATTTAGAAATCGTATTTCCTTCTTTTCTATTTTCCTTTTTTTTTTTTTTTTTTTTTTTTT